>OU015765.1:37044725-37094057 GCA_907173295.1 Fagus sylvatica
GGTGCAAGAACCAACTGATAATTAAACCTAAAAGGCTTCTTCAGGTTTTCGCTCTTCTATATTATGTTATATTAGAGTCAAATATATGTCCATTGTCTGTCTCAGATACATTTAATATGGTTCAAGCTTTCACCTCCCTGGAATCGTGGATATCTAAGATGACTGACCAATAGATTCCTTCTGTGAATTATATTTCTGTTTTTGTTTCATACTCAGAATGCCGTTGCCTCAATTGCGTCTAATACAAAAGTCTTGAATGACATGATGGAAATTCCTGAAGTTCGGGATTTGTTCGCGTCACTCCGGAGAAGTAAGTGTTGTTTAATATTTTACTTCCCTTTTTTTCCAATTAGTTAATTTACTTCAGCATGTTTCTTTTAGTAGCATCCCTTATATGGTTGCTGACCTGGAGAAATCTGTTGTAGACGATGAGTTCCAGGATGTGCGATCTGATGTGCAATCTCTTCAGCCGTTTGAAGAATCATCTGCTGAAAGTCAACCTGGAAACTCAGATAGTTGGTTTAACAATATTACGCAGGACATGAAGGTTAAAGTTCTAAAGACGGTGAGTAATGCGTCCAACTACTTTCAGAAGGTTTAAAGGACTAAAGATGGTGAGTAATGCGTCCAACTACTTTCTGAAGGTTAAAGTTCTAAAGATGGTGAGTAATGCGTCCAACTACTTTCAGAACTTGTTTGGACATTCATCGGCAGAGAGCACATCTTCTGATGCCAATGGAAATACCAGCTCAACCTTCACGGATAAGACCATAGAAGCGATCTTTATAAGGTTGGCAGTGATGGTTGTTATGGTGGTTGTGTTGAAGCGTGTCGTCTAGAATCTTTTTTACTGAACCTCCCTGTAAATTTGTCGAGCTTACAAATTCAAGATGTTTTTTTTTTCTCCGTCTGGATGCCATAAATACATTTAATAAGAATGCTATATGATGCCAAAATTATCAGTTGGTCACTTTAATATTTGTTGGCTGTATGGCTTAGACTTATAATTAACCATGGGTTTTGGGTAAGTAAGTTTATTTTGGTTGCATTTATGCAAATTGTCTATCTATCTGTGAAAGCGATCATATGTTGAGTCCTTTCAAACTGCCTAAACAAATTTGTGACTGATTCTACTGTCTCAGTCATGTAGCTTGTCCTTTTCTTATTAAAACCATTTAAATATCCTAGTGATATGTCAAAAGCAGAAGTTGGGTATTTTATGGTGTTCAGAGAAAAAATTGTTTTTATCACTATTTGAAAACGTGCTATTTTAAATAAAATCGCGATTTTGCAATTTGAAAACATGATTTTTATTGCTTTTTAATAAATGCTAATGCAGTTTTCTAGATTTGAAAACGCATTTCTCCTCAATACAGGGGGATTTTCTTTTTGATAAATGCTCTACCGTCGTGTAAGAGTAGGACTGTGCTCTGGATTTTGAGGGAATTTTCTTCTTTGACTTGGATCACAAGCATGAGTCCTGGTCATTGCTAGTTAGCTCCACGAGACATGATAATATTTTACAAATGGTCTTTCTCCGATTTCTTGTTCCTCCTCCTTGGAGCTCTTTTCAATTCTTTTCAAATGCCCTCTTAAAGAAAAACGAAAAAGTATTTTATGCAACCTAGTTGCATGCCCTTATTTAAAATTTTAAACAACATAAGATTGGATACATTTCTAGATTTATAATGTTTAATTTAAACTAGTATATGAATTAATTTCAAATGAAAAGAATCCTAACAGTGCAAATAGTCTATAACAATCTTTCAGTGGTAAATTTATCTATAGCATCAAGAATACCATCATTTTCACGGTATTATGGTACATGGTCGGAGACAATTACATCAAATTTTAGTGATGTTACAATTAAACAAGATTCTTGCATCACCAGAATCAATTTCCTATAAAATATTCCTCATTCGGAGAAAAACTATAATCTTAACTTCTCAGGCGCAGCAAGGCAGAGATTATTACTACCAATATTGTTGAGGATCTACAAAATTGAATAGTTGTAGTATCTAATTCTATAAGTTTGTGATAGAGCACTTTCAAAATTAAACCACCCCAAGATGAAGGCTTCTCCATGCCTTCATAAACCTTGTTACCATCCAGTCTAAAATCGGTTCTTGAAATGCATCCATCCGGTTGCCTCATCTACTAATGTACATGATGTCCTCCCTTGATATATTCATCTGCCCCGTCTTTTCTGTTGTTTGCCTGTGTCCGGTCTGGTTGGCCTCGCTGAAAAGAACTCAAAATATACCTTACTTTCAAGGAACTTGTAACATAATATCAATACTGTTGTCACAAATGCACTGTGTGTGTGTGCATGCGGATGTGGTACTTACCTTCTTCAAGACAAATGCCAAGTACAAATAAGCTACTTCCCATTCATCTTGTGAGAGTGTACCTGCATATCACAAAGCAATACCAACAACTATTTCATCTAGGGGGATCTGAAGCTATGTGTGATGACAGAGAACACGGTAGTAATGAGTAAAAAGGGAAAAAGTAGTACAGGCAATAAAAAAAAAAAAAAAAAACTTACTCTTATCTTGGTTACCATCACCCAAGGCACCAAGCCTCCGCATGAGATCCACGTATTCTGGTCTTTTCAAGTACTCGTGCACAAATTCATGTGAATTCTTTGCAAAAACTAGCTCCAAATCATACTGAAAAAGCCAAAAACAAATATGGTCCGAATATGTTTATGGATTCCAATGCCTAAAATGGGAACTGCATATTGAAGTGTAAGTGAGTTGTAAAGCAGAATGGAGTTTGGCAGTTGCATCAGAAAAGATAGTAACCAGTAAACAAAGTTATACCTCTTCTGCCAATGCTTTGAAGACATGAAAAGGGACAACCCATTCAGGGCAATCAACAGCATCCTGCAACAAGGGTTTAAATTTAAAAACTATCGTCTGTATGGAATCTAATTCTGTAGGTTAAAAGCACACAAATTGAGATAATTGACCCAAAAATAATTGCAACTAGCAATCAGGTGAAGATATTCCGGAGTTACCACAAAATTTAATCTTTAAGAATAAACTATTATAATACTTGATTAAATAACAAGCTGGCTGCTATACAATGCACACGCACACTCAGATGCAAATCCTTTCACACTAATGCGCTGAGCTACATAGCCCGCATTACCTTGACATGGAAACCAACCATTGAATCTGGAGAAACATGGACCATCACCAACAATAGAAATAGTAGCAAACAGATTTGATAATTAACAATACCTCCAGGTGAAACTTGTACTTGATACCGAAGGGGCTGGAAGATTTGAATTTCTGCACCATATAATGAAGTCTTTGTCAAATTTAGAAAGTAATCTCCAGTAATTGAATAACATAACTGATATTCAAGGGTCACAGGGAAAAAATCAAGGCCATTTAGCAGCTAGGAAAAAAAAAGGTTACCTTTTCAGAAAATTCTTCATCAAAACGTATCCAGTAGACACTATTACCAAAGACCAATCCTTCGGCTGCATATCCAAGTGAAAACAGCAACTTCAATCAAGAATGACAAAACTGGTCCACCATACCAGGTACTCTTGCTAGACAAATATTAAAAGCTTCACATTACTACATTATCTGCTCTAGTTTAGAACTGGTTATGAATATCTAAACCAAAAAATATATATGTATATATTGTGATCTGATACTTAATATTCTCCGAGTCACAACAGGCCTATTCATCTGGGCCCCCCCAACTCCCTCCATTATTCCTTTCCTTTCTCCTTGTCCTCTGTATTCACCACCATTAATTTTATCTAGCTTGATGCTTCGTTTGGTTGTCAAAATAGAGAATGTAGTTCTCATATAAGGTAAAGTGAAAAGAAAAGATTTTTCCTTCCACGACCTGGTTTACAAGGGAAGTTATGAGGAAAATTGTCTCAAATTTCTCATGATACCTTATCCTGTTAAAAGTACAAGATGAGGTTTGGGAAGAAAATATTTCTTGAAGGAATACAATTAGTTTATTGTGAGGTCCAAAACCTTTTCTTCATAATGAAATGGACAGAAGTGTGAGAAAACAGTTCTATATTCTTTTTTTCATGTCAATCAAACTGGGCCCAACTTAAGGACTAATAGGTATTAACGAAATCATAGAGATTGCCAGGCACAAGTGCTTGTTAAGGGAAGTAGCATGGGCAGCTGATGGGGGAAAACGGAGAACATTTTTCTGGTCTCTGTTGAGATGGAGGGTGCTTTTTTTGGGGAGGAGGGTGGTAATGCTTTTTGCTTTGGACCCTTCCCTCAATGATGGCTCTGTTGTGTAAGGAGTGCTGAAGCTTGCTGCTAATTGAAGGCCTGAAGGATGGGATGAAGCTAATAAACTAGTGTGCATTGCTCTGCTCTATGTTCTTTTAGGATAAGTACTCATTGCTCTGCTGATTAATACAAAGGAAGCAAGAAGATCAAGTCTTCTAGGGCAAATTTAAAGCATGTATTGTCTCCACACTTGCTGCCGACAGTCTTTCTTCGGAATTATATTGAACGGGTCGATCGTCCTTTCCCATTTGTTTTAGAAACTATGACTTTTTTTTTTAATGAAGAAACTATGACTTATATTGAAATACTGTCCATATATAATATCGACATGTATTGAAATAACTATGTGGCGTTATTTTGCTTAAGTATTTACTATAAATGAATCCCTATTTTTTTTTTATTTGATTTTATAATTATGTATAATTCGAATTGAAATGTTCTTAAAAATATAAAACTTAATTTGAAATTTCGGAAAGTGTAGAGTTTAATTTGCAACCATTCCTAAAGTATAAAAGGTTTAAAATCCCATTTGCTCAAAATAAAATTCTTGGCATTAGGCCTTGAAAATGGACCAATGCCAATTTGAACCAAGAGAGAGCTAAAGAATAAGACTACTCAAAAAGGACTTGAATGAAAGGCCAGAAGACAGCCCAGGAACTAGGAAGCATATTTAAGTTTTTGGGCCTAAATATTTGGGTTTTGACATTGAAGTGGCCCAAACTTGAAAGGCACTTATACTGTTACACATACAGTAATTACCAAGTTCAGAAGTATTAACCATTAAAAAAAAAACACACACATGTTATAAAATAAAATAAATAAAGAGCCAAGAAAAGAGAAGCATGAGAAGAAGATTATATTTGGACTATTTCTGTAGGTGGTCATCCACACACATTTCCATTTGATACAGAAATGAATCTCCAACAATTTAGTTCAATGCTCCTATTTATAGAACTTCATAGCCGGAATGAGCATGTAAACTTAATAAGGAAGCCAATAATGCCTAATGATCTGTAAAGTAGAAAGGCAATAATGCCTAATGCTCTGTAAAGAAGGAAGGCAACAAATGGGTGTGTTGCTCAATACATGCTTTACAACACTCTTCCTTGGATGACCACTTACTAAGAATATGTCTTATTAAAACCTTGTCAAGGAAAAACCCAGTAGGATAAAAACCAGTGACGAAGGAAAAAGAGTACAGTATTCTTGTGAACCTTTAAGTGCCTTTGGATTGCCTCATTCAAACCTTATAAAGGAAAACCCAGTGGGAAAAAAACCTTAGCGAAAGAAAAAGAAGTACAATCAGCACATATCCTTTAGAGTACTTACTCCCCCTCATGAGTACATAGATCTTCAATTGTCAATGAAAAGATCCTTATGTCGACGCATGCCAATATTATGAACAATCTTCTGGAATGTCTAAGTTGTCACTTGATCGTATCTGCTTGACATTAATATCACCGCTCTTCTGGAGCTTATGTGTATAAAAGAATTTTTGGTGAGATGTGTTTGCTTCATGAATTGCTACATCTTTGTTCGCTTGATAAATCTTCATGCAATAGCAGTGTTGTCACGAGTGAATAGTATTCTTTTTCTGATTGTCATTGGTATGGATCAGAAAGATATCATGTTTCTATATTTCCCATTAACTGTGGAATTTGATTTATAAGATCAAGTGCAATTTGCAAAATACATCAGAGTATCAATTGCACTAATATATGGTACTTCAAGACCAAGAATTTCTTTATCCTCTTCTTGAGGGCGAAAATGGTCCTTCATCAAGTGACCAATCAACCATTGGAGTATTCAAATGATAAGTTTTATTCATATGAAAGTGCTTTAGGACTTCCTCTGTGTATATTGACTGGTGAACAAGGATTCCATTTGGAAAGTGTTCAACTTACAAGTCAAGACAAAATTTTTTTTTTTTTACATAGATTTTATTTTTTCACCTCAAGCTCATTCTTTAAATGATTGGTGGTGTTGTGAACTCTTCAGGAGTTTCCACAACATATACCGCAATAGTAGCAAATCGGGATTCTCATTCCTTAATGCATGGACAAATATGGATTTTTCTTAAATAAATATTCGCTAAAACAATTGTACCACATGCACCCAGATTGCTTTAAACCATATAGGAATTTTTGTTACTTGGTAGAGTATATCCTTCAAGGATTATATGCTTCAGGCATTTCATATCCTTCAGGGATTTTATATACTTCATGCATTCAATATCCTTCAGGGATTTTATATGCTTCAAGAATCTTTGTTACTTGGTAGAATATATCCTTCAGGGATTATATGCTTCAGGCATTTCAAATCCTTCATGGACGTTTAATAATTCATATAGATATGCTTATATCCAAGTTTTCTGTAACTACTAAGCTAATCAAAATTTGAATGAATGATCCAACAGGAGCATTATTTCTTTTATAATTATACTAGTTTCTGCATTTATTACATAAGTCGTACTTTAATTTAATTTCATTAAATTTTCGTACAAATACCCACTTGTATTTAAACAGGCATTACATCTTCAGGTGTGTGGACTACAGGTCCAAATACTTCATATTTTACTCATGAGTTTAGTTTTATTTGAATTCCACATTGGCCAATAATTTCTACGTCGACACTTTTCAACAGTTTGTGGTTCAAATTCACTATTATTACTTCGGATAATGTTAAGAGCAAATATATTATTGACAACTATTTTATTTCTATCCTGTATATCTCCTATTTAAATAATATATCGAGATCTCAAAATTTCAGGTACCTATTTCTCTTCAGTAGATTCAACTTCAGGGGATAACTTTTCAGGAGTTTCTCTTCTGGAGGTTTATATTCAGGAGATATTGGGCACAATTTTGGATAGATTAATTATCACATGCACCCAGATTGCTTTAAACTATATAGGAATTTTTGTTACTTGGTAGAGTATATTCTTCAAGGATTATATGCTTCAGGCATTTCATATCCTTCAGGGATTTTATATACTTCATGCATTCAATATCCTTCAGGGATTTTATATGCTTCAAGAATCTTTGTTACTTGGTAGAATATATCCTTCAGGGATTATATGCTTCAGGCATTTCAAATCCTTCATGGACGTTTAATAATTCATATAGATATGCTCATATCCAAATTTTTTGTAACTACCAAGCTAATCAAAATTCTGAATGAAATTGTATCCATTACAGGAGCATATATTTCTTTATAATTATATATATATATTTATATTATTATATATATATATATATATATATATATATATATATATATTATATATTACATATATATTTCTTTATAATTATACTAGATTTCTACAAGAAATCTTATTACATAAGTCGTACTTTGTACTTCACAATTTCATTAAATTTTCGTACAAATACCCACTTGTATTTAAACAGGCATTACATCTTCAGGTGTGTGGACTACAGGTCCAAATACTTCATATTTTACTCATGAGTTTAGTTTTATTTGAATTCCACATTGGCCAATAATTTCTACGTCAACACTTTTCAACAGTTTGTGGTTCAAATTCACTATTATTACTTCGGATAATGTTAAGAGCAAACATATTATTGACAACTATTTTATTTCTATCCTGTATATCTCCTATTTAAATAATATATCGAGATCTCAAAATTTCAGGTACCTATTTCTCTTCAGGAGATTCAATTTCAGGGGATAACTTTTCAAGAGTTTTCTCTTTTGGAGGTTTATATTCAGGAGATATTGGGCACAATTTTGGATAGATTAATTACCTTGTTGCCTGTTTCATGGGTATAACCTCTTCAGGGGTTGCGACTTGCTTTTCTTGTGTTTTCCTCTTCTAGGAAATCTTATCTTTAGCACTGGACAAATCTTGCACGTTCCAAGCGTGTCTTAGATATACTTACTGCTATATCAATTAATTTACCTTCAGGGAATTCAATCCCTACTAAGGTATTAGCAACTAGAAAATGGAATTTAAAATTTTCTTATTGTCAGTGAACACATGTAATAATTGGTTAGCAATACCTTACAAACAAATAATTTTTTGAACTTACAGTTCACATTGATTTGTGTAAGGACCAAGATAAGATAGTTTTTGTCATGCTTCTGGCAACAAATTTTCTCCCCCTAATGGTGGGGAGACTATGATTGTATACAATGAAATTCATATCAAAATATAATCAACCAAATATCATAAATTCAAAACATGTAAACACATAATCAAGATACAATCATTACTATTATTGCAACAAGGAAATTAGATCAATTTGAGATATGATGTCCCTTCCCGTGTTCCTGAAGTGCAGATTAATTAAGCAATCAAAAAAGGATATGGGTGGACACCCATATACAAGTAAATCTCTCTCTTCTGTCATACAAAGTCACTGGAGTATTAAGAGTGTATGCCAGAAATCTTTCTAGCGACTTGGGAGATGAGAAAGATGCTTCACCTAAGAAGCATGATCAAAGATAATTTTGCTTCGTAGGAATTTGATAAAAAATAATCTTGCTTCTGTCTAAGAACATTAAATTTTTTATTTTATGAATTAGTTTGTGATGCTGCATCTTTTTAGAGTATAATCAGAAGAATTGATGAGAGAGTAAGATTTGAGAGGTGCGATATGCAATGGAGAAGAGAAGCGAATTTATAGGATAGACACGCGGGTGAATGAACGGTTCAGAAGGCGCTACGTGTCTGGCTTATTCCAATCACACACGCCAGAGACACCGATGATTCAAGAAGTTTGAAAAATGATAGTTGCTTTTTCAAAAAAGAAGATCTTGGCGGCGCATCGAGTCTTAAGTCAGTGACTTTTCCATATTATTTAAATCTCGAATTTCAACAAATGTTGAAATTTGAGGAAAAGGTGTCTTGGGAGTTGGATGACAGGTAATCGCACAGACTGCTCTCGGGAGTCGGATGACAGGTAATTGCACAGACTGTTTTCGTTTCATTCAAAAATCTTAAGTTTATTTTTCACACTTTAGTTTTCGATAAACTTCATTCATCATTTTCAAAATTTTATCTTAATCTCTCATTAGATTTTCTATAATGGCTTCCTCTTCTTCTCAAAACAACAATGATGCAATTAATCTAAATGTTGTGCGTAGTGCAGCGCCAGAGGTCTGGCGTCCATACTTCCTATTCCCGAACGGCCCTGTCACGGTAACTGATTTCCGTGATGCTAAGTGGTATAATTACAACGACAGTAGTTGTGGGTCTCCTCACTCCGGAGGATGGAAGAGTATTGGCTGGGAGGACAGATCCTCAAACCATTAATGACTCAATGGCACTCACTATTCAGTGTGTTGCCTCTGTTTCTAACATGGGACGACGTCTGCATGTTAGAAATCATGAAGTTCGAGTGCTGCGCTCCCAAGTTACCATTCTGCAGCGGTTGCTAAAAAACAACAAGAAGAAAGTAGGGGAGTTTAAAGAGGAAAATAAATGACTGAAGAATCTCGTGGATTCTTATGCTAATGATTTAGTAGCACGGTCCACAGAACAGAGTAAGACCACAACTGAACTTCAGAAGCAGTACGGGCTACTGGTTGAGGAGAAAGAATTGGCTTCTCACCCAATTCCCTAAAAAAATGTAGTAGCCTCATTTTTCTAATAAAATCATGTTTGTTAATGATGAGCTTACTTCACCTTTCATGCATGGACATACACACATACATACATATAACTGGGCATACAATCTAGTGTTCAAAATTAATTGAATAAACATAAAATCTTTCCCAAGAGAATTAATTTAATCGGATTACTTTACTCATACCGAGTTCTTTATTGTATAGGAATGATCCTCTTGGAGAAGTTTCATGAGTATGTCAGCCCATTGATGTACTTAACAAATTCAAGTACAACATGTCCATCTTTTGCACATGATCTTTAAGAAGATGGTGTTAAATCTCAATATATGCAATTTAATGAGATTCATTAAACATAACAAAATGTAATAATATGATCAAGAAGAATATGTTAATTGGTATGGATATTCAACCAACAATCAAATTATTAATTATCCATTTGTATCCTAGAAGAAATCAAATGAGTGACATCCATTTTATTTAGGATATCAAAATAACTTATGTGATCTTTTGGATCAAAAAAATTATTGTTAATAATTTCACTTCAGGTGATAAAGGTGTAATATCCCTTTTGAGAGAATATTTAAGTACATCCTTCTTGATTTTGTTCATACCACTTCTATGTCCACGACTCTCTTAATTATCAAATGAGGTTTCATTCACTTTAGAGGAATGGTATATAACTGGTCGGATAGAACTTGTGGATTTTTAGCAAAATCTTATTATTTCAGAGTTCTTCTTGAACTTATGTTCTTGATATTGCTACTTCTGGAGCACTTTTGAGACATGATATATAATATATGATTTTCCTTTTTCCAACATGTCTTCTTAAGAGATTTTCTCTCACATAATTTTAATTGTGAGCTGATTTAGAAAGTGCAGAATTTTACTCACTTACACCTTTTAAAATTTTGCAACTTCAGGTGCATCAAGTGTAAAGCTGTATTCACTTGCAATTTTATAATTTTGCAACTTCAAGTGCATCCATTTATAATGAGTTCTTGTAAGGTGCAGCTTTTGGTGCATCCATACCCCTCTCTTAAATCATTTCATAAAATTAGGAGATCCCTTATTATAAGGTACTCAGTCCTTTTAATCCATCATATAGACGATGATGAATAAAAATCATTAGTTTTTACACAATCCTGTTGGGATGCGTAGTTGTCATCTTAATAAGCTTAAGATAAAGAATAATTATAATGGGATTGCATAATTTATAATTGACCATATTTGATAATATCTTTAACATAAAATCCATAGGATTTTATAATCCATAAGCAAACATTAAAAATTGTTGGCAATAGATCAATATGATAACATATAAGTAAGATAATAAAATTATCAATTCTTAAGAATAAAACTTAAGTAGGTTGGAGACAAAGTGAGAACAACTCTTTTCTTAAGATTTGGTTAGAGCTTTCGTGCTGATAACGTGTTATAAAATAAAAGAAATAAAGAACCAAGAAAAGAGAAGCATGAGAAGAAGATTATATTTGGACTATTTCTGTAGGTGGTCATCCACACACATTTCTATTTGATAAAGAAATGAATCTCCAACAATTTAGTTCAATGCTCCTATTTATAGAACTTCATAGTCGGAATTAGCATGTAAACTTAATAAGGAAGCTATGGAATGAGCATGTAAACTTAATAAGGAAGGCAATAATGCCTAATGCTCTATAAAGTAGGAAGGCAATAATGCCTAGTGTTCTGTAAAGTAGGAAGGCAACAAATGGGTGTGTTGCCCAATACATCCTTTACAACAATACACACATTTTTCATTTGGCTGGTAGCTGAGGAAGTAGCTAGGCACTTCATGAAACGGCTTGATTAACAAGCAAGACGCATAAAGTTCAGACGCTCCTCTTAAGTTTCAGCCTAATTCTTTTCTCTAAAATCCATATATTAGATTTCATTATATCAATAATAACTTAAATAATAAAAAATAGTGATCATCAACCTTTATTTAAAAAAAAAGTTTACAAATTTTAATCTGTAGGTGATAAAACCTAATAGACAAAATTTAGGTACAAACCAATTTGTAACTTTGGATTACAAACTAACTATGTGTCATCTCATAAGATCATTTATCTATACTTTTAATTTGTAGTGATAAAATCTAATGGACAGAGTTTAGTTATAAATCAGTTTGTAGCTTAGAGTTACAAACCAACTATAGGCAACTCATAAAATCATCCATATGTACTTTTAGTCGTATGAAATATTTTATGAGTCATGTGACTTGTTCTATAATACATGTGGATTGTATTATGAGTTGCCACATAATTAGTTTGTAGTCATGGTGCTACAACCCACTACATGACAATTAATAAGATCATACACGTGTATTTTAATCATATGACCTATTTAATGAGTCATATGACTTTCTTTAAATAATACATGTGAATGCTCTTATAAGGTGTCACGTAGTAGGTTGTAGCAAATTGACTACAAATCGGTTTGTAGCCAAATCTTATCCTTTAAGAATTAGGATTACAAACTGCTTTGTACCTGAAACTTAGTCCAAATTGATAAGATTTTAAGAATTTTAAGATAGAATTATCTTAGAGTAGATAGATAGGATTTTAAAAAATTAATCTTTCTCGAATCTGACAAGCACCACAAATTAATTTGGTGACGTGGCAAGACTTAAAGAAGTGGATTTGGGAGACTTGTACATTAAGCTAACTGTACTTCTCAGTTCCCTCACTAGTTAGTACTCATGCCACATTACATATATATCCTTCAAATTGCCTTATCCAATTAAATATATACAGTCCAGATTAAAAGGATAAAAACAAGTAAATTACTATTCTGACCTCGTGTGCCATATCCTATAAATAGCTTTCCCGCCTTCATCCAAACTCATTTCTCGTCTTCTTCGATTCGAATTCTTCTCTTGAGAGAGAGAGAGAGAGAGAGAGAGAGCTTTTTGAGCTTTTCACGGTAATTCACTAGGGTTAGGGTTTCCAAAGCCATGGGAGGCGGAGGAGCCATAAGAGCTGCGGCCAAGGTGGCCGGAATCGGAGTCGTAAACCGCGGCCTCCGCGGCATGCGGGCCGTGCCTCCCGCCGAGCAGTCTGTTCGCAACGCATCGCGTCCTGTCTCGGCGATCTTGACTTCTTCCACGTCTGCACCGAATTCAGGATCCGGTGACGTGGCGCCGGCGCAGCAGATGCCGGTTCCGGCGGCGTGGGACGATTGGGATTTCGCCAACGGCGAGGGGGTCTGGTAATGGAGGCCGGAGAGCCGATGCCGAGGCTCGTATTCGGAGGCGTGCCGAGCTTCCAGGAAGCCAAGGAGGCCGCCGTGTTATTGAAAGATGCTCTGGACACGTATAATTTCGATCAAAACCTTTTGCTTTTTGCTTTTTGATTTTTTGATTAATAATTGTCAGTGTTATTATTCAGATTTGTAATTTAGTGAATGCTGCTTCGTTTGGTTACTGACAAAACAAAACATAGGAAAAAGAATAGAGGAAAGAGAATTGAAGCAATATAAACTATTTTAGTTTGTTGGGTCAACAAAAAGGAAATTGCAACTGTCACGCTCACACTTGATTTAATCAGATTAGTTACTTATGAATGTTGGGTATCTTGGACTATATAATTTAAAATGTGTTTGCACAATTCTTTTTAAGTCATTAGGAAGCACGGGTACGGCAATTTGGGCGCCGTACCGGTACCGGGTACTGCTGGGTACCGCTGCATGCGTACCCCAGGCGCATCCCATTTTTTCCAGATACGGGTCAGGTGTGTACGTGGGAACTGGTTGGGTATGGCGGAAAGAAAACAGCCAAAACTACATCGTTTTTCCAGAAAAAATTAAAACCTAGTTTTTCTTGTTGAGTCTGCCGCCACTTCTCGAGTTGGGTACGGGACTTCTCGCTCGATATTTCTTCTCTCTACTGTTTGCCGCCACTCTCTCATTACTCTACCGGCCAAAGCAGCACTATGAAACTTCCAGCTCTACCGTGCTTGCTGCTCCATCTTACCATTCAAAGTAGTTATGGGTTTTATCTTGTTTTATCTCTTGCTTTTGACTTTATCTCATTTAATAAAATTTCTAGAGATCTGATGAGGCATGGGCGTAATAAAAAAGATAAAACAAACGAATTGAAAATGTGGGAAAGTTAAAAAGTCTGGTTGGAGTAAAAATTTAAGTTGGAGAACTTCTTGGAAGGTTACGTCAACAAATAGTAAATCCCACTATATATTTGTTTATTAATATAAGCACTATATTTGAATTTCTTTTTTTCTTTTAATAAACAAAAACTGATCACTTTATTAGGAAATATTTAAAATTTTACATTTAGTTAAATCATTTAGTTTAATAATATTAATATATATAAAATATAAAATATATAATAAAAAATATACTCTGCTGTACCCGTACCCTAATTTTTTTAAAATTGTCGTATTGTCATACCGTACCCATACCTGAAAACGTACCCGTGCTACTCATATGTATATGTATACATTTGTGTGTGTATAATGTTTTGTATAGTTTGTTCTTTAATTGGCTTCTAGTTTGAATTAAAATATTTTGTGAGCCTCTTGGGTATGAAAATAAACTGACTGGTTGGGTGGGGTCAGTTCGCCCTGTGTTTAATAGCATTGCAACTCTCTCAATGAAAGTAAAAAACTTTTTTTGTTTGTTGGGATTAATGTCCCTTTTACTCATTCTTAACATCTTGTTTTCTCAAACATCTGTTTGCAATGCATTTTGGTGGAAGTATATGAGAGATGAGTTCTTTCATGACAGGGTTGCATGTGTATTTTAGAGCCTGAAACCACGAGGTTGTTGGTCTGGTATCTCTTTGGGTTTTCCTTGGGAATCTCTTTTTTTGGGAAGCATTAGAATTACTTGGAGGATGTTCAGTATGGATTCAATAGTCTTAATTTATTTTAAATGTCTTAAGTTGGAGTTATGTTATGGACCTTCCATCCTTTGTTCAATTAATTTACCGATGTCCCATGTTTCTGTAATTTCATGTAATACTATATAAGGAATTGTTTTCGGAGGAATTAGATTTGGGATGCATCTATAAGTGTTTACTTGCTAATTTTGATCTACATAAAAATTCAACCAAGCATCTGTAGTTTTCAATCACCTAGAAAGGAGATAATGTTTTGAGTGTGGTGGGGATATGATCTTTCACGTAGACCTGAAATAGGAAAATGATGACAAGTTTTGAAGATTGAGGGTGGGATATTCCTGAGATAATGAGTTTTTTTTGTGTGTTTTAGAAATATGAGCAGAGAAATGGATTAGTATGAGGTTCCAATTATTGGTGGCTATGACTGACAACATTTGAAGTAGTTTTGAAATATCTTATGAAAAGGGATAAGTTGTGTTCCTTGTACATGAAAATTGAACTTCCGCTTTCTCATTTTTTAGGATGGAATGATGGATGCTTGTTTGAGGAACTTTTGTTGAATTTGGCTGGACAATACTGTGCAAGTTGTCAATTTTAGAGCAGACTATGGTTACATTTACTATACTTGCTATTGATTAAAATGATCTATTTATTTGGGGAGCTTCACTCTAATCTCATGTACAAATTTTGTTCTGCACTTTATTGAAGATTTTATTTTTCAGGGTATATCTGTCATCACCTGAATCCACTGGATCTGTTGATCCTTTTGCTGCAAATCCTAGTCTGTCTCTAGTTTCAGGCCCTGCATTAGAGACTGTCATCTCTGACGTTACACCAACTCCTGTGCCAAGACATGTCTTTCACGCATTTAGTTTACTTCAGTAAAAGCCCTGAAGCTCAGGTAATGATTGACTTCCCTCCCCAAAATAATAATTTATGGGAGGCATAAGGCTCCTCTAAATTTTATTTATTTGGGGTGCAAGAACCAACTGATAATTAAACCTAAAAGGCTTCTTCAGTTTTTCGCTCTTCTATATTATGTTATATTAGAGTCAAATATATGTCCATTGTCTGTCTCAGATACATTTAATATGGTTCAAGCTTTCACCTCCCTGGAATCGTGGATATCTAAGATGACTGACCAATAGATTCCTCCTGTGAATTATATTTCTGTTTTTGTTTCATACTCAGAATGTTGTTGCCTCAATTGCGTCTGATACAAATGTCTTGAATGCCATGATGGAAAATCCTGCGGTTCAGGATTACTTCGTGTCACTCCCGGAGAAGTAAGTGTTGTTTAATATTTTACTTCCCTTTTTTTCCAATTAGTTAATTTACTTTAGCATGTTTCTTTTAGTAGCATCCCTTATATGGTTGCTGACCTGGAGAAATCTGTTGTAGACGATGAGTTCCAGGATGTGCGATCTGATGTGCAATCTCCTCAGCCGTTTGAAGAATCATCTGCTGAAAGTCAACCTGGAAACTCAGATAGTGGGTTTAACAATATTATGCAGAACATTAAGGTTAAAGTTCTAAAGATGGTGAGTAATGCGTCCAACTACTTTCTGAAGGTTAAAGTTCTTTGAGTAATGCAACTACTTTCAGAACTTGTTTGGACTTTCATCGGCAGAGAGCACTTCTTCTGATGCCAATGGAAATACCAGCTCAACCTTCACGGATAAGTCCATAGAAGCGATCTATTATGGGGTTGGCAGTGATGGTTGTTATGGTGGTTGTGTTGAAGCGTGTCTAGAATCTTTTTTACTGAACCTCCCTGTAAATTTGTCGAGCTTACAAATTCAAGATGTTTTTTTTTTCTCCGTCTGGATGCCATAAATACATTTAATAAGAATGCTATATGATGCCAAAATTATCAGTTGGTCACTTTAATATTTGTTGGCTGTATGGCTTAGACTTATAATTAACCATGGGTTTTGGGTAAGTAAGTTTATTTTGGTTGCATTTATGCAAATTCTCTATCTATCTGTGAAAGTGATCATATGTTGAGTCCTTTCAAACTGCTTTCTAAACAAATTTGTGACTGATTCTACTGTCTCAGTCATGTAGCTTGTCCTTTTCTTATTTCCATTTAAATATCCCAGTGATATGTCAAAAGCAGAAGTTGGGTATTTTATGGTGTTCAGAGAAAAAATAGTTTTTATCACTATTTGAAAACGTGCTATTTTAAATAAAATCGCGATTTTGCAATTTGAAAACATGATTTTTAATGCTTTTTAATAAATGCAAATGCAGTTTTCTAGATTTGAAAACACATTTCTCCTCAATACAGGGGGATTTTCTTTTTGATAAATGCTCTGCCGTCATGTAAGAGTAGGACATGCTCTACATTTTGAGGGGATTTTCTTCTTCGACTTGGATCACAAGCATGAGTCCTGGTCATTGCTAGTTAGCTCCACAAGACATGGATAATATTTTACAAATGGTCTTTCTCCGATTTCTTATTCCTCCTCCTTGGAGCTCTTTTCAATTCTTTTCAAACGCCCTCTTAAAGAAAAACGAAAAAGTATTTATGCAACCTAGTTGCATACCCTTATTTAAAATTTTAAACAACATAAGATTGGATACATTTCTAGATTTATAATGTTTAATTTAAACTAGTATATGAATTAATTTCAAATGAAAATAATCCTAACAGTGCAAATAGTCTATAACAATCTTTCAGTGGTAAATTTATCTATAGCATCAAGAATACCATCATTTTCACGGTATTATGGTACATGGTCGGAGACAATTACATCAAATTTTAGTGATGTTACAATTAAACAAGATTGTTGCATCACCAGAATCAATTTCCTATAAAATATTCCTCATCCGGAGAAAAACTATAATCTTTATCTTCTCAGGAGCAGCAAGGCAGAGATTATTACTACCAATATTGTTGAGGATCTACAAAATTGAATAGTTGTAGTATCTAATTCTATAAGTTTGTGATAGAGCACTTTCAAAATTAAACCACCCCATGATGAAGGCTTCTCCATGCCTTCATAAACCTTGTTACCATCCAGTCTAAAATCGGTTCTTGAAATGCATCTGGTTGCCTCATCTACTAATGTACATGATGTCCTCCTTTGATATATTCATCTGTCCCCTGTCTTTTCTGTTGTTTCCCTGTGTCCGGTCTGGTTGGCCTCGCTGAAAAGAACACAAAATATACCTTACTTTCAAGTTACTTGTAACATAATATCAATACTGTTGTCACAAATGCACTGTGTGTGTGTGCATGCGGATGTGGTACTTACCTTCTTCAAGACAAATGCCAAGTACAAATAAGCTACTTCCCATTCATCTTGTGAGAGTGTACCTGCATATCACAAAGCAATACCAACAACTATTACATCTAGGGGGATCTGAAGCTATGTGTGATGACAGAGAACACGGTAGTAATGAGTAAAAAGGGAAAAAGTAGTACAGGCAATAAATTAAAAAAAAAAAAATACTTACTCTTATCTTGGTTACCATCACCCAAGGCACCAAGCCTCCGCATGAGATCCACGTATTCTGGTCTTTTCAAGTACTCGTGCACAAATTCATGTGAATTCTTTGCAAAAACTAGCTCCAAATCATACTGAAAAAGCCAAAAACAAATATGGTCCGAATATGTTTATGGATTCCAATGCCTAAAATGGGAACTGCATATTGAAGTGTAAGTGAGTTGTAAAGCAGAATGGAGTTTGGCAGTTGCATCAGAAAAGATAGTAACCAGTAAACAAAGTTATACCTCTTCTGCCAATGCTTTGAAGACATGAAAAGGGACAACCCATTCAGGGCAATCAACAGCATCCTGCAACAAGGGTTTAAATTTAAAAACTATCGTCTGTATGGAATCTAATTCTGTAGGTTAAAAGCACACAAATTGAGATAATTGACCCAAAAATAATTGCAACTAGCAATCAGGTGAAGATATTCCGGAGTTACCACAAAATTCAATCTTTAAGAATAAACTATTATAATACTTGATTAAATAACAAGCTGGCTGCTATACAATGCACACGCACACTCAGATGCAAATCCTTTCACAGTAATGCGCTGAGCTACATAGCCCGCATTACCTTGACATGGAAACCAACCATTGAATCTGGAGAAACATGGACCATCATCAACAATAGAAATAGTAGCAAACAGATTTGATAATTAACAATACCTCTAGGTGAAACTTGTACTTGATACCAAAGGGGCTAGAAGATTTGAATTTCTGCACCATATAATGAAGTCTTTGTCATTTAGAAAGAATCTCCAGTAATTGAATAACATAACTGATATTCAAGAGTCACAGGGAAAAAATCAAGGCCATTTAGCAGCTAGGAAAAAAAAAGGTTACCTTTTCAGAAAATTCTTCATCAAAACGTATCCAGTAGACACTATTACCAAAGACCAATCCTTCGGCTGCATATCCAAGTGAAAATAGCAACTTCAATCAAGACTGACAAAACTGGTCGACCATACCAGGTACTCTTGCTAGACAAATATTAAAAGCTTCACATTACTACATTATCTGCTCTAGTTTAGAACTGGTTATGAATATCTAAACTAAAAAAAAATAAAAAAATATTGTGATCTGATACTTAATATTCTCCAAGTCACAACAGGCCTATTCATCTGGCACCCCCAACTCCCTCCATTATTCCTTTCCTTTCTCCTTGTCCTCTGCATTCACCACCATTAATTTTATCTAGCTTGATGCTTCGTTTGGTTGTCAAAATAGAGAATGTAGTTCTCATATAAGGTAAAGTGAAAAGAAAAGATTTTTCCTTCCACGACCTGGTTTACAAGGGAAGTTATGAGGAAAATTGTCTCAAATTTCTCATGATACCTTATCCTGTTAAAAGTACAAGATGAGGTTTGGGAAGAAAATATTTCTTGAAGGAATACAATTAGTTTATTGTGAGGTCCAAAACCTTTTCTTCATAATGAAATGGACAGAAGTGTGAGAAAACAGTTCTATATTCTTTTTTTCATGTCAATCAAACTGGGCCCAACTTAAGGACTAATAGGTATTAACGAAATCATAGAGATTGCCAGGCACAAGTGCTTGTTAAGGGAAGTAGCATGGGCAGCTGATGGGGGAAAACGGAGAACATTTTTCTGGTCTCTGTTGAGATGGAGGGTGCTTTTTTTGGGGAGGAGAGGGGGGTGGTAATGCAAGGTTGCTTTGCTTTGGAGGGTCTTTACCCTTCCCTCAATGATGGCTCTGTTGTGTAAGGAGTGCTGAAGCTTGCTGCTAATTGAAGGCCTGAAGGATGAGATGTAGCTAATAAACCAGTGTGCATTAATCAAACTGGGCCCAACTTAAGGACTAATAGGTATTAACGAAATCATAGAGATTGCCAGGCACAAGTGCTTGTTAAGGGAAGTAGCATGGGCAGCTGATGGGGGAAAACGGAGGACATTTTTCTGGTCTTTGTTGAGATGGAGGGTGCTTTTTTTGGGGAGGAGAGGGGGGGTGTGGTGTGGGTTAAATGCAAGGTTGTTTTGCTTTGGAGTTAGACCTCACTGCCATCTTGAATGGTTCTCCTTGACATGTTTACTAGTAAAAATCGAAAATGTGAATTAGTATCACTGTATAGGTGCTTATACACTTAAGATCTTTTATGGAACACCATAATCTTTATTAAACTATTACTCTCACACTAAACTAAAAGAAGAAAAATAAGGGAAGAAAGAGAAAACAAAGCAATGCAAGGAAAGAAGGAAATTCTTAGATTAAAAAATTCAGTTTCTTTCGCTTTCCTGTTACAACAAGAAAAGGTAAACATGATGAGGTGCAAACTAAAACCTTCTCTAAGCTTTTTAATGATCACATTGGCATCTGGCATTGTTCCAATCAAGGTGCCACCTGGACGAAGTAAAGCTGATATGTTTGCCAAGGCTCGTCGTGCACGTGCCTCAGTAGACCAGGAGTAATGCAAGGCAAACTGCAAAAAATTAGTGTATTTTTAAGTTAGGGATGACGAGAGTCAAACATTAATCAATTCAATGAACGCAAGGCAACAGCTTGGAAAGCTGCTTCTACCAATATTTGGCGTCCAACAATGTGATTCTCTCTCTCTCTCTCTCTCTATATATATATATATGTTTGTGTGTGTGTGTGAAATATGATACCCTGAAACCTTAATCAATTCAATGAAATCAAGGCAACAGTGTGTGTGTGTGAAATATGATACCTTGAAAACACAATTAAGAGAATATCACTCACCTGGGAACTGCAAATATCAAAGGGAGCATCATCTGCAAGAACTTTGTCCAAGCGGGCCTGAGAACATCACATGGAACACAAATCAAAGTTATTTCTGCTGCTGTCTTGAAGCAGCCAGCCATAATGTCAGTTGCTCAAAAGCAAATTCAGTGTTGATGTTACTTATCTATGGAAATCACAACATTCAGTAGTGTTTGTGTCCAGATATGGCATTTGACACAGTCCTCATTTGATCAAGTGTAAATACTAGATAAGCTCAATCGGAAAGTAGACACGTATGCAGACATATATGGAAATTCAATTAACTAGCTACAGAACTGCAATTACCTCATAACAATCTCCACATATGAGGCGGGCGGGAAATGTGAATTTTTTACGACGCTGATGATGGTCAGCATCACCATTATAACGTGTACGACAATCTTCTATCTGCACAGCATTGAAAACATTGTTAAGATGGTTTATGACAACACATGTGACAACAGAAATACTTCAAATAAAAGAAGCTGCCTCACACAACCAACAGACTAACTACCGTGATGAGTAGCTAGACAGCCTCGCTCAACCACAATTGGGCATTAACCATAACTCAACCCATTAATATCAATATGTTCAAGAAAAAAGTGAACTGATGAACAGTCAATTATTGATTTGAAGTACTTACCGAGCCTTCTGCTATATCAACACCAACATAATACCCAATTTTTGCCTTATCCCATTTGATGAGATCACCTCCCTGGTGAACACCAAAGAAAAACAAAAACACTGCTTAATAGTCTTTTTTAGAGAGAGAGAAAGGGGGGGGGGGGGGGGGGGGTATGCACTATGCAAATGCAATAGAATAAAGAACCTATAATACCTTGCCACAGGCGAGATCAATTACAGCGTCTCCTCGGCGAGCATAGAGTTGAATTAGTACACTTTTAATCTGTTTAACAAAAGAAGCAACTACAACAAATAAAAACAATGCATACACATAACAATCACAAGCTCATAACACAATAATTTCATGAAATTAGAAGACATACCCAATTGTTGAGTTTCTTTAAATGGATGATTGGACTAGCTTCTCTTTCTTCCAATGTCTGATTCGTCCTTGCACTGTAATGCTCGGCCACTTTCCGAGCAAAAATCTTGGTGCTTTCATCCTCTAAAAATTGAGAATCACCTAACACCACCAAGCAAAACACTTGAAAACTAAAACAAGAACTTAATGCCCCATTAAGCTTTTATCAAGCTGCAAGCAAGGAAAGCTTATACTAGACTAACTCTGATACAAAAGTTGGTGTAGCTCACGTGAATTTTACTTAATTGGATTTGTCTTCTAAAGCAAATAACATAGAACACCAAAAACCAAAATTCCAATTTTTCCCATTTCCTCTACTTTCTCAGCAACCAAACTAATATAGCTCAAGAACAACAAAACATTAAACAAGCAATCAACAAATACTCCAAAGCCCAGAAATCAATATTAGGAAACAAACTAAAAAAGATCAAAACTTTATTTTCTATACCCTTCCACCACTTTCCCAGCTACCACACAAAGTCCAAAGCAGCTAAACCCAAAAACCCAGATCCAAAAAAGTCCCAAAATCAATAGCATCATAATCAATTAAAAGCACAAAAATTAAACCTTCTGGGTTATGCTTGAATCTGGACTGAGGTGGCCCTACAGAGGCCGAAGGAGATTCAGAGTACCCTCGTTTCATGGCCAAAAACAACACAATATAAAAAACAAGTTCTGGGTGTTTGTTTACTTGTTTGTCAGATATGAATAGAATGTGGGTTTGGTCCAAAATAACAATGAAAACAGAAACTGAAAAAAAAGGTTCTCTTCGTTTTGTTGGGTTTGATGATGATCAGAGGTACAAAAGCAGGGAACAAGGTGTATAGTGTTTGATAGAGGCTCTCTCTAAAGAGAGATTTTGTGCTAAAACAAACAGATTTTTGTTTGGGTTGGTGTAGATCTCGTTTAGGTGGACCCGTAAACGAGCCCACATGTTTTGAAATGGGCTCAGCTCACCCATAAGCCTCCAGGTTGTTCTTTGTGTGGTGTTTGATGCTCCATGTCAGTCAAAAAAAAAAAACAGACGGATCCAAAGGCTTATAATCGACCACAGCAATCTTGAAGAAATCTCCTAAGACAATTGTTTTTGTAACAACCCAAGAAAAGCGCTTGCCACATTTGCGTTTATACCCCAAAATGACTAGTCAAGTTACAATTGAGGCTCCTTGCAATTGTTAATAAAGCCCAGTTCGACCCAATAATTGCCTGATGTGGGACTCAGCAAACACACACACTTATCAGAATTTGGGGCATCACAATCTCCTCCACTTAAATCCCTAACGTCCTCGTTAGGGCCCATATGTCCGAGCCCACACGGGATTACTAGGTTGGCTCTGATACCATTTGTAACAACCCAAGAAAAGCGCTAGCCACATCTGTGCTTATATCCCAAAATGATTAGTCAAGTTACAATTGAGGCTCCTTGCAATTGTTAATAAAACCCAGTTTGACCCAATAATTGCCCGATGTGGGATCCAGCAAACACACACACTTATCAGAATTTGGGACATCACAGTTTCATGCTCCATATTGATATATTAACGAATATTGAATAATTACTCACTTTGCTTTACTATTGAAGTTTAGAAAGATGATTCCTTCTATTTCCTTTGAAATTTAGAAAGATTTACCAAATTAGAAATGTGTGGTGTCAAATTATACTTAGAGCTCAAAAACTCAATCCATTGTATATTTGGGCCTAATCCATTTAAGTTAGGGCCAATTATTTGTGTACCTCTCTCCCTATTTCCCATAATGTGCCTATATAAAGGCCTTCACACTCTATTGTAAAGGATGACCAATAATGAGTAAGAAAAGACTGAGTGGATGTAAGGTCCCATTGGCCGAACTACGGTAAATCCGATGTCATTTTCTTCTCTTTTTCACCAACCACGTTAAAGCCCGAACATGCGGTTCCAACCCTAGAAATAAATTGGAAGAGCTATTATGACCTCCTACAAGAAATATATTTGATCTCATTTTAATAACAATTTAATGGTCTCAACGGAGATTTGCCAGGTTAATAATTTCTTATATGCTCAGGTTGAAGTTTCTCATTTTAGTAATATAACATTTTATTTTGTGGCATATGGGATAGATCAGGAAGAGAACTCTAGTTGGTTTATACTTTGTCAAGTGATTCATATATGAATGGAAAAATAAAAATAAAAATCAAAGATTGAAAAGAATTAATGGATTCTCCATTCTTTTATGAATGCTAGTAAGAAAGATAATGGAAAATAACTTGTTACAATAACACCATTAAGGTTGGTCCTCTATCTTTGAGGTATGTTTAAAATTATCCTTATACTTTAAAATGCTTTAAAAAGATCATAATTGTTATATGTTAGATGGAAAAATGTTGACTTAATAAACAAGATTTATGAAACTGAGGATACTTTGATGATTATATAACCTACAAAGTGGCATAACATCTCTTCGTCACGTCATAATTTTCCATACACCAAATAATAATAAATACTTTTTTAAAACACGTTTGAAAGTATATGGTCCAAAATAAAACATTTTAAAATATAAATATGATTTTGAAACAATGGATAAAAAGTTGATAACCAAAATATGCAATTTAATTTGACATTAACTTTTTACCATTAAAAATTAATCTTACATTCTTACCCCCTCATCTAGTGCTTGTATTCCTTCTCTCACCATAAATTCTTGCTCTTTTTTTACTCGTATTGGTTAATGAGGCCCTAATGGAATTGAAAAATTATGTGGTTTTGAACTTGGTTAGAACTTTGGAACTACCTTATTAACCAATTATGTCTATTTTACTCGTATTTGAATAAAACGACGACGCTTCACTTCCCTTGTCATTTTCATTTCTCTATACAAAGCTTTCCGTAGATTTCAATTCCCAGATTCTGTTCTCAAACGATTTACGGATATTTCTTAGATATAAGCCTTGAGATTTGGGATTGCTAATCTGTGCAAAATCTTTATCAAAATCAAATTTTTAGCTTTTCATGTTTGGCATTCTCACAGCTGAGCCAGCACCTTTCTGCGCCACCAACAATCTCAAATTTCCGAGTAGTTATGTCCAAACGAGGTACGAATTTCTCAAATTTCATATATACGTTTAAACCGTACACACACTTATATTTATAATTATACGTATACGTAGACAGTAGACAGATTTCGTATATATCTATGTTTGTGTGCGAACTATGTAGTGTGTTATAAGCAAACGGTTCTTTGTCCGAAACACCGTAAACGACGATCGTTTATTGGCACTCTACATTTTCATCTCGTCAATACGACTAACCGTTTTCTATTTTTATTCATAAAAAACGGTTGCCGTTCAACTATTATTCTCTCCATGCATATTGTTGGTTTAGAAAGAATACCATTTTAATACATTGTAAGGGGAAAAAAGAAAGTGTCCAAACTACCCTCTTTAATTTAAACTCAAAATGAAAAAATCTATTGACTTACACATAAAGTAAAGGGCTAGTTAGGAAAGTTACATCGATATTGTGTAAATTAACTTTTCGAAGACCATATTTTAGGTGACAAGTGTCTTAGTCGTTGCATGTAAGGAAACTTATGTATGGTCGGTATAAATGTGTAATGCAATCAGGGGTTTACTCTTCAGGGAAAGTCCAAAGGGTTCTACTTTAGGGAGGTTCCCACGATATAAAAAAAAGTGTCTTAGTCGTTAAAAGACTCTTAACGACTGGAAGCGTACATTAAAGTTTTGTTGTTCTACACGGCACATAGTAAAGCTTGATGGGAGTAGTCGCGACATGTCGTTTGTGTCAATCATCAGTGCATAACCTGTTGTTTTTCTTTGTTTCTTTATCATTCCTTACTATGCAATTGAATTTAAAAAAGGTCTGGCTTGTATCTCTTTTTTCCTTTTAAGTGTCGTTGTCGATATGGGATTTTAGTAGTTAGTATAAGTTACTATGGTCAGCTTCATTTTCAAGTGGTCCTTTCAGGTGGGAATCCTTAGCCACCATTTTAGATTTTTTGTTTTTGGTGTGACAAGTTGGGTAAAATGTGCTGAATTTGGTTTGTTCGTATGAAAGATGTCAATGATGTTATTAATGACCCTTTTCGATAGTTTATATGGTGATGTTGTTCATGCATCAAGCATGATATTTTTGCTTAAGTGATATTCAATACTGGGTTCTGCTTTGATAAATTGAATTGGTACTGGGATATATAAAAAGGGAATGCTTCACTTGTCTGTGTCTTCAAAGGATTTTTTTTCTTCCTTTCATTGGATTTTATTTTTAGACTTTTCAATGCATGGTACAACTTGTGTGTCAAATGGTATGTGAGAACAATAACTTAAATCAGATTGTGTAGATCACCTTTTACTCTAAGAATACTTTTAAACCATTGAACAGAATTTTTTGGAATTCTTGTAAGGTTATTCTTGTAATCCACATAGTAGAGTCCAAAGCGTACTGAATAGCCCAAGTTCCATTCCCAGTTGTCAAGCAAGGACCACACAAAATAACCATGTATATTGCAGTCATCTTGCCTGCATTGGTTTAGTTTTCTGTTAGGTGGGATGTATAGTATCAAAACTAATCAAACAAATGGACTAAAAAGTCTGAAGCAGAGCATTATAAAACTGCATGAAGCCAATGAAGATACTCTGAGCAATCAATCTGGTTAGTTGATATTTACCTTATAGCAGCAGATAGGTTTGAGAGATAGTCTTGGTGGAATCTTATCCTCTTATCATCCTGTAAAGCTGTGTCTAAAGCTATAGAAGATTTATTTGGATCATCCATACCTGTTGTAATGAATTTAATTAATTATTTTTTGATAATTCAATTGTTACAAAAAGTTGGGGAGGGGGGGATTTGAACCCTGGTTCCTCTCCCAAAGGAGGCCAGACAATGCTATTGAGCTACAAGGCTCTTGGCATGAATTTAAACTATGTGATCTTTCATGAAAGTGTAGGTTTAGCTTTTTTATATGAAACCACTCACCATTTTCTGTTATAATAACCAGAGGGTTCCCATACTTATCTTTAAGATAATTTGCCAACTTTCGGATGCCCCATGGGACTATGCGTATCCAACGGGAAGCTGCCTGGAGGAGGAAAAAATCATAAGCTAACTCTAATTTGAAATCTATATTGGAGTCCTAGGCTTTTAAGACTCAATGGTACATACTCTTTCTCCAATAGCAACTCCACCTCGGTATGCTGCAATAGAGGGCATGTAGATTGTTAGTCAAATTCACAACACACACACACACATTTTAGAGGTATGAGATTGTGGCTTAACATCTTACGGCTTGTAATGACAGCAGCATCAGCTATAGCATCCTTCACTATCAATTTTCGAATCCGAGACCTGTCATTCCGGGCATACAATGTGGTATAATGATTTATGCCAAGAAAGTCCAAGGATCCCACTAGGAATTTTGAGGTTGCAGGTGAAATCTTTGGTAATCTCTTACCAACAAACTTCTTCATTGAAAGAGGGTACTCGCCAAGCAGAAGTGGATCAAGGAACCTGATTCACTTTGATGTTTTACATTTAATTATTTATGAAAGTTGATATCTTCTCAAATGTTCTTGAATTTTTACATAAGAAATTACCATCCAAGTCCAAAATCTATTGATCTGTATGCTGCATCTTTATCCTCATCACTATCAGACATGGGTTCATACCATTTGGCATCTAATGCTATTCCTATTTGACCTCCTTGTATTTCCTGGATGCCCCATTTAAACAAAAAATCAAAAACTAAAACTAGTTTTTGTAATCTGTTAGAAGGATCATCTTTGCAAATTAGAGTACCTTGAAATGCAGCTGGTAACTATGATAAGCAGTAGCATGAGACAACAGGATGTTGTGAGCAACAATGTATGGTTCAGTGGATGATTTTCCCTTCTTACAGAACAGACGACCGAGAAGAGAACATCTCCCAGGAGCTTGAATACCTAAGTCATAACCTTGGATTGAGAAACCGCGGGGTTCATTGAAGGTGATCCAGCGCTTCACTCTATCTCCAAAGGCTTTGAAGCAGGTGAAAGCATAATATTCAAAGTCTTTCCTGTAAGTTAATAGAGGCTATTGAGAAGCTTGATTGGTATTCTCATAAACTTATTATATGATTTTGAATTACTTACACTATCTGTTTGTTCAACCATCCTTCATATTTATCTTCAAGCGGCTGTGGAAGATCCCAGTGATATAGAGTTGCATAAGGCTGGATTCCTGATTGAAAGAACAGCCTAACCTTTGAGAATCTTGTACCAAAAAAAAAAAAAACAATTTGTAACTAATGTTTCTGGAGTAACCTTTTTCCAGCAAAGAATCTATGAGGCAGTTGTAGTAGTTTATTCCTTCTGCATTAGGTTCTCCTGTTCCATCTGTTAAAGGTTATTTTGAAAGTATTAGTGATTAACAGATGATAATGAAATATAGATAAAAGTAACTTTTTTGTCAGAATCGTATCTTACTTGGAAAGATTCTTGACCATGATATTGAGAATCTATAAGCATCCATTCCCAAATCCTTCATCAAGTCTATGTCACTCTGTAAATTTTGAATTTTTATCTCAACTTTGGTTAGCAGGAGACAAACTGTCGGCTTGTGTTGACTTAGAATATTTTAAACTTTATGCAATTGTATGCTATGAATACTTAATAATTTTAAAACTTGGTAATTCATCATCTTCATCATCATCAGCACCTTCACAATACTCTTAATCTTATATGATTGTTATGAATTGATTACATCATCAACACTTGTCTAAATGATTTCTTCCTCAATTATGGCCTTATGTCACTATAAATTATTAGTTTTTCAGTTGTGGTTAGCAAGGGAGATTGCGCAGTCCTATATTGACTGACATTATTTTATACTTTTAGCCTCCTATTGTTACTTTTAATAAGAGAACAACTTTTATGCCAATTGTCTTCTTTGGATTCTTATTCTTACATTATTAAAGTTGGTGATACATCACTGTCAGCACCATCTCAACAATCTTATTTTTCTAAAAGCATCATGATTGTTAAATTTTGTAATAGGAATTCTTATCCAATTTTCTTTCTGCTTTACTTTTACACATGTAAAAAATAGCTCCCATATAAAATGAACAAGCTTGTTTTAATCTTAGTAGAATGATGTTGTATGCGCAAGAAAAGTGGAGAAACAGTAGATCATCTCGTACTTAACTGTTTGGTGGCAAGATAGCTCTGGTCACTAGTCTTGTCTTTGTTTGGGGTTTTAATGGATGATGCCAAAGACAATTGTTGATTAGTGCGCTTGCTTGCAATGGAAGCATGGTCAGGCTACAAATAGTAAAATTTGGAAGGCTATTTTGGCTGTCTTTTGTTGGATTATTTGGGGAGAAAGGAATAATCAAACCTTTGAAGGTGTTGAGCATTCGCTGATTTCACTCAAATCTTTATTCTTGAGAACTTTGTAAATTGTATGATTGATGATAGTATTAGCCTGTAATCATTCTTCTTCTTTTGCAGAAGTTGATCTTATGAACATTTTCTATAGTATACATCCTGTGTAATCTTCTCTTCTTAGTAAATTGATTCTCTACTTTACAAATATGAAGTAGTTTGTTTCAAGTCATGTTTGATTAAAGTTTCTTGCCTAAACAATGATGAAATTAAATGAGAAGAAAAGGAAGAAAAGTTTGAATTTATCAACTTGTGCTTTTATGTTAAATATGCATATGAATTCAACAAATGTATCTTTGCAATTTACCTTAAACCGGTGATACTGATCGACAGCCATGTCTGCATTGCTGAAATCTAAAATTCTTCCTGTTGTAATACAGAATAAGTGTGACAATGCAAGAGTCAAGATCATTATATATCCCTTGTGTACACAAAGTACTTACAAATTTGCCTTTCAAAATTCAAGCTTTACCTGGTGTTCTTGAAAAAGTATCCCATATACTAGCTCCCTTGTTTCCTTCATTCACAGCCCCCTCAAACTACAACACAAAATATCATATGATTATTACGCTACTCTTCAGAATCCAAAAATAAAACAGTGACTGTATGTAGTACCTGGAAAGCCGAAGAAGCAGTTCCAAAAATAAACCCATCTGGGAAATCATCTCTACTAATTGTTTCTGAGTTCACAGAGAGACTGATTAGAAAAAAGAGAATTAGAGTGACCACCATGGTGAAAGGTTTTAGACAGCATAGGAGACGTTATTTGAAGAGGGTTTCAGATAGATTTGAAGGGTATTATATGGAGGAAAGAATTGTTTGTTATCTTAGTTTTAAAGGTGAAGAATAAGGTCCAAGAAGAAATGGACAAAAATGACTCTGGTAACTCTTGTACAGGAAGTTTCTTGGATAGGTTGGGATGGCTTGAGAAGGTTACCTGAAAAATAATTTATTTGCACTTTATGTGCACGTTATGCAACATATATAATAAAGTACAAGGAGTTCAGCTACTCATCAAAGAGAAAAGGAAAGGGGAAGATGGATTGGAGATGACACATGATAAACAACTTTTGTAGAGGGAATTCTGATCCTTGCAAGAGAGGATGAGTATGGACAACTCACCTTTTATTTTAGTTTTTTGTATAACATGATAGCATAATTATGGGCTTTCCTTTTAGACGTTACCTTTGAAAAATAATTGTGTGGGGTCTGAAAAGGAATATGCGAAAGTCCAAACAAAGAAGAAACTTTCATTGGCACCATCCACGTCAATTATAGGGTTTTAGTTTTTTATTTTTTTGCTAGAAACTTGATGTTCTTAGTTGGTAAGGAGGGGACATCGATTTTCTCCAATTATCTCTATGATTTTTTTTTTTTTTGAATAAGCCATTTGAATAGGATATTGATGGTACACCATACTATATTCTACTCCTAATGCATTTAGATATTATATCGATAAGTGGTGGAGCCAAGAAATTTTTTTAGGAGGAGCCAAATAATTTTGAGGGTAGACACAAAATGGTAGTTTTTTTTTTTCAAAATCCAGGGAGAGCCGGTTACTAAATTTACATGTAATTTTTTGAGTTTATTAATACATGAGGAGCTAAATAATGAGAAAGTAAAAAGCCCAGGGGAGCCATGGCTCCCCCTACCCTCCCCCTAGCTTCGCCCCTGTATAGATGTGAGCTAAACTTGCTAACATTATTTAAACTTTCTCAGGTAAGCTTCTAATTTTATCAAATATTTTTGAAAATTAAACTGCATAAAATCAATGTGAATCATGTAAATTTTATATATATAATGAACAATTTTAAGTCTCAAGAAGTGAATATATATATATATATATATATATATTTGCTAACGATGAGTAGGGATAGGGGGATTTGAATATAGATTCTCCTCATAGAGAGAACTGTTAAGATTTAGATTGACAATATCCATTGACAATGTAATCTAGAAAATGGTTTGTAATACTTGGTCATTTGTGAAGAACAAGTTAAGTCTTGAAGTTGCTTAAAGAAGTAAAATTTGAGAAAACTTGCTCAAGTGAACCAAATTCTTACTCAAGTGAAACAAAAATGCTGACTCAAACGAACTCCTTTCTTACTCCTAAAGTAGTTTTTCCATTTCTTTACCAAATCTCTATATTATTATTGTTGGTTCAAACGAACTCATTTCTTACTCCTAAAGTGGTTCTTCCATTTCTTTGCCAAATCTCTCTACTATTATTTTTATTGCTTTATTATTTTTGTGGTAGATTTGGCATTTGTGGTTAGATTATTTATTTGCTTAATCTAAAATTTTAGCTTGATTGAATTTTTATTGATCAAGTTATATTATATTAAAATAGAATTTTTACTAAGCAATGCTATTAAGTCATAAGACTCTTAATTTCAAGGGGATAAGCAACATCCTACTAGCACGTAGTGATATGGTTCTATCAACAATAAAATAGTATTAATGACTCTCTCTTTTTTCCTTTTCTTTCTCTTGAAACCTCACTTCACATCCACTCTTTCAAAAATTCTTTAGACAAAGTACTTGCAATTTTGTAACAAGAACTCACATTAATTTTGGCCCGTGCTTAACAAAAGGACTCGATCAATATACTCTCGTGCATCATTGGTCATACTTTCTCTCCCTTATCACACTAATGTTTACTGTCATTATCTGAATGTCTTACCACTAAAAAGGATAAGATTTGGCTACAAACTGGTTTGTAACCCGTTTGCAACAACCCACTATATGGCAGCTTATAAGACCATCCACATGTATTATTTAAAAAAATCACATGACTCATTAAATAGGTCATGTGACTAAAGTACACGTGGATGATTTTATTAGTTGACACGTAGTGAGTTGTATCTTACCATTGTGTTATTTTTGTGCTGAATATAAGTCAGTGTTAATTTTTTTGAGTTGGTATGAGTTCTAGGTATGACATCCCTATAAAACTTGGGTCCAATAAAACCAATCTTTCAGTGATTGACATGTGACTATACTAAGAAAAAAGACCCCAATAGATAGCCATGTCTGATTCACATATCCTCACTAATAGTATAGTTGATTAAAGATTAGCATATAAAGAGTGGATGACCTTAAAAAATTATAAAAAGAAAAAGGGCAAATACTTTTCCCCCTTTAAAAGAAAAAAGAAAGAGTTTAATTTTATGAGAACTAGAGACAAAATACATAAAAACATTTAATTAATTTTGATTAACATAAAATTAGATGGGCATTAATTTTCAATATATAAAGAGGGATATTACATGATAAAGAGGAAAATTGAGATAGACGAGAAAGGGGGGAAAGTGCAATTTCCCCAAAGAAAAAAGAAAGAGGAGAACTAGAGGATTAGATGGGCTTAGACTCTTAGTGCATGAAATGTGTGGGAAAGTCCGAAAACAATAAAAAAGAGAAGAAGAAGGGAAATCCCGTTTGGGAAAAAAGATATGGTGATGACACGTGACAAGATCATCTACTTTTTGTATCTACTATATATACATACAAGCATTTAGCCCGCACCATGTGCGGTTTTTCAATTTACTAATCTCAAATTGTATCTCTAAAAATTGGGTTTCTCAATAAAGTAATAAAATTTTATTAAAATAGAATTTTTTAAGATGAAACAATATGAAAATTATAGTAGTTGATGATTTATCTAGTGCGTTAAGATTGTATGATTTTAATAAGAATATAAAAACCGCATGGTGCTTGAATCTAAAACACATAATATCAAAAAGGAAGAGAGAGAGAGAGAGAGAGAGAGAGAGAGAAACCTTGGTTGGGATTGTTGTTACGAAGAAAACAAAACCTGTGAATTGTGTTTCGTTGAATTTGTGAGTCATCGTGTTAACTTAAATCATATTAGTAATGCTCTTGTTAAATAGATAAAAAAATAAATAAAAAAAAAAAAAAATTTGGTGTTTATCGTTTGATTCTTTTTATTTTTTATTTTTATTAAAAAAATTGTTGTTGATAGATTTTTTATGTTTGCCGCTTTTAAAAAAAATAATTGATTTTTTTTTCTTTGTTATTTTCAAAGAATTTCCGTATTAGATTTTTGTTTTGGTGTTTGGTCGTTAATTTTTTAAGAAAGTCTAATATGAATTAATTTAAAGATAATTTTTTGTGTTTAGGCGTTGTTTTTAAAGAACTTTGGTTTTTAATTTCTCTTAGAGAAGTAATTATTTGAAAGAAGTCTATTAGTAATAGAAGAATCAATTTGATTTTTTTTAATAAAAAACATTTTGTGAAAAAAAATTGGTGTTAATCGTTAAATTGAACTAATTGTTTTAATATCTCTTAGAGAAGTATATTTTATTAAGATGTCTTTTAGTAGTAGGAGATTTATTTAAAATAATTTGTTATTATCCATTTTTATTTAAAAGTGTTTAACAACGATTAAAATTATTGTTTTTGTGCTTTTAATGCTCTTATAAACTCATGCATCATACCACTTGAGAAATTTAAAATTTAAAACAACGTATCAGTTGGGAATTTTAAAGGCAGAAATACACTTTTGATCCGTATATTTAGGGGGTGTTTTCAATTTGGTCCTTATGATTTAAAAGCATTCAATTGAGTCTCTATGTTTTTAAACCGTTATCAATTTTATCCTTAAAGTCAACTCCGTTAGAAATTGCCTACGTGGCAAACGAAAATTGCTGACTTGTGTCATTTAAAATAATAAAAAATAATTAAATTCAGCCACGTCATTATTTTTATTTATTTTTTTCTTTTCTCTTTTTCTTTTTCTTTTTTTCCTTTCTCTTTTATTTTTTCTTTTCTCTCTCCTCTGTTCTTATTCGTCCCCAGATTTTTTTTCTTCTTTTTCTTAATCTTCATTCTTTTAATTTCCCTAATACATATTCAACAATTTTTGGCCAACCAAACAAGATCACAACAAAAAATTTTGAAACCAAACACTACACAGAAATCAAACCAAAAATCCAAACCCTTAATTTTCCCTCATTTAATCCGGAACCCAACAAAAATCAAACCAATTTGCTTGTTGAGAAGAATATGTAATCCAAGATCCAAACTTTAACTTCATTTTCTCGGGAACCAAACAGATCCGCGAGCTCGGGGAAGCTTGAGATGGTGAACCTAACAACCACCGGCAACAATGGGCGATTAACTCCGAGATTGAGAGAGAGAGAGTTTAGATCCAGAGAGAGAAAGAGTTTAGATCCCCAAACCCAATCAATCCAAACCAACCAAGTCTCCAAACCCAATCCATTCAAACCTCTAAATTTGACAAACCCAATCAATCCATTCAAACCAAGTCTCCAAACCCAAATAAAAGAACTTTCTGTTGAAGCTTTGACCGCTTGGATTGGAAACGATAACTTTTGGAAGGTGAGGGTTTCGGTGGAGAAATCTCCCTCTGTTATAGTGAAATGAAATCAAAATTATAATTGGGATTCAATGGAAATGGAAATGTAAATGTACCTATTGGAATAGCTCTAGATCTTTGCCGATGTGAAGGAGTTGGAGGTTATGGTCAAAGCAGAACACATGAACCCGGCTACCGGAGCTACTGGCATCGAAAATAACCGCGTAGGATTTAGGGGAGCTGAGATCGGAAGGGACTTTACGGTTACGGATGTCTTGGAAGGACAAGGAAGATGAATTGCCAGAGGGCATGACAAAGAGAACGAAGGTGATGAGAAGAAGTGGCACCAAGCATAGGATCTGGAATTCTGGATTTGGCTGGGTTGCTCTGGGGTTTTGTTGAAGGAGAAGGAGAAGGGGAGGAATAAGAACAGAGGAGAGAGGAGAGAGAAAAGGAAAAATAGAAAAAGAAAAAATAAGAGAAAAGAAAAAAATAATAAAAATAATGACGTGTCTTAATTAAATTAATTTTTATTATTTTAAATGATACAAGTCAGCAATTTCCGTTTGTCACGTAGGCAATTTCTAACGGAGTTAACTCCAGGGGTAAAATTGATAATGGCTTAAAAACACAGGGACTCAATTGAATGCTTTTAAATCATAACGACCAAATTGAAAACACCCTCTAAATATAAGGACCAAAAGTGTATTTCTGCCAATTTTAAACGATAAATAGAAATGCCACTTGTCATGGTGTAAGATATTCTTGGTTTTAACGCTTATGTCTTCTACTATTATATATTATATAGATATAGATATATATATATATATATATATATATATATTAAGACATCATTTGTGTTTGATTATGGCGTCAGAACTCAAAAGGGCTTCTTTGATTTGTCTTTTAAGGAAATATCTTTTATTTTATTTTTTTTCGGATAATTAAAAGGTACAAATTACATACACATAATGTATGTTCAATGAAAACAAGTTTACTTTTAACTTTTTTTTTTTATTTTTTTTTTAAAGAATTGATTTCAGGGATAATTTTTCAAAAACAGTTTTTGAACATACGTTTATTAACGTGTTTTTGCACTATTCATAAAAATAAGAAATAATTGTATTTTTTTATTATAGAAAGAAAGGTAGTTCTAACTAGTTCTAAACCATGACAAAGAAAAACTTTCAGATTTTATTAGAGCTTATTGGTAGAATATGATGTAATCAATCATGTAATAAACCGCTCGAGAAATAGTCTTTAGCACCATCACCTTCACAATTAAGGGCGGCTCAAGGCCTAGGCAACTTAGGCCAATGACCCAATAAAAAAAGGTCTCCAATAAAAATATGAATGAATAAATAATTTTAGAGGAAAAAAAGAAAAAGAAAAAAAATGTTATATGTTAAAATAAATTCATTCTAATTACTTTATTAGATTTATCATCATTTCATTAAGCCATGTCCTATATTTTATTTTTTTTTTTTTTTATTTTAAGAATTGTTTTCAGGGATAAAATTTTTCAAAAACAGTTTTTGAACATACGTTTATTAACGTGTTTTTGCACTATTCATAAAAATAAGAAATAATTGTATTTTTTTATTATAGAAAGAAAGGTAGTTCTAACTAGTTCTAAACCATGACAAAGAAAAACTTTCAGATTTTATTAGAGCTTATTGGTAGAATATGATGTAATCAATCATGTAATAAACTGCTCGAGAAATAGTCTTTAGCACTATCACCTTCACAATTAAGGGGCGGCTCAAAACCTAGGCAACTTGGGCCAAGGACCCAATAACAATATGAATGAATAAATAATTTTGGAGGAAAAAAGAAAAAAGAAAAAAAATGTTATATGTTAATATAAATTCATTCTAATTATTTTATTAGATTTATCATCATTTTATTAAGCCATGTCCTATATTATTATTTTTTTCCTTTTTCCCTTATTTCAAAAAATTAATTTTCATCATCTTTTAATTACAACCTTAATTACTGTTTATTATCAATCCTCTTATTAATGACATGTTATATAATTGAAATTGATTCTCCAAGTATTATAACACATGATATGTATTATAAATGTGTTATAAGATAATTTCTTACAAAATATTCCAAAATGCATTTCGAATTACTCGGGATACGTAATCATGTTACTAATTTTGAAAAATGTCACATCTTCACGACTTTAATTCCAAAAATCGCGTTTGAAAAAACAAAAACTACATGCTCTCTAATCATGAAATCTGTTGTATTTATGTCATACTTTATTTGATTTTGTAAGAAAACTTTTAATTTTTATATGCCAAAGGATAAATGATTTATAATCAATTAATTCCTCATCCGTATAAAATTCAATTATTATATATTCTTCGTATATTCATAATCTGATAATTTAAGATATTGGAATAAATTAAATACAACACTGATTACTAAGTTATCACCTTAGGTCTCAAATTGTATTGAGCTAGCCCTATTCACAAGTACTATAATCACAGTATCAACATCGTGCATGGTTATTTCTAATTAATGGAAATACATTATATATTTGAATATACAACATGAGAAAGACCCCAAGAACGCACAACTCCACAACCATTCCAAAAAGCAACCTCATGATTTAGTGATCACTAACACCTTTATCCTTTGAGTCCCGGATTAGACCCCTAGCTCCAGCCTTTACCGGAATCCTATCAGAACCATTTATGTGAGTAACACTTTGAGAGTTTGAGTGGCATGTGGGGTAGGCCACACTCACCTCAGTATATCTATCTCTTAAGGGATCAAGATTTTTAAATACAAAGATAAGACACTATTAGGGATCACAATTTTGAAATGCAAAGATAAGACACGAGGTGGTATTAAATGTAACGGTTATTTAGTACCTACTATCTACCAGACTACTAAGGATCAAGATAAAAAATAAAAAAAATAAAAAAATGAGGAGAAGAGGAAAGTTATGGGCCAACCGCATGGTGACAAAAGGAGGGATATGAGGTGGGCCTACTAGTACCAAAGGATCCACACCGTCTCCCTATTTCAATTTGCTTCCGAGAAATCGCGAAAGCTAATCAACACCAGCTCTTTTATTTATTTATTTATTTATTTTCAGTGCAATAAATAAATTTAGGTGTTACGAAATAGTCGGTCTTACTTTTTCATTGATGATTTGGTCATGAAATCACAACCTTCTTTTCTTCTTCTACTAATTTAGTTTTTTAGTATTTTTAGTTATTTTTATATTATTTTTTTTTTTTTTGAGATATGATAGAAATTCTAATCTAAACTCACACACACATATATTTTGAAGATCCGGGGATCGAACCCACACCCTCATAGAGGGGGGCTTTTTGGGGAGGGGATTACCACTGGGCCAAATACCCAAGTGGCTTTTAGCTATTCATATTAAACCTCCTTATTCGCAACATTTTTAACAATTTTTGTAAATATTTTTGTAAACCTTGATATTAAACCTCCTTAGTTTAGGTTTTTTATTTTTTGTTTTTTAAATATTATACTTGAATGGTCGGTTGGGGTTGGTTGGTTATCCGACCTACTAAGGATCAAGATTTTGAAATACAAAGACAAGACACGATGTGGTATTAAATAATTTAAATGTAATACTTACCTCTCGTACATTGAAATTAAAACTTGGTTCAACAACCGCAATCTGTGCAAAATTTTGTTTATATATTGCCGGCGAATTTTGGATAAAAATTAGCTTAGTCTTTTATTCGATGCACAGAGTTAGATGATTATATTTTTTTTTTTTGATAAATGAGTAGATGATTATAATTTATATAGGATATTGTATTTTGCATTCTGGATCAATTGCCTAAAAAAAGCTACTGTGGATCAACTTTTTGAATACATTTTTAGTGCATGGAATACTTTCAAACTCATATAAATTTAGTTTAGTTAGAGTCGACCAAGTTTTAATGCTATCACATTAATTTGGACTTCCTATAGGAAATTAAAGAACATTACAACAAGACAAAATATATCTTTTCTCATTTCATTTTATAAAATATTGAATTATATATAACATACAACACGTTTTAATTTGATAAAAAATAAAATAAAATAATTTTCTTAAAGATACTATCAAGTGAGTTATGTGTGTAAAAAATATACTTTATGCTCGCATTAATTGAAAATTAATTTTGATATTTTATGAAGATGACTATATTTATTTTCTTTCATTAAAATACCTTCTATTTACAAATTTTAATATATTATGAAACATAAGAAGATATATATATATATATATATATATAAGGAAACTAGCTAAATAGGGGCTTATTTGGACATGTCAAGGCAACATTGATAGCACCGCACATTGATTTCCATATCAGTTGACACCTGAAATCTGTTTGGATGCCATTATAGCTCCTTCTGCCTAGGAAACAAATTAGTATATGGAGGAGAAATTAATGGATCCTCATGTTGTATATTATATACGTGTTGATATAAACAGATCTGGACTCTACCCCGCTTTTTTCAATCTTGCACGGCTTCTTCCGTATATTGTGAGATAAAAGAAGAATTTTTCCAAACAGAAAATTAGCTAAATAGATATTAAAAATAAAAAATAAAAAAATGAGGAACACAGTTTATTTCGACATCTTGAGTCAGGATTAATGGTAACTGACGTGTTGCTTAATGGATGATGAATGAATGATATAATAATCATATAATGATTAAAGACTAAAAAATATTTTATTATTGCTGCTTGGTCAAAAAATGTGTGAAGTGTAAACTGTAAACTAATCACTCAATTACTTGTACATTATGAACACTCCAAGTATTTGAATAATTGAATCTTGACTACATTATAAACGTGCTTACTTTTACTTAAAGCTTAACTTGAGCTCTCAGCACAACTTCAAGCTTGAGTTATGTATGAAGTTCTCTACTTGCTTAAATCTTTGCCAACTCCCAAGAGCTTTAGCTAAAGGTGGGTTAAGCTAGCTTAACATAATCTTTTAGCAAGTGTGTAGTTGCACCATGGTGTGAAAATTATCTATTACGCAAGATTAAATAAGAAAGAGATTAAACACATAAAATTTACATGGTTCGACAGTGTACTCGTGTCCATGAAAACGAGCGGTTATCAATCTACTATGAGAAATTATGGTTGCAGCAATATTTCGTATTTATTAGAGCCATATTCTAACTAGTTGGAGATGTGAAAGCCACTAAGGAGAGCTAGATTTGGTTGTTTTTGGTGTGCAAAATGGAGAGAGGAAGGATGGAATTATCATACGTGTGAGATGGAGAGCTAGATTTGGTTGTTTTTGGTGTGCAAAATGGAGAGAGGAAGGATGGAATTATCATACGTGTGAGATGGGTTATGTGAGAGGAGAAAGAGGGCAAAAATAAATAGAAAGAAAAAGAAACATAAAGAGAGAGGTTGGATTCGGTTTACAAAAGTCTATTAATGGGTTTATGTATTTAGTAACATTAGAAACAAAATGCAGTAGTATAATCCTTATTTTTGTGGATTTAAACTTGTGATCTAGAAAATAGAATTTCTATAATGGTGCGTTTGGACGAGGAAATTGTTAATTACATAGAAATTGATAAATGATGGGATTGTAAATCCCATCATTTTAAATCCCAGTAATTATCAAATCTATGGTTTGGATGCAAGTAGAGCAACATACTAAAAACTTGCAATTGACCACAAAGGCATATTAACTTTTTAATTTTTTTCATTTACGCAAACACCCAAGCCATTGGCTCTAACTTGTTCACCTCATCTACTCTTTGCCACAACCAGATACGTATCTTCTCCACCAAGACCACCATACAGATTAGCAACAACAAAAAAAGACCACCATCACCACAAGCCCATTACAACCAACAAATATAAATCATAATCCTTATTAAGGGACGTTGTCGGGAATAGAATGTCGTTTGGGGGCTGATTGTGGCGGTGGAGTCTGTCGCCTTCAGTAATGCTCTGCCTCTTCTGCGGCTGCACTCTCTATAAAGAGATCAAGACAAAAAACTAAGAAGTTATTCATAGAGTCTATTTGGGTTTTTTCCAGCAAAATAAAAAAAATTATTTGGGTTTGGGTGGTTTTTGGAATCCTTTTGCAAAGGAGAAGAAAAAAAAAAGTAACTTGGACTAATTAATTTTTTGAGCGTACTGGTGTTGTAATAGGTGTATAAGTTATTGTGCAAGGTAGCCCACCTGCTAGCCCATTTTGCTTGGGAGATAGGCCAATGCCATGACTGGATTGGAACCACTCTGACCTTCATAGAAGCGCAACTGTTGAGAGATTCTGCATAAGGACAAGAGAAGGGCGGCTGTTTTTAAGTCTCCTTTTGTTCCTGAGTGGGTTTCTCTTGTGAAATTTGTTTTTTTCATTTTGTTGCTTCTATGTATTGATTCACACTGGTTTGTAATCTGTGAATCCTATTTTAATGAATGAATCCCAAAGTGATCGCTTTTTCGCTGAATGATAAAAAAAAAAAAAAAGGAACGTCATTCTTGCCTAGCTTCTTGGAATTGTGAAATGACATCTATTCAGATGGGATTTGAAGCCATCATTTAGGACCCTCAAATTCCGGCCATAATTCCACCGGCAAATTTGAAATTTCCTCATTTATTTTCCCAAACAAGGAATTGACAATTTCTTCTTTCCAAATTCCGGCTTTTTTTCAAATTCCACCTCAATTTCCTCAATCCAAACACACCATAATGCATTTCCAAGTCCCGAAATGCTAACCAAACATGTAATATTTTTTACGCCTAGAAATAAGTAAAATGCATTTAGAGTGGAGTTTCCAAATATCACCTTAGTGTATGTATGGACTATGGACTACACAACTAGAAGGATTCCATTCCATTGACTCGACCCAAAATTTTATTCCTCAATGGCCCGTTATGGCCCAATGCTTCATTTTTTTAATATTGTGGTCGTCCATATAAAACTAGAATGGGGATTATTTTATGGTCCATTGGTTCTGGCCCAGCTTGAAAAATCCAATGTCTGAAAATTTGAAAAATTGAGTTCTGGACAAGATAACCCTTATTTATTATTATTATTTTTTTTAAAGAAAATCCAGTAATATCAATCTAGTTGAACCCCTTCCTACCAAATTGCTAACATTTGAAAGCTCTCTTTGTCCCGTGACTTTTCCAACTCTCTTTGATGAAATGAGTTCAGGTTCAACTCAATTGATTTGATGATGAAGACATTATGAGTCACTTAAGGGAATAAATTTTCAATAAGATAATCCAAGTGTGAAATTTGGATTATCTTTTTATTTTTATTGAAAATTTAGGAGGGGGCAAAGTGGCTTCCCTACCTGGGCGTGATATAATTATACTTAAAAAAAACTATACATAAATAAACAAGTTAATAAATTAAGATGAAAAAAACTAATCCAAATGCATACTTTAAGTTTTGATCTTATGTCTAGTGGTGTTATTGTGTTTTTTTATTGTGTTAAGGTTAGGTTAGATTTCTCTTTCATATATACCGTGTGTATTTAGAATGAAAAAATAAAAAATGAGGACACTTTGGTAATTTAATAATTAGCTTCCAATTCTCTCTTACATAGGTTAATAAACCCATCTCTCTCTAGAAAAATCCCATCTTTGGTGTTAGAAGTTAGAGAGAGAATTCATAGTGATAGAGAGAGAGGGTTTAAGCAGCTAAAGCTAAAACCCATGGCCATGGCTTTGAGAACCGCGGTGGCGGCGGCAGTTGCGCCTCGTGGCTTTAGGCGTTTATACTCTACCACTTTTACACCACCCTTCAATTTTCCGCAAGCCACCGTCGCTGCTCAGCAGCGCGAACAGGCCGACCCCAGCACCAACCTCTTCGTCTCTGGCAAGTCTATCTCTCTCTCTCTCTCTATTCCCATCTTTTCTTATCATATTTCCTTGTAATCTCTTCTGGGTTTTCCTTAATCATTACGTTTTTCCTACTATGTTGTTGGGATTTTCACGGTATTCGGTTTTGTTGCTGATAAAAAGTAGTAAATGTAATGAAATTTTGTATTTTGTGTTTATATATATATCATTATTTTGTGTCACATTTGCTTGAGTACCTTTGAAAACAAAATGCCCCCAGAGATTCAATGAATTTAATAGACATGTTATTTTGATTATTCATTATCTTTGCTTTGGGCTATAGATTCAATAAGTTAATAGTGTAAATGATTGGAGGGTACTATTTTTGGCACTTGGAAATATATATATTTGGATATCTAGGTTGGTATTAGACTAGCTGTAGCTGTAATTGTTTAGGATGGTGCAGTACTGTGGTGTTGGTTTCTTTAATAGTAGGATTAGAATGTGTGGTAAAATTAGAAGCGTTTGTGTGCTTTTATAATTGGTTGTTCTAGGCAAGAACATAAACTGCTTAGCTCGTCAGAGGTGAATGCCATTGGATTACTTAGCAACTGGTTCTGGTAGGCAGGGTCGTAACTGTGGTGTTGGTTTTACTGCCTAGAGGTGAGTCCAAAGGGCTCTTCTTTAGAAAGGTTCAATACGTTTTCAATATATATGTGTGTGTCTGTGAATAGATTTTTTTTTTTGGCCAGCAATGGGATATGTAACATTTTGGCTTGTGAGTATATTCTAAGGGTTTTGGTTTAGGGTGGAACTTTTATTGACTCCTGACTTAGACCCTAGGCAAGAAATGTTTTCACATGGTAGCGAAGCAATATAGATAACATTATAAGTGACACCCAGTCAATGAGACGTACTTGTTACAATGTGGTTCCTTAACCAAGGTGTTTTTGGCTGTTGAGGAACATTGCACTTTTTGATTGGTGGGTCTTCGCAGACTATGAGATATTTGTTGGCTAAGCATAAATGTTGCTTAATGCTCTGGACCATCGAGTTTGGAGAGAGCGAAACAGTCGGGTTTTTGAAGAGAAAGATCATTCCCAGTCCAATCTCATTGAGCTGTTTTTTGGGACTCTTTTTGACTGGGCTCGGGTTGGGGGTTTTACATCAGCCCTGTCTCTTGCTGAGTTTGTAGTTTCTTTGAGCTTGTCTTAGAGTTTTTTTCTCCTTTTTGTATTCTTTGCTCCTCCTAGTGCATGCTTTATGCACTTAGAGGAAGTATTTGTTCTTCTTAATAAAATCCTTGTTATCTATCAAAAACAAAATGCTCTGGACCATCGAGTTTGGTGATTAGATTGAGCTCATAGGTCATCGTTCTGCAAAGAATTTCTGGGCTAAGAATCGACATTATTGGATGATTTTAGAAAGACGAAGATTTGTTGACTGTCAATAGTTGGCTTAGTTTGCCTTAGTTTCTTGAGTTGATATGAGATTGTTATTTATCTAAATTTTTTAGGAAGTAAAAATATTCTATTTGAGAAGTAAATTCTTTAGGGTTACAAAGATTGGCATAATGATTAAGCTTGGCTAGTGATGTCTGCATAAAATATATATGTTTCTATTTGTACTAGTTCTTATTTTGATTTTCACTTGAGTTGTTTTCACCCTATCAGTATTTTTTGTACTCTTTCGTAAAGTCTAATTTTAAAAACACATGCACATCTGCACAATAAGGATAAAATACAGGTCTGCAAACAATTGAGACAGTGGGTCACAATTTTTTTAAATGAGGTGGAAAAGATATGTAAACCTTCATTAATCTAAGGATACATTGTATGAAGTATGCCCTTTAAGTAGTCATTGCATGTCTACATGTATGAGTATCCCTTTAAGTTCCCCCCCAGCTCCCCCCATCCCCCATCCCCCCTCCCACCCCCACCCCCAGGCCCCAGGTGTCTACATGTATGAGTATGATGATAGTTCATTGATGTAGCTTTGGAACTTACATGCATGCTTGGGATGATTGAATTGCTTTTGTTCATGAATCATGATTTTTATTTGGTTCTCCATTTACTCTGTATTTTCAGGGCTTAGTAAGCGTACTACCACAGAAAAACTTCATGAAGCCTTTTCTCAGTTTGGTGAAGTAGTTCATGGTTTGTTCTTCTCCTGTTATTTATGTTTTTGTCTTTTGTAGTCACCATCAAACTATCAATTGACCTTTTGCCATTTACAGCTAAGGTGGTGACTGATCGGGTATCAGGATATTCAAAGGGTTTTGGTTTTGTGAGGTATTCTACTCTAGAAGATGCTGCAAAAGGTATAGAGGGCATGGATGGGAAGGTTAGTTGACATTGTTCACATGCTTTCATCCCTTTGAGAAGATTAAAAGAAGTTGTTGTGACATTACATACTGAACATAAGGATAATACAATGTTTTCCTCATTGAATTATCTATATCAACAAGAACGAGTGTGCTCACACACACACACTCATTCGTGCCTTGAAAAAGGGAAGAGGGTCCCCTTTGTTATGTTAAAAGTATAAACTCTGGCTTAAGGAAATGTTTTTTTTTTTGGTCTTCAGTTACAACAATGTAAGGTCAATGGAATCTTTTCATAACTTGTCTATGAATACCTAGAGATGATACAAGTTACTTTAAGGCACAACATGCCTTCAAAATTTCGAAAGGGTTCATAAAAATCAGGCCTTCATAAACCCTGGTCTTTTCATGAAACCGAGGTCACTAATTTGAATATCCATTCCCCCTCCACTTGGGGCCAAAATTTACATATAACTTTTTTTTTGGGGGGAAATCCAAAAAAAGAAAAGAACTATTTAATTTAATTCTTACGACACTTCAAACTCTACACTTTCAAATGTGTCATTTCAAACCCCACACTTTTATTATTATGCTAAACACTTGAAAATTAGGAAACACATGAGACCATAGGTGCGGTTTTGTTGACACAATAATGAAAGTATGGGGTTTAATTTGCCAAAAGGATAAAACTATAGTGTTTTTTTTTTTTTTTTTTGGACTTCCACCCCCCCCCCCCTTACCTTTATTTAAAAAAATCTATCTATCTATCTTCTCTTTCTCTTTCTAAATGTCCATGTCTCGTTGGTGTATGCTTCCTGTGTACTTTTCCACCTTTTTTCTTTCCAATTAAATTTCTATTACTTAATTGAGAAAAAGGGTCCTTGCCAACATGACAACTGAATGGTGGTGGTGATGATTATTCTTTGGTCTTTTATTTTTTGGTTCTTAAAATTTTAAAATTTTAATATTCATTTTGTAACTGAATACCTTCTTTTTGTTTGTGTTGTATAGTTTCTGGATGGTTGGGTTATATTCGCTGAGTATGCAAGACCCAGACAACCCCCACCTGAGAACCATATGGCTCCTCCATATGGCCATCAGTGACTCCTTTATTGAAGGGAACAAGTTTGTAATCCACTGAACTGCCTTTGTCTGCAAGTAGCATCTATGGGGTCATAGTTCTCTATCTTTCTAAAGTGACAGTATGGTTGGTCTTCTATTGCCTAGAAGTTTTCACGATGTGGTGGGAGATTAGCCTTATATGTGAACTGAGCAGCAGATTGAACTGAGAAATATATGGATCTTAATTGTTATATGTTGCAACTATCATGTGCAAGATTTTAGATTTTCTATTTGTGATCATTTTGTCAAACTTCATTGGTATTGCGAAATCTGTTTTAATGTTTGCATCATAAATGGAATTATTTATGGATCACTTGGATTGGTGGTCATATTATTTATCAAAAAAATCGCAGTTGAGTTAATAATTGCCTAGATTTTTTCATTTATGCACAAAAGGTTTTGGAGGTTCAGTCCAAAAGTTTGGATGTGGATGGGATCTTGATTATAACTGCACTAGTTTAGTTGCAATTAGGGACTGGAATAATACCTTTAGTTTGGACTTTAGAGTCATCCACAGGTATTAAGACTGGAAATATTGAGGATGGTCCAAACTATCCTGGCTTCATTTACAGAGGCAGATATATGCTAGACTCTAGGATCTTGGCTCTAGATTTTGCCTTTTGGTTTTAAATTATGATCCATAATCCCTCCTAAAGAGTTTTTACCGTACACTATGTTTGGAATAATAATTATCTTGTATATTTGATTTATTCATCATCTCAAATAATATGTGGGTCTTACTTTTGTGTGACAATGTGAGGTTCACATGTTGTGAGAGAGATGATGCATATATTGGATGCATAAAATATTTTCATTGTTTGGAATGGGGGAAAGGAGATTAGGGAAGGGAAGTGGGGGCCAATCACCCCTCTTCTCCTCCCATAACTTGTGTTATTGTTGGGGTGCTGAACAAATGGTCCATTGAAATCAAAGGTTCATATCCTAATTGCCTTGACATCAAAGGCAGTATTATCTGAAGAACTCTATTTATTAGGGTTTGATGTAGATTGCACAACGTTAATCAAGTGGTCTAGCATGTTTGCAAACATCAACCAAGTATAGAGTTCAATAATATTTGTCATTTTTTTTTTTATTATACAAAATTGTTTTCCTCTCCTTTCTATCATACAATCAAATAAGTAGGGGAGGATTTTTATTCTTCTCTCCTCCCTTTTAATTTTTAAAATATCCAAATAAGAGGGTGAGATGTTTGCTCTACTCTCCACTCCTTTTCCTCCCTCTCTTATCCTCTTCTTTCCCTTCAAACTTCCAAACAAACAATCAAAGTTTACAAATGCTTCTATTATTAACTAGGATGTAAAACTGTAATTAGTGGTTTAAGTTCAACCCCATTAAATGTACCCTGAGCTAGAGGCTAGAGCCGTGGGCTTCTTGTTTAAGAACTCATTTTATGGCTAGGATTGTGTGGTTTTGGAATTCAAAAGAAAGTTTGTGGTAGCAGTAGCTACTTGGATATCCTACACGGTATTGACAGTGAACCATCATTAAAATTAATAGATTGGTGCATTGAACACCAGTTGCAATTTCAAAACAACATAGTTTGAAGCACAAATATGAATGGACCTTTTACTCAAAACAAAAGCTATTCACACATTTTGCGTACGAAATATAAGCGTTCACCTTTGGCACTTTTTGTCCCAGACCACATGTATTTTAATGTAGTGTTGCAGTTGATATAGGTTTCTTTTTGAGCCAATGTTACATTGATTGGACATTTGTGCCAGTGGTACATAACGACGAGCATAGCAATTCATGTTCACACTTCACATAGCTTATCTGAGTATTAATTGCTCTTTACATGTGGCCTAAGACCATCCAATGCCGTGCTTATTATTTTTCCAATGGGCCAATGGCTGAAGGACACCTTGCCTTCTTGTTGAAGCAGACAGATCAAATTCACAACATTGAAAATAACTGAACGGTTGATATTTTTAATATGATTTGCATTGTCACAGGCAAGGACAAAGAAATCATTTTAGTTAGATGGAATTAGTTGGAAGGAATTGAAGACGTTCAGAAAATTAGTTGTATCTTGGTTAACATCCTAGACAGCTATAGCATTCTTGACTAGACACGATGAATAGTCCCGTCAATTTTCGTTTTCATGAGAGTTTTCTAGATGAAAGCTAGTAAAATCAGGAATTGGTGAAAACGAAGTTAAGTTGATGATTGATAGGCACAACTCTCTCATTGCTACAAATTATGTGGTGGAAATAAATTTGCAGTGTTTTTTGAATGAGACATATCATATATATACCTATTGCTAATTTGGGTAATCGGGTATCTTTTTTACTCAACCTGTTTAATATATGTAGTGAATTCCTCAATCAGCAGTGGGGTATATATAGCCTCTAAACTAAGTTTAGCTGAATTTTTCCATGATTAGGGTTCATAATCGAACCACAGGTACCCCAAGAAAAGAAAAGGGGGGGTTGATGATGCTTTTCATGGGCAATTCAATTGCACGAAGTAACAGAGAATTGTTAAGTTAGGTAATGGTGTGATGTGAGGGTCAATTTGTGGCAAAGTCTCCTGATTGAGAATGGAGTAATTAAATGGTCGTCCAACAATCACAAATATGTGCCTGCATTAGAGTAACAAAGACGCAAATGACTTTGATCATGCATAATTGATATGTCTTTTCTAGGAGAATGTAACTCTAAAGCTTTCCCCTCTTGGGACTGATAAAAGTCTTGTTGAATGAATGGTTGTACTTCTGTTTTGACTTGTTAATGGTTCTCAACCTTTAATTTTGTGACAAAATTGTCGTTATATTTTAAAATTTATTTCACAAAGATCTTTATAAAATTCCTGAAAGTGAGGTTATTTTGATGATTGGAGAATATGACTGTAATAAGTGGCGACGCCACATACACCCTGAATTCTTAAAAATAAAGAAAAAAAAATTATAAAAGTATGTATAGGTGTTGAACACCCTTAAATAAAATTTTAAACACCCTCAAATAGATTTTGAACACCCTGATCCTAATAAACTCAGTCCATTTAACCCAACAAAAAAACAAAAGCCCAAATAACAATAAAAAATTAACTCAAACAACAACCATAATAACAAAATAAACCCAAATAATAACAACCAGTGATGATTTGATATGTGATGGTTTGTTTGTTTTACAGTTTTACTGTGTCCACTATGTGTGGTTTGTAATTTGATTTGTGGTTTATTTATTTGGTTGTTTGTGGTTTTGTCACTTTGTGGCTTGTGGCTTTGTAATTAATATTAACAACTGAAATAATAGTGTTTAATTAATAATTTAATTA
>OU015765.1:37094157-37202007 GCA_907173295.1 Fagus sylvatica
AGTAGTTTGTTTCAAGTCATGTTTGATTAAAGTTTCTTGCCTAAACAATGATGAAATTAAATGAGAAGAAAAGGAAGAAAAGTTTGAATTTATCAACTTGTGCTTTTATGTTAAATATGCATATGAATTCAACAAATGTATCTTTGCAATTTACCTTAAACCGGTGATACTGATCGACAGCCATGTCTGCATTGCTGAAATCTAAAATTCTTCCTGTTGTAATACAGAATAAGTGTGACAATGCAAGAGTCAAGATCATTATATATCCCTTGTGTACACAAAGTACTTACAAATTTGCCTTTCAAAATTCAAGCTTTACCTGGTGTTCTTGAAAAAGTATCCCATATACTAGCTCCCTTGTTTCCTTCATTCACAGCCCCCTCAAACTACAACACAAAATATCATATGATTATTACGCTACTCTTCAGAATCCAAAAATAAAACAGTGACTGTATGTAGTACCTGGAAAGCCGAAGAAGCAGTTCCAAAAATAAACCCATCTGGGAAATCATCTCTACTAATTGTTTCTGAGTTCACAGAGAGACTGATTAGAAAAAAGAGAATTAGAGTGACCACCATGGTGAAAGGTTTTAGACAGCATAGGAGACGTTATTTGAAGAGGGTTTCAGATAGATTTGAAGGGTATTATATGGAGGAAAGAATTGTTTGTTATCTTAGTTTTAAAGGTGAAGAATAAGGTCCAAGAAGAAATGGACAAAAATGACTCTGGTAACTCTTGTACAGGAAGTTTCTTGGATAGGTTGGGATGGCTTGAGAAGGTTACCTGAAAAATAATTTATTTGCACTTTATGTGCACGTTATGCAACATATATAATAAAGTACAAGGAGTTCAGCTACTCATCAAAGAGAAAAGGAAAGGGGAAGATGGATTGGAGATGACACATGATAAACAACTTTTGTAGAGGGAATTCTGATCCTTGCAAGAGAGGATGAGTATGGACAACTCACCTTTTATTTTAGTTTTTTGTATAACATGATAGCATAATTATGGGCTTTCCTTTTAGACGTTACCTTTGAAAAATAATTGTGTGGGGTCTGAAAAGGAATATGCGAAAGTCCAAACAAAGAAGAAACTTTCATTGGCACCATCCACGTCAATTATAGGGTTTTAGTTTTTTATTTTTTTGCTAGAAACTTGATGTTCTTAGTTGGTAAGGAGGGGACATCGATTTTCTCCAATTATCTCTATGATTTTTTTTTTTTTTGAATAAGCCATTTGAATAGGATATTGATGGTACACCATACTATATTCTACTCCTAATGCATTTAGATATTATATCGATAAGTGGTGGAGCCAAGAAATTTTTTTAGGAGGAGCCAAATAATTTTGAGGGTAGACACAAAATGGTAGTTTTTTTTTTTCAAAATCCAGGGAGAGCCGGTTACTAAATTTACATGTAATTTTTTGAGTTTATTAATACATGAGGAGCTAAATAATGAGAAAGTAAAAAGCCCAGGGGAGCCATGGCTCCCCCTACCCTCCCCCTAGCTTCGCCCCTGTATAGATGTGAGCTAAACTTGCTAACATTATTTAAACTTTCTCAGTAAGCTTCTAATTTTATCAAATATTTTTGAAAATTAAACTGCATAAAATCAATGTGAATCATGTAAATTTTATATATATAATGAACAATTTTAAGTCTCAAGAAGTGAATATATATATATATATATATATATATTTGCTAACGATGAGTAGGGATAGCGGGATTTGAATATAGATTCTCCTCATAGAGAGAACTGTTAAGATTTAGATTGACAATATCCATTGACAATGTAATCTAGAAAATGGTTTGTAATACTTGGTCATTTGTGAAGAACAAGTTAAGTCTTGAAGTTGCTTAAAGAAGTAAAATTTGAGAAAACTTGCTCAAGTGAACCAAATTCTTACTCAAGTGAAACAAAAATGCTGACTCAAACGAACTCCTTTCTTACTCCTAAAGTAGTTTTTCCATTTCTTTACCAAATCTCTATATTATTATTGTTGGTTCAAACGAACTCATTTCTTACTCCTAAAGTGGTTCTTCCATTTCTTTGCCAAATCTCTCTACTATTATTTTTATTGCTTTATTATTTTTGTGGTAGATTTGGCATTTGTGGTTAGATTATTTATTTGCTTAATCTAAAATTTTAGCTTGATTGAATTTTTATTGATCAAGTTATATTATATTAAAATAGAATTTTTACTAAGCCAATGCTATTAAGTCATAAGACTCTTAATTTCAAGGGGATAAGCAACATCCTACTAGCACGTAGTGATATGGTTCTATCAACAATAAAATAGTATTAATGACTCTCTCTTTTTTCCTTTTCTTTCTCTTGAAACCTCACTTCACATCCACTCTTTCAAAAATTCTTTAGACAAAGTACTTGCAATTTTGTAACAAGAACTCACATTAATTTTGGCCCGTGCTTAACAAAAGGACTCGATCAATATACTCTCGTGCATCATTGGTCATACTTTCTCTCCCTTATCACACTAATGTTTACTGTCATTATCTGAATGTCTTACCACTAAAAAGGATAAGATTTGGCTACAAACTGGTTTGTAACCCGTTTGCAACAACCCACTATATGGCAGCTTATAAGACTATCCACATGTATTATTTAAAGAAAATCACATGACTCATTAAATAGGTCATGTGACTAAAGTACACGTGGATGATTTTATTAGTTGACACGTAGTGAGTTGTACCTTACCATTGTGTTATTTTAGTGTTGAATATAAGTCAGTGTTAATTTTTTTGAGTCGGTATGAGTTCTAGGTATGACATTCCTATAAAACTTGGGTCCAATAAAACCAATTTTTCAGTGATTGACATGTGACTATACTAAGAAAAAAGACCCCAATAGATAGCCATGTCTGATTCACATATCCTCACTAATAGTATAGTTGATTAAAGATTAGCATATAAAGAGTGGATGACCTTAAAAAATTACAAAAAGAAAAAGGGCAAATTGCACTTTTCCCCCTTTAACTATTGGGTCATCCCAATTCCTCCCTTTATCTATAAAATCGAGCGATGTCCCCCCTTAGATTGAAAATATGAAATCGACCGTTTAATTTTATGTTAAATCCATGCCAAAATAATGAATATTTTTATAGTATATTAATATATAATGATAGGTTTTGAAAATTATGACTAGAAATTGACAAAATACAAAAAAAATATTTAATTAATTTTGTTGGAATTTAACATAAAATTAGACAATGGGGACTATTTGCATATTTTCAATATATAAAGAGGGATATTACTCAGTTTTATAGATAAAGAGGAAAATTGAGATAGACGTAATAGTTAAAGGGGGGAAAGTGCAATTTCCCCAAAGAAAAAAGAAAGAGGAGAACTAGAGGATTAGATGGGCATTAAGACATGATCGAGATGGATCTTAGACTCTTAGTGCATGAAATGTGTGGGAAAGTCCGAAAACAATAAAAAAGAGAAGAAGAAGGGAAATCCCGTTTGGGAAAAAAGATATGGTGATGACACGTGACAATATCACCTACTTTTTGTATCTTCTATTTCTTTTTATAAGACGTCATTTGTGTTTGATTATGGCGTCAGAACTCAGAAGGGCTTCTTTGATTTGTATTTTAAGGAAATATCTTTTATTTTATTTTTTTCGGATAATTAAAAGGTAATATGAATTAATTTAAAGATAATTTTTTGTGTTTAGGCGTTGTTTTTAAAGAACTTTGGTTTTTAATTTCTCTTAGAGAAGTAATTATTTGAAAGAAGTCATTAGTAATAGAAGAATCATAATGTAAAAAAAATGTTTAATCAATGAAAATTGTTTTAATATCTCTTAAGAAGTTTATTAAGATGTCTTTTAAGTAGGAGATTTATTTAAAATAATTTGTTATTATCTTTTTATTTAAAAGTTTTATTTTTTTTTTTGTGCTTTTAAAGAATTGAGAAATTTCAGGGATAAAGGCAGAAATTTTTCAAAAACAGTTTTTGAACATACGTTTATTAACGTGTTTTTGCACTATTCATAAAAATAAGAAATAATTGTATTTTTTTATTATAGAAAGAAAGGTAGTTCTAACTAGTTCTAAACCATGACAAAGAAAAACTTTCAGATTTTATTAGAGCTTATTGGTAGAATATGATGTAATCAATCATGTAATAAACTGCTCGAGAAATAGTCAAAGCAGAACACATGAACCCGGCTACCGGAGCTAGCACGAAAATAACCGCGTAGGATTTAGGGGAGCACGGAAGGGACTTCACATGTCTTGGAGGGACAAGGAAGATTAAGGGACGGCGAAGGTGATGAGAAGAAGTGGCAAAATAGGATCTGGAATTCTAGGCTGGGTTGCTCTGGGGTTTTGTTGAAGGAGAAGGAGAAGGGGAGGAATAAGAACAGAGGAGAGAGGAGAGAGAAAAGGAAAAATAGAAAAAGAAAAAATAGGAAAAGAAAAAAATAATAAAAATAATGACCAAGGACAATTTCCGTTTGCCAATAACGGAGTTGAATAAAATTGATAACGAAAAACACAGGGACTCAATTGAATGCTTTTAAATAATTGAAAACACCCTTAAATATAAGGACCAAAAGGATTTCTGCCAAAAAAAAATGTTATATGTTAATATGTCTTCTAAATTCATTCTAATTATTTTATTAGATTTATTTTATTTTTTTCATAATTAAAAGGTACATTTTATTAAGAAAACAAGTTTACATTTTTATTTTTATTTTTTTTTTAAAGTTGATTTCAGGGATAATTTTTCAAAAACAGTATATTATTATTTTTTTCATAAAAATAAGAAATAATTGTATTTTTTTATTATAGAAAGAAAGGTAGTTCTTTTTCCCAAAGAAAAACTTATTTTATTAGAGCAAAAAATTAATTTTAATAAACATCAGCACCATCTTCACAATTAAGGGCGGCTCAAGGCCTACAACCTGACCCAATAAAAAAAGGTTAATAAAAATATGAATGAATAAATAATTTTAGAGGAAAAAAAGAAAAAGAAAAAAAATGTTATATGTTAAAATAAATTCTTCTAATTACTTTATTAGTTTATTATCAATCCTCTTATTAATGACATGTTATATAATTGAAATTGATTCTTATTGGTAGAATATGATGTAATCCCAAGTATTATAACACATGATATGTATTATAAATGTGTTATAAGATAATTTCTTACAAAATATTCCAAAATGCATTTCGAATTACTCGGGACACATAATCATGTTACTAATTTTGAAAAATGTCACATCTTCACGACTTTAATTTCAAAAATCGCGTTTGAAAAAACAAAAACTACATGCTCTCTAATCATGAAATCTGTTGTATTTATGTTATACTTTATTTACATTTTGTAAGAAAATTTTTAATTTTTATATGCCAAAGGATAAATGATTTATAATCAATTAATTCCTCATCCGTATAAAATTCAATTATTATATATTCTTCGTATATTCATAATCTGATAATTTAGGATATTGCATTAAATTAAATACAACACTGATTACTAAGTTATCGCCTTAGGTCTCAAATTGTATTGAGCCAGCCCTGTTCGCAAGTACTATAATCACAGTATCAAAATCGTGCATGGGTGATTTCTAATTAATGGAAATACATTATATATTTGAATATACAACATGAGAAAGACCCCAAGAACGCACAACTCCACAACCATTCCAAAAAGCAACCTCATGATTTAGTGATCACTAACACCTTTATCCTTTGAGTCCCGGATTAGACCCCTAGCTCCAGCCTTTATCGGAAACCTATCAGAACCATTTATGTGAGTAACACTTTGAGAGTTTGAGTGGCATGTGGGGTAGGCCACACTCACCTTAGTATATCTATCTCTTAAGGGATCAAGATTTTTAAATACAAAGATAAGACACTATTAGGGATCACAATTTTGAAATGCAAAGATAAGACACGAGGTGGTATTAAATGTAACGGTTATTTAGTACCTACTATCTACCAGACTACTAAGGATCAAGATAAAAAATAAAAAAAATAAAAAAATGAGGAGAAGAGGAAAGTTATGGGCCAACCGCATGGTGACAAAAGGAGGGATATGAGGTGGGCCTACTAGTACCAAAGGATCCACACCGTCTCCCTATTTCAATTTGCTTCCGAGAAATCGCGAAAGCTAATCAACACCAGCTCTTTTATTTATTTATTTATTTATTTTCAGTGCAATAAATAAATTTAGGTGTTACGAAATAGTCGGTCTTACTTTTTCATTGATGATTTGGTCATGAAATCACAACCTTCTTTTCTTCTTCTACTAATTTAGTTTTTTAGTTATTTTTGGCTATTCATATTAAACCTTCTTATTCGCAACATTTTTAACAATTTTTGTAAATATTTTTGTAAACCTTGATATTAAACCTCCTTAGTTTAGGTTTTTTATTTTTTGTTTTTTAAATATTATACTTGAATGGTCGGTTGGGGTTGGTTGGTTATCCGACCTACTAAGGATCAAGATTTTGAAATACAAAGACAAGACACGATGTGGTATTAAATAATTTAAATGTAATACTTACCTCTCGTACATTGAAATTAAAACTTGGTTCAACAACCGAATCTGTGCAAAATTTTGTTTATATATTGCCGGCGAATTTTGGATAAAAATTAGCTTAGTCTTTTATTCGATGCACAGAGTTAGATGATTATATTTTTTTTTTTTGATGAACAGAGTTAGATGATTATAATTTATATAGGATATTGTATTTTGCATTCTGGATCAATTGCCTAAAAAAAGCTACTGTGGATCAACTTTTTGAATACATTTTTAGTGCATGGAATACTTTCAAACTCATATAAATTTAGTTTAGTTAGAGTCGACCAAGTTTTAATGCTATCACATTAATTTGGACTTCCTATAGAAATTAAAGAACATTACAACAAGACAAAATATATCTTTTCTCATTTCATTTTATAAAATATGTTATATGTGTAAAAAATAAAATAAAATAATTTTCTTAAAGATATATCAAGTGAGTTATGTGTGTAAAAAATATACTCGCATTAATTGAAAATTAATTTTGATATTTTATGAAGATGACTATATTTATTTTCTTTCATTAAAATACCTTCTATTTACAAATTTTAATATATTATGAAACATAAGAAGATATATATATATATATATATAATAAGGAAACTAGCTAAATAGGGGCTTATTTGGACATGTCAAGGCAACATTGATAGCACCGCACATTGATTTCCATATCAGTTGACACCTGAAATCTGTTTGGATGCCATTATAGCTCCTTCTGCCTAGGAAACAAATTAGTATATGGAGGAGAAATTAATGGATCCTCATGTTGTATATTATATACGTGTTGATATAAACAGATCTGGACTCTACCCCGCTTTTTTCAATCTTGCACGGCTTCTTCCGTATATTGTGAGATAAAAGAAGAATTTTTCCAAACAGAAAATTAGCTAAATAGATATTAAAAATAAAAAAAAAAAAAATGAGGAACACAGTTTATTTCGACATGTTGCTTAATGGATGATGAATGAATGATATAATAATCATATAATGATTAAAGACTAAAAAATATTTTATTATTGCTGCTTGGTCACTGAATGCGTGAAGTTTAAACTGTAAACTAATCACTCAATTACTTGTACATTATGAACACTCCAAGTATTTGAATAATTGAATCTTGACTACATTATAAACGTGCTTACTTTTACTTAAAGCTTAACTTGAGCTCTCAGCACAACTTCAAGCTTGAGTTATGTATGAAGTTCTCTACTTGCTTAAATCTTTGCCAACTCCCAAGAGCTTTAGCTAAAGGTGGGTTAAGCTAGCTTAACATAATCTTTTAGCAAGTGTGTAGTTGCACCATGGTGTGATAATTATCTATTACGCAAGATTAAATAAGAAAGAGATTAAACACATAAAATTTACATGGTTCGACAGTGTACTTATGTCCATGAAAACGAGCGGTTATCAATCTACTATGAGAAATTATGGTTGCAAACAGTATTTCGTATTTATTAGAGCCATATTCTAACTAGTTGGAGATGTGAAAGCCACTAATGAGAGCTAGATTTGGTTGTTTTTGGTGTGCAAAATGGAGATAGGAAGGATGGAATTATCATACGTGTGAGATGGGTTATGTGAGAGGAGAAAGAGGGCAAAAATAAATAGAAAGAAAAAGAAACATAAAGAGAGACGTTGGATTCGGTTTACAAAAGTCTATTAATGGGTTTATGAATTAGTAACATTAGAAACAAAATGCAGTAGTATAATCCTTATTTTTGTGGATTTAAACTTGTGATCTAGAAAATAGAATTTCTATAATGCATTTCCAGGTCCCGAAATGCTAACCAAACATGTAATATTTTTTACGCCTAGAAATAAGTAAAATGCATTTAGAGTGGAGTTTCCAAACATCACCTTAGTCTATGTATGGACTATGGACTACACAACTAGAAGGATTCCATTCCATTGACTCGACCCAAAATTTTATTCCTCAATGGCCCGTTATGGCCCAATGCTTCATTTTTTTAATATTGTGGTCGTCCATATAAAACTAGAATGGGGATTATTTTATGGTCCATTGGTTCTGGCCCAGCTTGAAAAATCCAATGTCTGAAAATTTGAAAAATTGAGTTCTGGACAAGATAACCGTTATTTTTTTTATAAAGAAAATCCAGTAATATCAATCTAGTTGAACCCCTTCCTACCAAATTGCTAACATTTGAAAGCTCTCTTTGTCCCGTGACTTTTCCAACTCTCTTTGATGAAATGAGTTCAGGTTCAACTCAATTGATTTGATGATGAAGACATTATGAGTCACTTAAGGGAATAAATTTTCAATAAGATAATCCAAGTGTGAAATTTGGATTATCTTTTTATTGAAATTTACAAAATTTTTTTTTTTTTTTTTTGATAAAAAAAATTGGGTAGGAGGGGGCGACCAGAGTGGCTTCCCTACCTTGGCGTGACCATAGTAGCACCTTACCCGCTGGGTCCAGAGGGAACTGGTGAGCCATAGCTGTTATCCCAGCCCCACGAGGACACTAACGGGTCCAGAGTGGTGATTGTGGGGTTTAATCCCAGGAGCTTCCCATTGCGGGATTCGAACCTGGGATCTCCATATCCCAAACCACTTGGGACTACACTCTTTTCCGCTAGACCACCACCCTCGGTGGTTACAAAAATATAGTTATACTTAAAAAAAACTATACATAAATACATAAGTTAATAAATTAAGATAAAAAAAAACTAATCCAAATGCATACTTTAAGTTTCGATCTTATGTCTAGACTCCAGTGGTGTTATTGCGTTAAGGTTAAGTTCGATTATCTTTCATATATACTGTGTGTGTTTAGAATAAAAAAATAAAAATGAGGACACTTTGGTAATTTAATAATTTGCTTCCAATTATCTCTTACATAGGTTAATAAACCCATTTCTCTATAGAAAAATCCCATCTTTGGTGTTAGAAGTTAGAGAGAGAATTCATAGTGATAGAGAGAGGGTTTAAGCAGCTAAAGCTAAAACCCATGGCCATGGCTTTGAGAACCGCGGTGGCGGCAGCGTTTGCGCCTCGTGGCTTTAGGCGTTTATACTCCACCACTTTTACACCACCCTTCAATTTTCCGCAAGCCACCATCGCTGCTCAGTAGCGCAAACAGGCCGACCCCAGCACCTTTTGTAGAGGGAATTCTGATCCTTGCAAGAGAGGATGAGTATGGACAACTAACTTTTTATTTTAGTTTTTTGTATAACATGATAGCATAATTATGGGCTTTCCTTTTAGACGTTACTTTTGAAAAATAAATTGTGTGGGGTCTGAAAAGGAATATGCGAAAGTCCAAACAAAGAAGAAACTTACGGGCCTGTTTGGTACGTGTTTTCGTTTTTTGTTTTGGTTTCGTGACTTTTTACTTTATTAAAGTTGGAACTTTAATCCTGATTTGAATTCAAGATTGTAAAAAAAATTCTGTTTGGTACATAGTTTTGGTTTTACAATTGAAATCACAATTTAAAAAAAAAAATTGTGTTTGGTACAAAGTTTTGGTTTTTAGACTTAGATTTTTTCATTACATTATTATTTTTATTTTTTTTTCCTTTTTTCCCACCACCCACGTACACCACACTTCATTTCTTTTTTCTTTCTTTTTTTTTCCCCACCACCCACGTACCCCCTTTTTACTTCTCCCCCACCTCCCCACCATGTAAAACTGCCTGAACAAAGTCAACTTGCCCAGATTCCTCGCGGCCTTCCCGTCGGTCTTGGAGGTCACAACGATCACAATCATCCGACGGAAGCCAAATTGGCCAGATACCTGGTCTCGCCGATCACGACGGAAGCCAAATTGGCCAGGACCTGAAGCGGGATCACAATCATCAACACCTTCTTCTCCTTCTCCTGCAAGAATGGCTTCAAAAACAACCAGCCGGTATCGATCAAAACGATGACCGTGAAGAGCAGGACCACCAGCCAGTACCGATCCAAGTAATAGTCTCACGTCCTCGGATCAGGTTTGCTATTCTTTAACAACGCAGATCTCGGTCTTGAGCTTGGAGATCTCGGAATCGGTGAGTGATTTAGGGGTTTGGCCGGTGGTGTTGAGCGAGGTCCGGTGAGGGGGTTTGGCCGAGAGTAATGAAGAGAGAGAATATAGGGGTCTGGGAGAGGAAGGGCGTACGGGGTCTGGTCTATAATGGCCGAGAGGAGAGAGAGAGAGAGAGGTAGAGAAGCACTAGAGGAGAGAGAGAGAAAATGGGAGAAAAGAAGAAGGTGGGCCAGTAACGGTAATAAACTGGGACCCACAAAAAAATTGAGTCCGGATTTGAATCCGGCTTGGATTTAAAAACAGGTGAAAGGCTGAACTCAAATTTGGCATGGGATCCACATAAAATTTAAGTTGGGATTTCAATCCTCATTTAAATCTCATGTACCAAACATGTTTTTTTAGTGTGGGACCCGCGATTTTTTGGATTTGAGTATAGAATCCAGATTTGAATCCGGTATACCAAACACGCACTACATTGGCACCATCCAGGTCAATTATATGGTTCTAGTTTTTTATTTTTTTGCTAGAAACTTGATGTTTTAGTTGGTAAGGAGAGGACATCGATTTTCTCCAATTATCTCTATGATTTTTTTTTTTTTTTGAATAAGCCATTTTAATAGGATATTGATGGTACTCCGTACTATATTCTACTCCTAATGCATTTAGATATTATATCGATAAGTGGTGGAGCCAAGAAATTGTTTTTTGGAGGAGCCAAGTAATTTTGAGAGTAGACACAAAACGGTAGTATTATTTTATTTTATTTTTTTTTCTCAAAGTCCGAGGAGAGCCCGTTACTAAATTTACATTTAATTTTTTGAGTTTATTAATACATGAGGAGTTAAATAATGAGAAAGTAAAAAGCCCAGGGGAGCCATGTCTCCCCCTACCCTCCCCCTAGCTTCGCCCCTGTATAGATGTGAGCTAAACTTGCTAGCATTATTTAAACTTTCTCAGTAAACTTCTAATTTTATCAAATATTTTTGAAAATTAAATTGCATAAAATCAATGTGAATCATGTAAAGTTTATATATATAATGAACAATTTTAAGTCTCAAGAAGTGAATTATATATATATATATATATATATATATATATTTGCTTACAACGAGTAGGGATGAGGGGATTTGAATATAGATTATCCTCATAGGGAGAATTGAAGTTGCTTAAAGAAGTGAAATCTGAGAAAACTTGCTCAAGTGAACCAAAAATGTTGGCTCAAATGAACCCTTTCTTACTACTAAAGTGTTTTTTCCATTTCTTTGTCAAATGACTATTGGGGAGCACACTCAAAACCAGACTAGTTGAGTTATCCCTAGAATTTAATGATGATTCTATTAATCATAAGATAGTGTTAATGACTCTCTCTTTTTTCCTTTTCTTCTCTTGAAACCTCACTTCACATCCACCCTTTCAAAAGTTCTTTAGACAAAGTACTTGCAGTTTTGTAACAAGAACTCACATCAATTTTGGCCCGTGCTTAACAGAAGGACTCGATCAATATACTCTCGTGCATCATTGGTCATACTTTCTCTCCCTTATCACACTCATGTTTACTCTCATTATCTGAATGTCGTACCACTAAAATTCGTGTTAATTTACTACTACCTTATCATTGAACTCAAGAGTGTTATTTAGTGCTGAATATAAGTCAGTGTTAATTTTTTTGAGTTGGTATGAGTTCTACGTATGACATCCCTATAAAACTTGGGTCCAATAAAACCAATCTTTCAGTGATTCACATATCCTCACTAATAGTATAGTTGATTAAAGATTAGCATATAAAGAGTGAATGACCTTAAAAAATTATAAAAAGAAAAAAGAAAGAGGAGAACTAGAGGATTAGATGGGCATTAAGATATGATCGAGATAGATCTTAGTGAATGAAATGTGTGGGAAAGTCCCAAAAGAGTAGAAGAAGGGAAATCACGTTTGGGAAAACAGATATGGTGATGACACGTGACAACATTACCTACTTTTTGTATCTTCTATTTCTTTTTATAAGACGTCATTTGTGTTTGATTATGGCGTCAGAACTCAGAAGGGCTTCTTTGATTTGTATTTTAAGGAAATATGTTTTATTTTATTTTTTTCGGATAATTAAAAGGTACAAATTACATACACATAATGTATGTTCAATGAAAACAAGTTTACTTTTAACTTTTTATTTTTATTTTTTTTTAAAGAATTGATTTCAGGGATAATTTTTCAAAAACAGTTTTTGAACATACGTTTATTAACGTGTTTTTGCACTATTCATAAAAATAAGAAATAATTGTATTTTTTTATTATAGAAAGAAAGGTAGTTCTAACTAGTTCTAAACCATGACAAAGAAAAACTTTCAGATTTTATTAGAGCTTATTGGTAGAATATGATGTAATCAATCATGTAATAAACCGCTCGAGAAATAGTCTTTAGCACCATCACCTTCACAATTAAGGGCGGCTCAAGGCCTAGGCAACTTAGGCCAATGACCCAATAAAAAAAGGTCTCCAATAAAAATATGAATGAATAAATAATTTTAGAGGAAAAAGAGAAAAAGAAAAAAAATGTTATATGTTAAAATAAATTCATTCTAATTATTTTATTAGATTTATCATCATTTCATTAAGCCATGTCCTATATTATTATTATTTTTTTCTTTTTCCCTTATTTCAAAAAAATAATTTTCATCATCTCTTAATTACAACCTTAATTACTGTTTATCATCAACCCTCTTTTTAATAACATGTTATATAATTGAAAATGATTCTCCAAGTATTAAAACAAATGATATGTATTATAAATGTGTTATAAGATAATTTTTTACAAAATATTCCAAAATGCATTTCGAATTACTCGGGACACGTAATCATGTTACTAATTTTGAAAAAGGTCACATCTTCACGACTTTAATTCCAAAAATCGTGTTTGAAAAAACAAAAACTACATGCTCTCTAATCATGAAATCTGTTGTATTTATGTCATACTTTATTTGTATTTTGTAATAAAACTTTTAACCTTTATATGCCAAAGGATGATCAATTAATTCCTCATCCGTATAAAATTCAATTATTATATATTCTTCGCATATTCATAATATGATAATTTAGGATATTGGAGTAAATTAAATACAAAATTGAGTACTAAGTTATCGCCTTAGGACTCAAATTGTATTGAGCCAGCCCTGTTCACAAGTACTATAATCATAGTATCAACATCGTGCATGGGTGATTTCTAATTAATGGAAATACATGCTACATTTGAATATACAACATGAGAAAGACCCCAAGAACGCACAACTCCACAACCATTCCAAAAGCAACCTCATGATTTAGCAATCACTGACACCTTTATCCTATGAGTCTCGGATTAGACCCCTAGCTCCAGCCTTTACCGGAATCCTATCAGAACCATTTATGTGAGTAACACTTTGAGAGTTTGAGTGGCATGTGGGGTAGGCCACACTCACCTCAGTGTACCAATCTCTTAAGGGATCAAGATTTTTAAATACAAAGATAAGGCACAATTAGGGATCACGATTTTGAAATGCAAAGATAAGACACGAGGTGGTATTAAATATAACGGTTATTTAGTACCTACTATCTACTAGACTACTAAGGATCAAGATAAAAAATAAAAAAAATAAAAAAATAAAAGAGGAGAAGAGGAAAGTTATGGGCCCACCGCGTGGTGACAAAAGGGGGGATATGAGGTGGGCTTACTAGTACCAAAGGATACGCACCGTCTCCCTATTTCTATTTGCTTCCGAGAAATTGCGAAAGCTAATCAACACCAACCCTTTTATTTATTTATTTATTTTCAGTGCAAAAAATAAATTTAGGTGTTACGAAATAATCGTTCTTACTCTTTCATTGATGATTTGGTCATGAAATCACGACCTTCTTTTCTTCTTCTACTAATTTAGGTTTTTTAGCTATTTTTAGCAATTCATATTAAACCTCTTTATTCGCAACATTTTTAACAATTTTTGTAAACCTTCATATTAAACCTCCTTAGTTTAGGTTTTTTATTTTTTTATTTTTTAAATATTATACTTGATTGGTCGGTTGGGTCGGTGGGTTATCCGATCTACTAAGGATCAAGATTTTGAAATACAAAGACAAGACACGATGTGGTATTAAATGTAATACTTACCTCTTGTACATTGAAATTAAAACTTGGTTCAACAACCGAATCTGTGCAAAATTTTGTTTATATCTTGCCCACGAATTTTGGATAAAATGAGCTTAGTATTTTATTTGATGCGCAGAGTTAGATGATTATAATTTATATAGGATATTGTATTTTGCATTCTGGATCAATTACCTAAAAAAAGCTATGTGGATCAACTTTTTATATTTTAATATTATGATATAAAAAATTATATTAATTAATATTTTAATAAAAAAAATCTCATTTTAATTATAAAAAGGCCTCATTTTAGGGATGGCAATTTTGACTAGCTCCGACCCGACCCGCCCCGCCTCGCACGAGTTTTACCTGCCCCGTAGAGGTGGCGGGGCGGTTACGGGTTAAAAAATTTGCCCCGACCCTCAAGTTGGGTCGGTAACGGATATTATCTAACCCGCCCCGCCTCGCCCCGCATATATTTACAAAAATGCCATTAGGGTTTTTATTTTTATACCCACATATATTTACAAAAATGCCATTAGGGTTACACATATATATATTCCTATTTTCTCTACAACCTCCTCTCTCTCTCTTTCTCTCTTTTCTCAATTCTGTTCCTCACTAACATTTAGCAGAAAACAAATTCTCTCACGCCGCCATCAGCCCCTCGCAGCCTCACGCCGCTGCTAGCCCCGCCAACTCTCTCTCGCTCTCTCCCTCATGCTGCCTTCATGCCACCGTCAGCCCCCCTCGGCCTCACGCCGCCATCGCAGCCAACTCTTTTCTTTTTCTTTTTCTTTTGGTCCTCTCTCTCTTTCTTTTTCTCTCCCCTTTTATCAGATCTGTTGGGTGTTGTGGTTTGCGGCTCGACGACACTGGTGATTTTGGGTCTCAGTTGTTGGATTTGTGAATTTCTTGTGAAATTTTTTACGGTTTGTGTTTTTGTGAATTTGGGTCTTCATTATTTTGGGGTTTGTGAATTTGGGTCTTCATTATTCTCGGGGCGGGGCGGGATAAGTTACCCCGACCACCGGGGCGGGGCGGGGGCGGGTATTGATGGTACCTGTGTGGGGCGGGTTCGGGTCACCCATGAACCGGTCCCGATCCGCCCCGTTGTCATTCCTACCTCATTTTAATAGTTGCCTTAAGCCCCAAAATGCATTGAGCCGGTCCTAATAAACACACTTGCTGTAAGAACTATAAGTGATTTAAGTTTGCACAAAATCCTGGTCTAGTGACACTGTTTGACTTGCGTAGTCTTTTCAAAAAGCTTATACAAATTTCTTCCTTAGCATGATTTTTTATTAAGATTAAATGGGTATACATCATATCTTTCCTTGTTCATCATCATCTTATTAGCTGCTATGTACGTTTCTAGAAGTTCAACTAAACAATCATGCAATATCTTTTCCGTGTCATAGAAAGTAATAGGTTTAAATATCATTTTGGTCCTCAACCTTTAGCCTTTGTGTCAAATTGGTCCTTAACTTTTCAACTGTGTCAAATTGGTCCCTAACTTTTCAACTGTGTCAAATTGGCTATCAACCTTTCAACCTTGTGTCAAAATAGTCCTCGCTGTTAAGTGTTGGATGGAAAATGATGACATGGCTAACAGTATTTTTCTAATATAAAAAATATTTGACGTGGCATGTCACCTCATATTTTAATTAAAAAAAAAAAATGCCAACTCAAATAAAAAAAAGTTTTTGAATCATGGCACGTGAGTTTCTTTCTTTTTTTTTTTTTCACTATTTTGATCAAAAAAAAGTTCTGAAATCCCTAACCTTCAAAATCCCCTGCCCTCTCTCACTGCCCCTCACCCTCCCAATCCACCGCCGGCCCCAGCCCAGGAAACCATTGCCGGCCCAACTCAGGAAAACGCCGCCCCTCAGCTCAGGAAACTGCCGAGCCTCACCTCTTCGCTGCACCGCCCATTCATCAACCCCCCTTCCACCGGGCCACTCTCCAGCTCCACCGCGCCACTCTCCTTCTGGGTGAGCCCATTCATCATGTAAAACAAATGACTAACTTATAAGGGATTGATATCATTTATTTGTCTTAACACAGAATCTGAACAAAAAGATGAAAGAATGTGAGATTGAGAAATCCTCGAAGAACGTAGAAAATATTCTTCACCAAGAGAAGAAAGTAGAGCGACATGGTTTATGGTTTGAGCTTCCTTCAGACCTTCTTTATCTAATATCATCACATCTTTTCGTTGCGCGCTGACTTTAGCACTTTTTGTGCTATATGCGAATCATGGCGCTCAAAAACCCCAATCTATCGGCCACCTCCAACCTTACTGAAATTCCCACATTCTGATTCTCCGTGTTTGATGTCTTTGGGTGGCAACAAATGCAAGATTTACCATCCCATATACAATAGCACTTATCATATGGACATTCCAGTATTGTTGGGTGCACATATTCGATTCTCAAAGTATGGATGGTTGCTTTTATCTCATGATCTAATATAGAAGGAGAGGCGATGGGCTCCCCCAGAAGGAGAGAGGGCAGGAGATTTTGAAGGTTAGGGATTTCACTTTGATCAAAATAGTGAAAAAAAAAAAAAAAAAAGAAAAGAAACTCACGTGCTGCCATGATCAAAAACTTTTTTTATTTTTTTTTTTTTATTTGAGTTGGCATTTTTTTTTTTTAAATTAAAATATGAGGTGCATGCCATGTCATATTTTTTATATTAAAAAAAGACCGTTAGCCACGTCATCATTTTCCATCCAACACTTAATGGCAAGGACTGTTTTGACACAAGGTTGAAAGGTTGAGGACCAATTTGACACAGGGGCCAAAGGTTAAGGAACAAAACAGTATTTAAACCAAAGTAATATTACCTTTTGTCCTTTTGCCTATGTAGTAGGCAATCAAGAGTACCCCAAAAACCACGGCAATGGCAATGGAAACTAGTGCTATCACTATCACGTTCCTCTTTTGCTTGTCTTTCAGGTTGACTTGGCAATAGAAAAGAAAATATATATAAGATGCAGCAGACTTTAAAACAGATGGAAACAAAGATTTAACTTTAATGACACATCAAAATACAAAAATACAGTGATGTTAGGAATACTATAAATTTTAGGTTTACTTACACATTTAGTTGTTAACTTTTGCCCTATGTTTCAATATGGTCTCTATCCCTTTTAAGTGTTTCAATTTAGTCTTTAACTTTTACGTCATGTTTCAATTAGGTCTGTATCGTTAACTATTCGGTTAAAAAAAGGTGATTGAAAGAGGTTTGTTGAAGAGAGAAGGAACCAATTTGACACAAACATAAAAGCATACGGACTAAAATGAAAACATTTATTAGGATATGGACTATTTTGAAACATGGGACAAAGGCTGACAACTAAAAGTGAAATTAAACCTAAATTTTAATACATATGTTTTACAAACTGATGTGTTATCAATAAGAAAAATGTAATTTAGATATTCATTCATTATGTTGTTATCAATAAAAAACATTTACTATCCGGTTGGTTTATGTAGTAATTTTGTAGTAGTTTTAGCATTTTCCAAATACGAATTAAGGAGCAACAAAAAATATTGAATTAAGGAGCAACAAAGAATATAGGCACATACCTTGGTTCGAAGCAGGCATTCGAATATATACATCCTGCCCATTAGCATCATGCCCATTAGCTAAAATCAGTCTAATATCAATTAGATCCCCATACCAGATGGCGCAGCCACTTCCACCTTCACTGATATTTGAGTTTGAATAAGCCATACATGAACAGTTGTTCAAACATTTGACTCTGCATTCCTCAAGATTCATACTTCCATCCACCCAAGAATACGTGGTATCTGGCAATTTGAGCCCAACAAATTTTTCAAACCCAATTTTATCTTGGCAGAAATACACTTTTGGTCCCTATATTTAGGGGGTGTTTTCAATTTGGTTCCTATATTTTAATTTCTTTCAATTGAGTCCCTGTGGTTTTAACCCATTTTCAATTATACCCTTGGCGTCATCTCCGTTAGAAATCTGCCTACGTGGCAAACGGAAATTGCTAATATGGATAACTGTGTTATTTAAAAATAGTAAAAAATAATTTAATTAAGCCACGTTAGCACCACTTATTTATTCTTATTATTTTTTTCTTTTCTCTTATTTTTTCTTTTTCTATTTTTCCTTTCTCTTTTATTTTTTCTTTTCTCTCTCCTCTGTTCTTATTCCTTCCCAGATTTCTTTTCTCTCTCCCTGTGTTATCCATTCATTTCCTTTCTCTAAATCTCTCTCTCTCCACCACTGAACAGAGATCGAAGACGATCGGCGAGGTGAGATCGAAGACGATCGGCGAGGTGAGCTCGAAGACAATAAATCCTAAATTTGAGCCGAAATGACAGTCCCCCCTTCAGGTTTGATATTAAACCATCATGGGTCTTTCCGTTACTAATCTTAACAAAATATTCAGGTTTTAAAATATTCTGCGTGAGAGGGAGTTTTTTAAACTGTCATGGGTCGGTGGTGTGATATTGGGATGAGTTTCTCTACCATTTTGATTTTTTTATTGTTTGGAAATTGTAGAATTGTGGAAAATTGGAGAGAATTATAGAGAAAATTGTTGATTTTTGTAGAGAAATTGAGGAAATTGATACTAGGAATATATCTTTTTTGTACAAAAAATTATAAAAAAATAAATAAATTTTTTTTAGCTTATGCATATATCTCATTTTTTGTTCGTGTTTGGGTTATTAATTAACAAAAAATATTAATTGGTTAACCTTCTAATAGTAAAATTATTATTTAATAGAAAAAATACATTCTCAGTTTTTAGTAAAAATTTCAACATAACATCAAACACAATTTAAAAAAAAAAAAAAAAAAAAAAAAAAATGCCATGATATATATATAAAAAAAAATCTGCCATGATATATATATATATTGATAATGCCATAATATATTCTACTAAAATTTATTCTGTCCAAATGTATTTTTGAGTGTGAATTACCAAAAACAGTCGGACCACTCCTCCAATTGTACCGTTTTTTCCAAGTTTGTAACCTTCCAATAGAATGGACCGAGTCTAAATGCTATGGTTTGAAGCTTTCTACATTTTAGTCAACAAGGTCACTTTATCCTCGCCCATGTTTGGACTAAACGGCATAATTTCTGTGGTTCTCCGGAAGCAAAACCTTATTAATTTTGTCAGATACAGAAACAGCGGAAAAGACTTTGACGTAAATAACGTCCGATATATTTCTAGTGCGTAAATAACATCCAATATATTTTCAGTGCGTAAATAACATCCAATATATTTTCAGCGTGACAGTTGGTTTTTGGTGTAGCCTTAGGAGAGATTTGAACTCAGGTCTCTTATGTGAGTGTAAGAGATTTTACCAAGATTTTACCAATTGAGCTAACTAGAACCTACTCAGGAGGGTTTTTAAAAAACATTAATTACATCTACATAGTTATAATTCTAAAAAAAAAAAAAAAAAAACTCCGATAAATCAGTGTGTATCAATAGAGTGATTATTCAGTAATCCTGAATTACAAATAAATGTGTAGTCTCCGTCTCAAGTAAATGTGGGTCCCATTAATTAAAATTATGATGAGACCCACCATTTGTGAGAGGGGGGACTACACATTTATTTATAGTTCGAGACTACTAAATAATTTTCCGTATCGACTAATTAGCCTTTGCAATGTTATTTTCAAATTAATGTCAAAATTACTTGCAAATCAATTTAAGAAAATTCTTCGTGATATTATATTTAAAAATCAAAGAGCGTTTGTCTAAGGAAGATTGATCACATTATACTTTACACCATATGAAAAATAGGTGTAAGGGTAAAAGAAGGCTTTTTACCTCGATAATGTCCTAGACACTAATAAGGTTTTTTTTGGCTAAAAACATTAGGTTTATGATAGGGTAGAATAGAGTTTACTTGAAATAATTATGAGACAAATGGGATATTACATGATAGATGGGCATCACTTTTAATGGAATCACAAACACTTACAAAACAAGGTAGAGTTGGTCAGAAGGTTTTTTTATGCCTAAGCTAGAAAGGATGTCTCCATTTTCTTTTTGTAAATTCACTTTCAGATAATTGTTTTTGTAAAACATGAGCGTACTTTTTGCGTGCCAAAAAGAGTTGAATGTGACCTCCAGCCAGGCCCAAAGTTTGGATTGGGCTCAGGATCAGATCCGGATGAGCATTTGGGCCAAGGTCTTGGTCCTAGCCCACGGGCTCACACAAGTTGGACTCAAGGACAATTAGCTTTTAGCGGCGTGGGGAATCGCTATTTGTTTCACAACATGCATTCTCATTAAAACTACTAATTTCTTCATTAACAATTGGTCTAATAGCTTATAACTAGCTTCAATTCATTTGTTGCTCAAGAAGCATTTACGACGCTTAACATGTGCAAATGAATCATAAATTCTAAGTTTCAAAGAAGATTGATATGACATACTTGAGTAAAGGAATGCTACTATCATAGTATCATAGGTACTAAATTTACAGAGTGAGTATATTAAGTATAAGAATATACAGTACAATCCAAATGACAGAATGATCCTCTATCGAGCCTCTAACCGTGTAATAGTTATCTCATTGGTTGAAGATAATTGTTGTTTGCTCGATGAGGAAGTTGCATCAAGTGAATCTTTTCCTATAAGGAAGCCGGGTTCTTTAGGCTCAGGCAATAAACCCTCACTGCCTAACATCATAACCACAGAAGACATGTTGGGCCTATCCTCAGGATGTTGTTGCACACATAAGAGACTAACATGGATGCAACGGAAGATCTCTAGTAGAGTGCAAGATTCCTCTAAGCACGTATCAATAAGTTCCAAGGGTATGCCTTCTTTCCACAATTTCCATGCCTAAAACAAATTGAAACCTCTATGTCATTAATTCTGTTCATTATATGTAAAATAGAGATGTAACATTTTTGGATACTCACTTGTCCAATAAGGTTAAGACTTTGGTTCAGATGGTAAAACCCTCGATTCTTCTTTCCACTTACTATCTCCAGTAATAATATTCCGAAACTAAAGACATCAGATTTTACGGAGAAAAGCCCATCAATGGCATACTCGGGTGCCATGTAACCACTACAAAACATCATTAGGAATGAAACATGTCAATTAGAAATAATTGAAGACTATATATAGAGCATTTTAAATGATACTTACTAAGTTCCAACCACCCTATTTGTGTTTCCTTCAATCTGATTTCTTTCAAAGGTTCTAGCCAAGCCGAAATCTGAAATTTTTGGATTCATCTCACTATCAAGTAACACATTACTTGCTTTTAGATCTCTATGTATAATCCTCAGCCTAGAATCTTCATGAAGATAAAGAAGCCCCCGAGCAATGCCACAGATAATATGGAATCGCTTAGACCAATCTAGAATTTTACCTCTTGCTTGATCTGCTAAATTTCTAATTTATGTTAGTAGAGTCACCTTAAACTTAATAAAAATAAAAAATAAAAAAATAAAAAAAGGAAAAAAACTTCTACATTCTCTGGGAAAACCATAAATTTTTTTTTGCAAATGTAGCTAAAATTATTATGTTTTGAGGGATTCAAACCAAAGATGAAGAAGTCTAGGCTTTTGTTGGTCATATATTCATATATTAGCATTTTCTCCTCTCCTTCAACGCAACAACCAAGAAGCTTAACGAGATTTCGGTGCTGAAGTTTGGCAATCAATAATACTTCATTTATGAACTCATTCAATCCTTGTCCTGAACTTTGTGAAAGCCTTTTCACAGCAATTTCTTGTCCATCTATTAGTGTACCCTGAAAATTCACAGTTGTAGGAAGATTACCATATACTAAGTATGATCAGTGATGTTTTTTGATTATATTTATTTATTTATTTTTAATAAGCCTTAAACTAGTATGTTGTAGGTTACCTTGTATACAGGTCCAAAACCACCTTCCCCAAGCTTGTTGTTGCTAGAAAAGTTGTTAGTGGCTTTGGCTATTGTAGCTAGGTCGAAGATGGGGAGCTCCATGTCTTCTTTATGGCCTCCAATGCTTTGATCTATGATCACATTGTTCTCCATATTTTCTGATAAAAGCAAAATGGGCTTGACAACATAAGAAATGACAATAGGATAACTGCAACTCATGTTTGGACTGAATACATAATAGTCCGGCCAGAACCATAACCTGATCATGAGCCATTCAACCAAGGTTACATTTGACCAAGACTGAGTGATAGACGGCTTACTCTTTTTACCATGCCTACTGGAAATTAGTAATAAAAGAGTAGTGATATGTGCACACTATTAAACCTTTAAGAGAACGGATCAACAAAATCCTTACAACATGATGGACCCCCAATTAGAGCATGAAACTTCAGTTTCGCACTATTCCTATGTTCCCTCAAAGAACAGAGCCCTCTAGTTATGTTCTTGGAGAATTTCAGATATGGGCTTGGTTTCACGATCCAACGCAGTCTTTGATCCTGTTTCAGCTTGGCCCAAAGAGTTTTGGGCTACCCCACGATAGATTACCGAATGTTCCAAAAAGTTTAAGCTATTAGAAAATGAATGAATTCAATCATTTAACCAATATTATAACACTCCCCCTCACGAGTGGGCTTAGACTCCCCCCTAATGAATGTGGTCCAATACATGAGAATTTTAATTTTTTAAAATGGGAGGTAGAGTGGAGATACGAATCAAACTCAAGACCTACCTTTTGCTTTAATACCATGATAAATTACCGATTGTCCCAAAAGTTTAACCTATTAAGAATGATGAATTTAATCATTTAACGAATATTCTAACACCTCATCATAGATTTTTCCTCATCATCATCTTTCCTTTCATAAATAGTCTATTACAAGGGAAATCAAAGATCCTCTTGGACTTTGGACTCAACTCCTTTTTGACCTGGATCTACCAAACTTACTTTCATAATCAGTCTCTTGGTCAAAATTAGGTTTTATAACCCAAAACTCAACCTATTAGTTAATCTTTAGGTCCTCAATTCAGTGAATCCAAAAAATGATTTACATCAAGCGATAGCTCACCAACCCCATCAATCTCCAGGTTTGACTATACATGGAGGGTTTTCCTCTAACCATGTCATGCTAGTTTCCTCTAACCTAGCTTGTATGGAAAGATTTCCCCAATTCGGTCCTGTTAGAGATTATCAAATCCCACGTTGGAAAGCGTTAGACGGTAGAATGAGTATATAGATTTGTTGGACCTCTCTACTAGACTTGACAAATTAGACTTGAAATTGTTAACCCGCCTGAACCCAAAAAAAAAAAAAAAATATATATATATATATATAGGGTTTGGGTAATAGGAATAACAACCTGTTTTAATCCGATAAGTTTTTGACTCGACTCGATTCGTTCAACAAGCCTTTATTATAAAACTGTAAACTTAATTTTTTTATTAACTCATTTTCAATATATGTTTGTATACTAAAATTATATTAAATTTTATATATTGTAAATGAAAAAACAAATGACATCAACTTGACAAATTACTATCATGGTTTAATCTTTAAAAAATTCTGCACTTTGCAATGTATTTTGATGATGACCAAATGACCACGCATATATCATAGTTTTCTTTTGTTCAGAGTAGTACTAGCTCGCCGTACATTTCTAAGAAGTTCAATTATACAACATGGAAATATGTTTTTTGAAGGTTAGAGAAAGTAAAATTACCTCTAAACTTTGTCCTTCTTTTGTACATGAGATAGGCAATTAAGAGCATCCCAGAAACTATGGCAGTGACAACTGCAACTACAACTATCACTATGACCTTTGTTTTATGTTCATCTTTCGCCTCTTCATGATCAACATGACATATCAAAGAAAATAAAAGATAAGACTCAGCCAAAACATATAAGAGAATCCTTATGCAATAAAATTGGTAAAAGAGAAACAAGAAATAACACAAACAAAATTAAACCCATACCTATCTCAGAAGCAGGCATTCGAACATATAGATCCTGCCCAGCAGCTGAAAACTGTCTAATATCAATTAGATGACCATACCATATGGCGCAGCCACTGCCTCCTTCTCTTGATATCTGAATTTGAATAAGCCATACAGGAACAATTGTTTAAGCATTCGGTTCTGCATTCCTTAAGACTCATATTTTTGTTCACCCAAGAGTTTGTAGTATCTGGCAACTTGAGCCCAACAAATTTAAAAAACCCATCTTTCTCTTTATCTTGGCAGCTCAATTGAGTCCTGCGTTCGCATCCTTGAGACCAGTCCGTTGGGTTCCATGTTTGTTGTGATTTAGGCTGGAATCCCTTTAAACATTGACACACCGGTGACTCACTAATGATACAATTTCCATAGGCACCACAAAGGTTGTAAGTGTCACAATTGTCTCTTGGCACTGATGCATACAGGCTCCAAGTTGAACTTGCTTCAATCCATATGTAGCGTTGACGATGAATAATTGGTTTGGTTCATAACCATTCTTGAGATTATTGATTTGTCTTTGAGGTAATATTCATAGTATACCTCATTCTCATTGGAGACAAAATTGAACCCGAAAACCGGATTAGGCTTTAATTCCGGTGCACCACTGACCCCAAGGCCATTCCATGGACCACTCCGGTAGTACATCTTAGACCCCTTCCACATAACTATTTCAGGGTTGTCATGAAGTTCAATTCCCCAAGTAAAGTCTCCAGGAGATGGGTCATCCCAATTCTTCCATGCTGATAAACGCCTATCAAGACCGGTCTTTGAGTCCCAACCAAGCTTCATTCCTGGTAACAATGTATCGCAAGGATAGTCAAAGCTTTGCCACAAATAGTTTTCTGAATTTCCATCATTCCCATCTCTTAGTACTAGATTTCCAGTTTCCAAAAGCTGCAGTGTTGGATTCAAAGCCTGTTTTGTTGAATTTGCAGACCAAACAAGACTACTATTCTGGCTGAGAAGAACAAGATTGCCTGTGGTGTTTATCTTCAACACACCAGACAAGTCTTTGATTGGGTTGTTTCGGTTTGCTACCCAAATAACAGTTATAACTGGGATGTTCTTGTACCATATTCCCAAGTAACGGTTGGTGGAATTACCTGGACTGAAGAAACCAAGTTCAAAGCTTCCATCTGCAGAAGCCAATGCCCTGCCTTCAGTTATGGTTTGGGATTGAGTGATGGAGTCAGATGCATTAGAGAACCCAGATAGTAGAAGAAGTATGTTGGCACCCACAAACATAAAAGAATTCATGGGCAATGCTCTGTCTTACTAGCTACAGACCTTAGCGAAGTAAATTAAAGCCGTAGCATAATTAAGAGACTGGGGTCAGCTGTAATAGTTTTTCAGGAATAGTACACATGGACGGTCCCGATTCTAAGTTGCTCTTTCAACTTTGTATCTCAGCCCTCCAAACAGTCCACGCTGGAGTGATATTTACAATGAATCAATCTAGAAAGCAGCTCTCATAAATTGGACATTTTTTTTTATAATTCAATAGTTGTGGAGAAGAATTTGAATTTTAGATATCTATTGAATAATTGAATAATGAAGGGTCAGTTGGGTTACAAAAGTCGTGGCGAAAAAATCTCTTATGAGTGCTACATAAACTGGTCTCATGAAATACTTTCTCTAGAACAAACTTTATAACAGTCTGAAGCACGTGGATGCTGTCTGAAAGGACTGGCAGTCCATTAGTTCATGAGAATTCTACATTTGGTGGCAGGTATTAATATCACTATACCCTACAGTCCAGTTGTCCGAAGTGTTAGGTTGTTGGTCCCTACCAATGACTTATGATTTGAAACGTCAACAAAGGGAAATGAAAATCAACTTAAATGCGATACCTACCCTTTTTTATCCATCCAAAAAAAAATAAAATGGGCAGATGTGATTGTCGAATTTGTCTCAAAGTCTCACTTCTGTGTTTATCGAAGAAATTAAAACCATTTTGTTTTGAAAGGGTGAAAGATATGTGCCTTGTCTCACAGTGATGATTCAATCAATTGTATAGGTCCTGTGGAACTCTACAAGAAAAAAAAAATAATAATAATAATAATAATAATAAAATAAAATAAAAAATTGAGAGTCTAGGGACACCGGTGTGGTTTTGTGGCATCAATAAGTTGTGCAGCACACCAATTTCATAAAAGAAATTCTCGTTTATGCATTCAAATATGATAAATAATAAAATGATATCAATTGCGGAATGATAAGAATTAAAAATTAATAAAAAATTACCAACTCAACTGTTATTAGGAAATGCTTCCAAGGAATATCTTGACAAGGATTTCTCCCATCTTGCTACTGATGATTTCATTGGTTGGGTTTCTAATTTAGTGGTGGTTCCGTTTTTGCTCAGGATTGTAATATCATACTCGGTAATTGGTGAGCCCAATCTCTACTGGGGTTTCTACTTCACAACCATATGCCAAATATATTTTGATAGAATTACCGAACATAGTCGGACCACTCCTACCAAATTGTACATTTTTTGCAAGTTTGCAACCTTCCAAAAAGACTGGACCGAGTCTAAAAGCTTTAGTTTGAAAGCTTTTTACATTTTAGTCCACAAGGTCACGTTGTACCTGTGTTTGGACTAAACGGCAGAATTTCTGTGGCAGATAGGCCACCAGTATGTGTTAAAAATATATATTATTCACCCCAACGAAGCAATGCCCAGCATTTTTTATTTTTTTTTGGAGGGTAAACGGTACTACAAATATGTTCTAGATAGCAACGTATTAAATAAAGTCAAGTAGTTGTACATTGTTAAATTTATAATTTTTAATCTGAACCATGAAATGAATCAAATGGAAGGAATATGTCACACATGTCGTTATTCTTATAATTACACCTACATAATAATTTAAAAACTTTCGGCTATTAGCCTTTGCATTTCATATGACGTTTGGCTATTGAGCCTCTAAATTTGTAACTGTCATTTCATTGGTTGAGGATGATTGATTCTTGCTCGATAAAGATGTTTTTTTCCTTGCAAAGAAACTTGGATCTTTGGGTTTAGCAGTTGTGAGAACCACGACCCGAGGGTCAAATGGGCCCCAAAATGTGACCCAACTGACGAATGATCATCCCTCTAGAATGAAGGTGATGTTACAGTAGAGTCGCCACTTATTTTTGCAAGAAAGAAAAATAAGAAAATTCTGAAAAATACTTCTCTTTATTCAATTTGGATTGTATGATTACAATTGAGTGTCCAAAACAGAAAATTACATAGCAAAAGTTGTTTCCTAGGTACAATCTAAGAAAATTACATTTGAATGCTTCCTAAATACAGTATAGTACAGTAGAAATTTACATTCACAAATAAACTAATCTAGAACCTTCAAGACTAGGCTCGGGGGCTTGGTTACAAAACGAGAAGGTGTAAGCACCTCGTTTTGCCCGATTAAAATCGGTCTTCTAGGATAGAGCTTGGCCAAAAACAAATATTTCAATGTACAAAAACATGGTTTATCATAAAATTCATTTTAAAGGTTCAAGTTCTTTATTAGATCATTTACATGTGAAAAATAAGCATATTATCGTCATCATCATGTGAATAGGCAAACAAATAAAGAAATTCAGTCAAGAATGCTTACCTGCATGCACGTGGAAGAAGATCCTTTTGATTGCTTTAGAATCACCAGAGTTATGTTCAACTTTGGCTGCAATCAAAGAATTGATTAATAGAAGACACAAAGAATTAATCACAATAAAAACTTTGAAAAGGGGTGAAGAGCAAAGATCAAGAGAGTTTCTGTGTGGCTGCAATGGTGGGGAGTTTGTCTACTGCCCAGCTGCAAAAAAGAACTCCAATGGTGCTTCCTTGATGGTCTTCAACCCGTGAACAGAGCTTCGCCGTAGAATCTCCAAAAGGGATTTTTTTGTGGGAGCTTTTCTCTGTCTTTCAATGGTGGAATTATTTAGAGGTGTTTTATGCTTTAGAAATCATACACAGAATGATCTGGAATTCTCTCTAAAGCTCAAACTTTGGGACCCCTGTAACTGAACCCCTCTTTCCTTTTTATAGCCAAACAAACGAGAAGCTATTTGTTTAATTTTGTATTTTTTATTTTCAAATAATCCCTATTCTTTATCCTCAACCAGCTGTGGACTGACTTGGACGTGTGAGAATTCAAAATTCAAGTTTGGAGATAATTTTGGGATAAAACAACGTGCTCCAGGTCCGAAGTGCCGGCCGGTACTTTAAAGTGCCGGCCGGTACTTTAATGTGCTTGAAGTGCGGCCGGTACTTCAATGTGCCGGCCGGTACTTCAATGTGCCAAATACTTGAAGTGCCGGCCGGTACTTCAAAACTCAATCAAAGTACCGGCCGGTACTTCGAGTTTTAAACAAACGTTTTCAGCTTCCTTTTTTGTATTTATCCGTTTGTTCAATGTTTTCCCACTTTTTATGATAAACATTAGATATAATAGTGATCTTAATCTTCTTAAAATATTTGAATTGATTTATTTCAATTAATCCTTATATTTTAATTAATTAATCATACTATTTGTCCAACTTAAACTGATTTTATCTAACGTAGTAGAGTCCATAATTATTTATCATTACAGGCCAATGAGACGTTTACACCTCATTAATTAAAATCAACCCAATTAATGGACCAATGATAATTAGTTTGGATTAATCCTATGTACCTGGAATTATTAAATCATTATGCACTCTATCCGTTAAACCTTCAATTGATCATAACATTTGCACTTATGGTCCGATTTGGGCTTGTGACACATTGTTTTGAGTATTTTGAAGTGGAGATTTGTTTAATCAGTTCAATTCGTCAATCAAATGGTCAAAATTGTCTTAGAGAAGTTGTATGCTTCGTTCTTTGGGTTTATTTTGGAAAGGACCCTAATTTGTATTGTTGTTAGGGTTAGAATAGAGGTAGCAAAATGGGGTGTCAACAGAATGCCCCTCATTGGCAGAGCTTGTAAAGCGAATGTCAATGTTTGAGAAAGACACCGAGTTTTGCGACCGAATGTTGGGGATAATTTTAAGTGTTTGTAACAACCCAACGAATTTGAAAACTTTTTTAGGATTTGATTTTATGTTGTCCATAACAACCTAAAAAAATTGGGAATATCAGGAATGATTTTATGTTGTAAGAAACAACCTGATATTTTTTAAAACTTTTTAGGATTTGATTTTAAGTGTTTTAACAACCTAAAAAAGGGTTGGGATAGATTTTATGTTGTTTCAAACAACCCTATATTTTGGAACTTTTTAGGATTTGATTTTATGTTGTCCATAACAACCTAAAAATGTGAATATACTAGGAATGATTTTATGTTGTAGAAAACAACCCAATATTTTTGAAACTTTTTAGGATTTTGATTTTATATTGTCAATAACAACCTGAAAAAGTGGGTATATCAGGAATGATTTTATGTTGTAAGAAACAACCCGATATTTTTTGAAAACTTTTTAGGATTTGATTTTAAGTGTTTTAACAACCTAAAAATCTTGCCGGGATATATTTTTTTACGTGGTTCCAAGACAACCCGAGCATGTGTGTTGTCAGAATCTTGTTAAGATGATGCCCAAAATTTTTAGCCATCTGAAGGCGTAATTCCGGATTTTTTTGAACTTTTTTAATCTCCTTGCTAAGAACCAAGATGCATTCGGTGTCTTGTTCAGCTGGTGGGTAGGCACGTACTGCTCCTGCAAAAACAAGAAACATTCTTTTTCAAACATGTTAGATATCGGTCTACGAAAGACAATTTTGGGCCAATGCCCCTAGTTTAAACAAGTCATGAGAACTTGTTGAGATCAACAAACCTGCAAATGAAAACAACTGAGTCAATGTTCTAGTTTTAGAACGTTTACATGTAAAATGATGTCATATGAACAAGCTAATTGTTTGCAATTTGAGATCATGGAATGTGTGAATGTGGATGTGAATCTGGTACTGTGAGTGTGGGTGTGGGACCGAGCCTTAGTGAAGACTGCCTACGTACCTCTATCAAAGAGGATCAGGTCCGAACGTAGTTCGAAATATGGAAAGTGTGGGTAAATGAATGTAGGTGTGGGACCGAGCCTTAAGGAAGGCTGCCTACGTACCTCCATCACAGAGGATCAGGTCTGAACGTAGTTCGAAATGTGGGGTGTGTGAATTCTTGTTTGGAAGTTCAAAGTGTATGTGTGGACCTCTTGTGTGGAAGGGAAAAGTTGTACATATGTGTATGTGTAGACTTCTTGTTAGGAGGTGCAAAATTGTATGGTTGTGAACCTTTTGTGTGGTAGTTCAAAATATCTTGTAGACTTCTTGTGTGGAAGTGAAAAATGTTTTTCATTGGGGATGATTTTAAGTGTTTGCAACAACCCAACAAATGTGTATTGGAAAGATTTTATGTTCTCACAAATAATCCAAATTTTTTATTGTTTTTGGATGTCTTGTGTCTTAACTGTGTAACTTGACTTGTGATCTCAGTTGTGTACCTTGATTTTATTCCTTGGTTGTGTACCTCTTTTGGAGAAAGTCTTTCAAAAATGAAAAGATGGACTTTGTAAATCATTTTGAAAACTCATTTTTTAAATGGATGCAATCCGTTATGTAAACGAAAATCTTGAGAAACTTTTGTTTTCTTGGGAAGACATGTTGACAAACCCTAAGGTTGCAAAACAAAACTGTTCTCTTTCACTTTGAGGGGATTAAAGTCATTAAACCCTTATAAACATATTTGCATTTCTCTTGGAGCTTGTAAGGCTGAATCCTTCGAAGGCAATTGAAAGAGATGAAGTGATTGAGAGTTTTCCCGAATCAACAAAATGATGAAAAAGCAATGATATTTTTGAAAAGTTTGGATGACTTTGCAAGTCAATATTGTTTGGAGTAATGATAGAGACATGCTTTTGACTTGAAATTCTGACCAATTGACAAACTAGAGAGAATGCCCCTAGTTTGGAGATGTGTGATCTTGTGTGGATCATGTTGAGGAAAGACTGTTTAGCCGACAAACTAGGGAGAATGCCCCTAGTTTGGAGATGTGTGATCTTGTGTGGATCATGTTGTGGGAAGAAATTGACAAATTAGGGAGAATGCCTCCTAGTTTGGAGATGTAGTGAAGCACTTGGAAAACAAAGGGGGATGCCCCAAGTTTTGACTTGAAATTGAAGTCTTCGAGAGAGACTTGACTGTTTGCAATGAGAAAGAAAGTGAACTCTGAGTTTGAACCATTTGTGATGATTCACCTTTTCATAGGGAGATTTGATTGGTGTTTGGACCATCCATCATTTTTTTTTCTTTTTTCTTTTGCTCTAACTTTTGCCTAGGCTGCCTTTTCAGGTTTTCAACCTAGCGAGCACTTTTCATACTTCCAATGGAGAATAACGAAAGAGCTTAACATCATGTCTTGAGCAAGCAGAACCTCAAGGAGGGCTTTGTTTATCGGTTATAATGTAGGCCGGGTTTGGGCTGTGAAAAGAAAGTTATAAAGGCTCAAATTCCCCAATGTACCCCCAAGTGTGAACTCCAAGGATTGGATTTGCTTCGTGACTTCTTTCCTTTGTTTTTTTCCTTCACGTCTTCTTTGTATTTGTGTTGACGCATTTGACTTTTCTTGTCTTTGTGTTGGCATCCTTTGTCAGAGACGCCCTTTCTTTTTGTATGTTGACGTTTGTGTTAAGTGTTCTCAATTTGCTTCATTCTTATTGAAGATTGACGCCCCCATTGAGCATGTCCTTGTTCTTTTGTTCTTCCTTCTTTGACACTTTGATCTTGAGAAAGAAATCCATGATCTCCTTTTTGTTCACATCTAAAATTCCCACCCTAGGTTTGGTTTATGGGTTTCAAGAAAGAAAAGGCTCATTTTTTTTTAAAGGCCCAAATTGGCTAGCAAGTGATTGCATTTGTAGGGTGTTGACAAGAATATTTGGGTTTAATAAAAAATGGCCTCCTGTCCTTGGTAGAGCTTGCTTTTGGCATGCAGTGTTTGAGCTCTTTTGATGAGTTCTTTCTTGGAAGTAAATCTTTTTTTTTTTTTTTTTTTTTTCTTTTTGTGGAGCCCTAATTTTTGCTTAAGCCGCCCTTTTGGGTTTTCGGCCTAACAAGCTTTCATTTCTCTTTTTGCATGGATGATCCATTGTAAGCCCAACTATCAGGATACTTTTCTGAATGAATGTGCAAGAATGTGACATATCATGACCGGATTTAGAAGGAATTTCGAAAGGAGTGACTCGAGATCTCTCAATGACCTTATTTCCTTGATTGTCTTTCTAGGATCCATTCTTTTGTTGTTCCAAGTATTTGGCGACAATTTTTATATGAATTGAATGAAAATGATCCCCTTCTCGGTGCAAATTGATTGGTCAAGTGATGTGACCCTATGATTTGTCATTTGTTGCCCAAGAAAGAAGATTTCAAAAATTTGATTTTCCAAAAGTACTTTTGTAAAAACAATTTTGAAAATTTTCCTTCTCCAAAAAGATGTGAGAACATGGGAGACTTGAAGATTGTTGCTTAAAGTTTCTTTTTGATGATGTGATCAAATTTCAAGCAATTGTAATTTGATACGTGAATTTTAACCATTAGGGTGTGATTCAAAAATGTGAATTTTGACCATTAAGGTATGATTCAAAAATGTGGATTTTGACCATTAAGGTATGATTCAAAAATGTGGATTTTGACCATTAAGCTGTGATTCATTTCGTGAATTTTAACCTTTGAGATGTGATTTATTTTGTGAATTTTAACCATTGAGGTGTGATTCAGAAAATGAGAATTTTAACCATTGAGGTGTGATTTAATTGGTGAATTTAAACCATTTAAGGTGTGAGAGAATTTTAACCGTGTGAGGTGTGATTCAATTGGTGAATTTTAACCATTTAAGGTGTGGTGTAATGGGTTAATTTTAATTGTGTGAATTGTGAGTGAATTTTAACCATGTGAGATGTGATTCAATTGAGTGGATTTTAACTATTTTGAGGCGTAATTGATGAATTTTAATTGTGTGAAATGTGTGAGAGAATTTTAACCGTGTGAGGTGTGATTCAAAAAAAATATGAATTTAACCATTTAAGGTGTGATTCATTTTAATGAACTTTAATTTTGGGAGGTGTGAGTGGATTTTAACCATGTGAGGTGTGATTCAATTGAGTGAATTTTAACCTATTTAAGGTGTGATTCATTTTGTGAAAATTTTAACCATTCTAATGTTTGATTTAACCAAGTGAATTTTAACCATTTAAGGGGTGATTGTATTGGGTGAATTTTAACCTGTTTAAGGTGTGATTAAATTTGGTGAATTTTAACCTATTTAAGGTGTGATTCATTTTGTGAATTTTAACCTATTTAAGGTGTGATTCATTTTGTGAATTTTAACCGTTTAAGGTGTGATCCAATTGGGTGAATTTTAAACATGTGAGGTGTGATTCAATTTGGGAGAATTTTAAACATGTGAGGTGTGATTCAATTTGGGAGAATTTTAACCATTCTGATGTTTGATTTAACCAAGTGAATTTTAACCTTTTAAGGTGTGATTCAAAGTTCGGCCCATTGAGTTTTTTTTGGTGAATTGTTGATTTTTTTTTTCTTTCAATTTTTGATTTGTGATCTGTGGTGCAGAGTTAGAGAAATTCTTGATCTTTAAAAGATGTTTTTTTTTCTTGGATCCAAAATTCTATGCTACACACCAATAAGACAATCAAAGCAATTCAAATGAAAATCACACAACTAAATTTAGAAATGTAAAATCAAATGATGACTTGATGAAGCAATGTTGATGTCCTTGTGGGTTGTTGACGTAAGGGAAGCCCATGAATCAATCGTGTTGGAAGAAGAGGCTTGTGTGACCCTCATGACCTTGATTTCGAATCTTGAATCTTGGAGGCTTGTGACCTTTGTAAAATGGTTGTCTTGTTTGGCCTAGAACTTGAATCTTGAAGTTTGATGACTGACCCTTTAGGGTTTTGGGCTTTGCGTGGCCTTTTGTAGAGTATAAGGGATGATGAAGTCTTTGTGGTTTTGTTTTTGATAAGTGAGTGACTGTTTAAGAAATTGAGCTTGTGGGGCCTTTTGGTAGATATAGGGTAGGTAATTGTTTGAGAAATTGGGCTTGTGGGGCCTTTTGGTAGATGAGTGACTGTTGAGGAAATTGGTTTGAGTAGCATGTTGGTAGATAGGTAAGTGTTTGGGAAATTGGGCTTGTTGGGCCTATGATTTTTGTGGAGTCAGTAATTGTTTGAGAAATTGGGCTTGTGGGGCCTTTTGGTAGATGTGGGGTAGGTAATTATTTGAGAGATTGTTTTGGAGATTGAGCTTGTGTGGCCTTTTGGTGGGCTTGAACTTGGTTTTCAAATCTTTGAACCTTCATGTTGTAGTCCACCGTATGATTGTCTTTTGAACTTGATCTTTGAAACTTGAGTGTTACGGGCCACCACTTGGTGGGCTTTGAACCTGAGCTTTGAAGTCTTGAAGCTTGAGTGTTGTGGCCACTACTTGGTGGGCTTTGAACTTGAGCTTTGAGCCTTCAAGCTTGAGTGTTTTGGGCCACTACTTGGTGGGCTTTGAACTTAAGTTTTAAAGCCTTCAAGCTTGAGTGTTATGGGCTAGAACCTTTAAAGCTTGTGGGCTTTAGCTCTTTGAAGCTTGTGGACCTGAGTTTTTGAAACTTGTGGGCTTATGCCTTCAAAGTTTATGGGATATACCTTTGAAGCTTGTAGGGTTGTAGGCTTGATCCTTTTGAAACTTGTGAGCTTGTCTTTGCAGTTTTTTGGGATTGTACCTTTGAAGCTTGTTGGCTTGTAGGCTTGATCCTTTTGAAACTTGTGAGCTTGTCTTTGCAGTTTTTTGGGATTGTACCTTCGAAGCTTGTGGGCTTGTAGGCTTGATCCTTTTGAAGGATGTGAACTTGTAAAGTTTGTCTTTTTGACGCTTGTGGGTTTGATCCTTTGAAGCTTGTGAGCTTTATCCTTGAAGTTTGTGGGATTGCACCATTGAAGCTTATGGGCTTGTGGGCTTGATCATTTGAAGCTTGTGGGTTTTATCCTTTGAAACTTGTGAATCTTGTCTTTGAAGTTTGTGGGATTGTACCTTTGAAGCTTGTGGGCTTGATCCTTTAAAGCTTGTGAGTTTTATCCTTTGAAGCTTGTGAACTTGTCTTTCGATGATCCTCAACTCTATGTACTTGTAGGGCCTTAGATTTTATCTATGATGGACCCAAGTGTTGGAGCATGGGCTCATCAATGGAAAACATGATTCAAATAAAGGCTTGTAATGGGCCCAAACGTTGGATTTGGGCTCATTCGTAGCAAACAAGGTTCATCCAAGTGCAAGCAACGGCAATCAAAACAGACGGTGGGTTCAAACAAGCATGTATGTACTTAATGGACCGCACCTAAGGATAGTTCTAATGGGCTTCTATATGGGTAGAAGGTGGGCTTGTAGGGAACCCAAGAGCTAGGACGTCGTATCTCCCAACTTGTGACATAGGAATGCCGCGTTGGTCCAAACGATACAGTTTATCCTTTAACGTATTGACTAAGAATGATCATAGTCAATACTGCGCTAAGGGGTGGTAGCTTCACCATGGGTACCCAAGTCTAGGAAGACTGTGATCCATGGATAGAACTACCGAGGCTTCCGGGCTTCACACATGTATATGTATTCTTGGGTCCACACAAAATGATGCATGACACATGTTATAAAGAAAGCCTTTAAAATCAAACAAGTATAAAGAAATAATAAGGCTTGGCCAAGCCCATCCTAATTTCAAAGCTAAGCCCACTACATGTCCCCAGTGGAGTCGCCACTGTGAGAACCACGACCCGAGGGTCAAATGGGCCTCAAAATGTGACCCAACTGACGAATGATCATCCCTCTAGAATGAAGGTGATGTTACAGTAGAGTCGCCACTTATTTTTGCAAGAAAGAAAAACAAGAAAATTCTTAAAAAATACTTCTCTTTATTCAATTTGGATTGTATGATTACAATTGAGTGTCCAAAACAGAAAATTACATAGCAAAAGTTGTTTCCTAGGTACAATCTAAGAAAATTACATTTGAATGCTTCCTAAATACAGTATAGTACAGTAGAAATTTACATTCACAAATAAACTAATCTAGAACCTTCAAGACTAGGCTCGGGGGCTTGGTTACAAAACGAGAAGGTGTAAGCACCTCGTTTTGCCCGATTAAAATCGGTCTTCTAGGATAGAGCTTGGCCAAAAACAAATATTTCAATATACAAAAACATGGTTCATCATAAAATTTATTTTAAAGGTTCAAGTTCTTTATTAAATCATTTACATGTGAAAAATAAGCATATTATCGTCATCATCATGTGAATAGGCAAACAAATAAAGAATTCAGTAAAGAATGCTTACCTGCATGCACGTGGAAGAAGATCCTTTTGATTGCTTTAGAATCACCAGAGTTATGTTCAACTTTGGCTGCAATCAAAGAATTGATTAATAGAAGACACAAAGAATTAATCACAATAAAAACTTTGAAAAAGGGTGAAGAGCAAAGATCAAGAGAGTTTCTGTGTGGCTGCAATGGTGGGGAGTTTGTCTACTGCCCAGCTGCAAAAAAAGAACTCCAATGGTGCTTCCTTGATGGTCTTCAACCCGTGAACAGAGCTTCGCCGTAGAATCTCCAAAAGGGATTTTTGTGGGAGCTTTTCTCTGTCTTTTAATGGTGGGATTATTTAGAGGTGTTTTATGCTTTAGAAGATCATACACAGAATGATCTGGAATTCTCTCTAAAGCTCAAACTTTGGGACCCCTGTAACTGAACCCCTCTTTCCTTTTTATAGCCAAACAAACGAGAAGCTATTTGTTTAATTTTGTATTTTTTATTTTCAAATAATCCCTATTCCTTATCCTCAACCAGCTGTGGACTGACTTGGACGTGTGAGAATTCAAAATTCAAGTTTGGAGATAATTTTGGGATAAAACAACATGCTCCAGGTCCGAAGTGCCGGCCGGTACTTTAATGTGTACTTGAAGTGCCGGCCGGTACTTCAATGTGCCGGCCGGTACTTCAATGTGCCGGCCGGTACTTCAATGTGTACTTGAAGTGCCGGCCGGTACTTCAAAACTCAATCAAAGTACCGGCCGGTACTTCGAGTTTTAAACAAACGTTTTCAGCTTCCTTTTTTGTATTTATCCGTTTGTTCAATGTTTTCCCACTTTTTATGATAAACATTAGATATAATAGTGATCTTCTTAATCTTCTTAAAATATTTGAATTGATTTATTTCAATTAATCCTTATATTTTAATTAATTAATCATACTATTTGTCCAACTTAAACTGATTTTATCTTAACGTAGTAGAGTCCATAATTATTTATCATTACAGGCCAATGAGACGTTTACACCTCATTAATTAAAATCAACCCAATTAATGGACCAATGATAATTAGTTTGGATTAATCCTATGTACCTGGGAATTATTAAATCATTATGCACTCTATCCGTTAAATCTTCAATTGATCATAACATTTGCACTTATGGTCCGATTTGGGCTTGTGACACATTGTTTTGAGTATTTTGAAGTGGAGATTTGTTTAATCAGTTCAATTCGTCAATCAAATGGTCAAAATTGTCTTAGAGAAGTTGTATGCTTCGTTCTTTGGGTTTAATTTTGGAAAGGATCCTAATTTGTATTGTTAGGGTTAGAATAGTAGGTAGCAAAATGGGGTGTCAACAGCCAGGTATGAACCCATTGCAAATCACACTATTCATGTTAGGCCGATCCTCCGGTTGTGTTCAAACATAAGAAACTAATGGGAGGCAACGACAATCTATTGGATGCAAGTGTCTTCTAAGCAAATCAAAAGAAATCTTACCTTCTTTATAATTTCCATGCCTAAAACATTTCAAAATTTCCAATCAATCTTTGTCTTATCATATGTAAAATAGAAGGTAATCTCTTTTGAGAACTCACATGTCCAACAAGGTTTAGATTATGGTCTAGATGAAAAGACGCTCGATTTTTCTTTCCACTTAATATCTCCAACAACAATATTCCAAAGCTAAAGACGTTAGATTTTACAGAAAATTGGCCATCAATTGCATATTCGGGTGCCATATAACCACTGCAGAACATCATTAAGAATGAAACTCTTTGATTAGAAAAAAAAAAAATGTTGATAATTGAACATGTTAAGAATACTTACTAAGTTCCAACCACTCTGTTTGTATTTCCTTCAGTCTGATCTCCACCAAAGATTCTAGCCATGCCGAAGTCAGAAATTTTTGGGCTCATCTTACTATCAAGTAAAACATTACTTGCTTTGAGGTCTCTATGTATAATCCTTAATCTAGAATCTTCATGAAGATAGAGAAGTCCCTGAGCGATCCCACAGATAATGCTGAAGCGCGTAGACCATCCTAAAGCTTTAGCTCTCGTTTGATCTAGCAAGTTTTTATTTATATTAATACTAAGTCCAACTTGAACAATGAAACAAGAATTTGGAATTTAGTTAAATAAATAAATAATTCATGAAGTTTTGACAAAAATTATTAGTTTTTGAGAAGTTCAAACCAAAAATGAAGGATTCTAAGCTTCCGTTGGGCATGTATTCATAGATTAGCATGTTCTCCTCTCCTTCAATGCAACAACCCAAAAGCCTAACAAGATTTCGGGGCTGCAATTTGGCAATCAACACAACCTCATTTTTAAACTCACTCACTCCTTGTCCTGAACTATGTGAAAGCCTTTTCATAGCAATTTCTTGTCCATCTATTAGTGTACCCTGGAAATTCACATTTGTAAATAGATTATATTGATATTGAATATGATAAGTATATTTTTTCCTCTATGATTGACTGATCATCGTATGTTACAGATTTACCTTGTATACGGGTCCAAAGCGACCTTCACCGAGCTTGTTGTTGCTTGAAAAGTTGTTAGTGGCAGTAGCTATGGTTGCTAGGTTGAAGAATGGGAGCTCCAGGTTTTCTCTTTTGCCTTCAATATTCTGATCTATCATCATATTGCTCTCCATCGTCACATCGTTCTCCATTTTCTCTAATAAGAGCAAGATGGGCTTCCCATTATACATAAGAAACTAGAATATGGCAACTAGTTTTATTATGTTAGTGGCAACAACTATGGTACCTCGAATGTAGTAACATGATTATGTTAATGCAAGTAAGTTCCCTTCCAATTCTTTAATTTTTATGTAATTAGTTTATTGTAGCATCAAATTTATTGCCTTTGCAGTCATGAATTACTTTGAAATAGTATAAGGCATAGTGACTTAGCCTCGAATATGCTTGTTTGTAAGTTTTGCACTTAGTCGCCCATTAGGCATTTGGTCTAGTGGTACAATCCCCTCCTCAAAAATCCCACTCCTTTAAGAGGGCGTGAGTTCGATCCATGCGATCCTCATATATACCGTGTGTGTGTGTTTATAATAGAATTTCTACCTTAACTCAAAAAAAAAAAAAAAAAAGAGTTCTGCACTTAGTCACAGTTAATGTAGCAAAAATAACTTAGCCTCAAATAGCTTAATTTCACATTCCACGTTTTATCATGATAGTCAAATTTTCAATATACGATTAAATGTTGAAACTATTAGGCGACAAAAATATTTCGTCGCCAGGACTTTTCGGCTACCAACATTAGTTGACGAAATGATTTTTGTCGCCTAATGTACTATTTCGTCGCCTGGTACATCAAGCGACGAAATTGAGACTTTTGTGCGACGAAAAGGATTTGTTGCTAATGACCTATTTTCTTGTAGTGATTACACCTTTGCAAAGTCTTCTTTGTGGAGGCATCCCCAAACCCACAACCCTTAAATATGAAGTCAGATAGCATTCTCGAGATTGCCTCAAGGCTAGAACAAGATGTAGCCTTGAAGCTACATTGAAGTGCAAATTTTCCATCGAATAAACACTAGGGCCGGCTCAACCCCTTAGGCAATGAGGCAATCGCCTAAGGCCCCAAAATGAAAAAAGGCCCCCAATTTTTTAACCAATAAGACCTTTTTATTTGTAGAAGTTTTAGTTAAGACTCAATTATTAGCCAATAGATAATAAATATAAAAATATATAAATCTCTTTGTGGGTTTTGCTGTCTGATTATTGGCTTCCTCTCTAAGTAGGAGTTCTAGAGTCTAGAACTCATAAATTTTAATCTCCCACACACACAAAAACCAAGAAATAAATCTATTTCCCTCTCTCTTTATCTCTACAACCAAAAGAAAAATGAAATTTTGAATACATTTTTAATGCATGGAATACTTTCAAACTCATATAAATTTAGTTCAGTTAGAGTTGACCAAGTTTTAATGCTATCATATTAATTTGGACTTCCTATAGGAAATTAAAGAACATTCCAACAAGACAATATATATCTTTTCTCATTTCATTTTATAAAATATGAATTATATATAACATACAACACGTTTTAATTTGATAAAAAATAAAATAAAATAATTTTCTTAAAGATACTATCAAGTGAGTTATGTGTGTAAAAAATATACTTCATGCTCGCATTAATTGAAAATTAATTTTGATATTTTATGAAGATGACTATATTTATTTTCTTTCATTAAAGACTAAAGTCTATTTTTGGCCCTCTAACTTTGAAGGTGTTTTCATTTTGACCCCCTAACTTCAAAAGTTTTCATTTTGACTCTTTGACTTTTTTTAATTTTCAAGCAAGCTCTTCCGTCCATCTCTTCCGTTAAGTGCCAACTAAACGTCTACTCACTCATCCACATCACCCTGTTGGATTGCCACGTCACCTAAATAAAAAATTAAACCATAAAAATTAATAAATTTTAAAATTTTTTATTACTAGAAAATAAAATAAAATAAATTCAAATTAAAAATAAATAAAAAACACACACAGAAGAAAAATATTTCTATCTTCTTATCTCTTTCTCTCTCTCGATCTCCAATTCCCCACCCTTGAAGAACAAAATCTTATCTCTCTCAATCTGCACTCGTGCCACTCGGATATGTTTCTATGCATTCTTTTTCTACTTTTATTAACACACTCACAATCCCTCTCGCTCGCTCAATGGCCAATACTGTCGCCGCCACCATTACTACGACAACAACGACTACTCATTAGGAAAAGCCTGCAAAGGCGGAGTTGAAACGCTGGGGCGACGAACAATCTTGTGGAGGAGATTGCCGATGGTGGTGTGGGTCTGGATGGGGCTAGGAAGATAATGGGTTTATTAAGTTGCAAAGAAATTTGGTGCTGGGTTTTGCTATGATATGGGTTTGGGTATGGTGGGTTTTGCTATGATTTTAGTTTTTACTACGGGTCATTGCATACCTTTTGTTCTTGTTGCTTTTCTGGAGCTTAAGGTAGATATTGACTAATTCAAATTGGGTTTCTTTTTGTGTCTTCGTAATTGGGTTTGGATTGAACAAATTGATATTTAGTGCTGGGTTTGAAGATTGAACAGTATGATTGCTTGGATCTTTGTTATTGTTTGATCTTTGTTGTTGTTTGAGCTTGGGATTGAGATGTGCTGGAGGATGGAAAAGATCAAACTGATTCTCTTTTAATTTTTTTCTTTCTAGAAACACAAATTGTTCATAAAATCCAACCAAACTTGTTATTTTGCTGAGTTTAAAAAGAGAAAATTGATGGAAATCAAATTAGTGAAGAACAGGAAAAATTTTATTAAAAAATCCAAAAATTACTGAAAAATAAATAAAATTACAATTTTTTTATGAAATTGATTTGAGGAAGAACATAAAATTTGATTTAATAATTTTTTTTCATTTTATTATTATTAATATATTTTTATATAATATATATACATGGCAAAAAATGGTGATGTGGACACGTGATTGGGTGTTTAGTTGGAAATTAACAGAGGAGACTCTAACTGAGATGAACGGAAGGGTCCATTTGACAGCTAAACAAACTTATAGAGCCAAAATGAAAACTTTTGAAGTTAGGGGGCCAAAATGAAAACACCTCCTAAGTTAGGGACAAAAATGAACTTTAGTCTTCATTAAAATTCTATTTACAAATTTTAATATATTTATGAAACATATATATATATATATATATATATATATATATATATATATATATATATATATATATATATATATATATATATATTTTTAAGGAAACTAGCTAAATAGTGGCTTATTTGGACATGTCAAGGCAACATTGATAGCACCCCATATTGATTTCCATATCAGTTGACACCTGAAATCTGTTTGGATGCCATTATAGCTCCTTCTGCCTAGGAAACAAATTAGTATATGGAGGAGAAATTAATGGATCCTCATGTTGTATATTATATACGTGTTGAGATAACAGATCTGGACTCTACCCCGCTTTTTTCAATCTTGCACGGCTTCTTCCGTATATTGTGAGATAAAAGAAGAATTTTTCCAAACAGAAAATTAGCTAAATAGATATTAAAAATAAAAAATAAAAAAATGAGGAACACAGTTTATTTCGACATCTTGAGTTAGGATTAATAGTAACTGACGTGTTGCTTAATGGATGATGAATGAATGATATAATAATCATATAATGATTGACAGTAAGTTACATTGTTATTCGTAGGGGTGGGCAAAAAACCGTGGAACCCGACCCGCCCGACTAATTCGGCCGACCCGCTCGCCCGTCCGCTCGCATATATACGGACGGATACGGATACGGATATTTTAAATATCCAGATAATGGACGGATAACGGTTTTTGGAATTTTGGTCGGGTGGATACCCGCCCGCCCGACAATATTTAATTAAATAATATATATATATATATATATATATATATATATATATATATATATATATATATATATATATATATATATATATATATATATAAACCTATAAATTAACTACCCATAATCCCATACCCATACCCGACAATATTTGCCATACCCGCCCATAATACTCATTTCCTCACCCGGTCACTCACCCAGCCACACTCAAATTCAAGCCTAAAATCAAACCCGGTCTCTCTTTCTTCTCAATCTCTCAGAATCTAAGCTCTCACCGGCTCACCGCAGCGGCGCAGCCTCACGCCCTCATCTCAGACTCACAGCGGCGCCTCTCAACCTCTCACTTCTCAGAATCTCAGCTCCCTCTCTCTCGATTCCGTTCCTCCCTCGCTCACACCGCCGCCTCGATCTCACACCGCCGTTACCCAAAGGCTCCCTCACCGCCGCAACTCAGATCCGTCCCTCACCGCCGCAACTCAATCCGTCCCTCACCGCCGCAACTAAGATCCGTCCCTCACCGCCGCAACTCAGATCCGTCCCTCATGAGTCATGACCTCACTTTACCAAATAACCAGATAAGATCTTGATCTCTCTCCTCTCTAATCTCTTTATACCATATTTGAATCTCATGGATTTTGGATTGTTATCTGGGTTGGTAATGGTTTTGAAGTTAAGTTTTTATTTTGATGATTGATTTTTGGTTTTGAAGTTATGTTTTTGGTGTGAGATTTTTGGTTGGGGTTATAGGATTATTTGAGTGTGCAAACCCGACCGTATCCACCCGCCCAACCCGATCACCCGAACCGTCCGAACCGATTGGTCTTTTGATGGTTAACGGATATGATATGTCTAAACCCGACGTGGTCGGGTATGGTGAAATTTTACCCCCAAACCCGACCCGCCCGACCTGAGCCCACCCCTAGTTACTTGTACTAGAGATGGTACAGGCCGAGTGGAAGAGCCTCTCTCTTTAAAAACACAAACCCTAGAGTGAGAAAAGCACCGCCACTTTTTTTTTCTTCTTCTTCCTTACCCCAGCGCCGCCCCCCCTCCTCTTTTGATCTCTTATTCCGCTAGCTTGGGGCCACGCGGCACATCCTCACCTCCGTGTGAGGGAGATTGTGACCGGAAAGGTCAGATCTCGCCGTGTGGCCCACCCCCCCTCCTCCCCTCTCTCCCTTTTCTTTTTCTTTTTCTTTTTCTTTTGTCTTGTCCGTTCCGGTCTTGTTCAGGTGGGCTTCGCCAGAGCTCAGCGGTGGCTCATGACTCTGGCGAGGTACCTCTTTTTTGACGACGAGATTGAGTCTTACTGTAGAGGGCGTGATCTCCAGCGGCCGTGGATGCTCAGAAGACAACGGGTTTGGGGTCTTCTTAAATATCGAGCTTTTATCATCTCCCCTGATTTGGGGGTAGATTTATCTAAGCTTCTCCTTGTTGAGAGCCCCAAAACTCGAATCGCATGGCATTTGATGCCATGGACCATCCGATTCGACTTCCTTGCTGGTTGCTCGTATGAGAATTTGGTTTCAAGCCTTTTGCCTTTTCGGACATCTCCAGCTGCTGCTGTTCTTGCGATCTACTGGACTGTGATCAAGCCTTGTGTTGTTCTTAGATTTTTTTCATGTTGTCGTTTTTATTTTTCTGTTGTTGTTGTTGTGGTGTTTTGTTGTTTTTATGTTGTTGTTGTTGTTGCTCCCCTCGTTGTAGGGTTTTGTACTATGACGTATGTCATTTTTGCCCCCTCTGTGTAGGGTTGTTATGGGCTTTGTTGTATAATCACCTTGGTTTTCTGCCATCTCGGATGAGTGGCAGTTTACCACTGTGTTGATTTTCAATAAAGTTCTTGTTTATGCATAAAAAAAAAAAAAAAAAATCATATAATGATTAAAGACTAAAAAATATTTTATTATTGCTGCTTGGTCACTGAATGCGTGAAGTGTAAACTCTAAACTAATCACTCAATTACTTGTACATTATGAACACTCCAAGTATTTGAATAATTGAATCTTGACTACATTATAAACGTGCTTACTTTTACTTAAAGCTTAACTTGAGCTCTCAGCACAACTTCAAGCTTGAGTTATGTATGAAGTTCTCTACTTGCTTAAATCTTTGCCAACTCCCAAGAGCTTTAGCTAAAGGTGGGTTAAGCTAGCTTAACATAATCTTTTAGCAAGTGTATAGTTGCACCATGGTGTGAAAATTATCTATTACGCAAGATTAAATAAGAAAGAGATTAAACACATACAATTTACATGGTTCGGCAGTGTACTCATGTCCATGAAAGCGAGCGGTTATCAATCTACTATGAGAAATTATGGTTGCAACAGTATTTCGTATTTATTAGAGTCAGATTCTAACTAGTTGGAGATGTGAAAGCCACTAAGGAGAGCTAGATTTGGTTGTTTTTGGTGTGCAAAATGGAGACAGGGAGGATGGAATTATCATACGTGTGAGATGGGTTATGTGAGAGGAGAAAGAGGGCAAAAATAAATAGAAAGAAAAAGAAACATAAAAAGAGACGTTGGATGTGAATACAAAAGTCTATTAATGGGTCTATGAATTTAGCAACATTAGAAATAAAATGCAGTAGTAGAATCCTTATTTTTGTGGATTTTAACTTGTGATCTAGAAAATAGAATTTCTATAATGCATTTCCAGGTCCCGAAATGCTAACCAAACATGTAATATTTTTTATGCCTAGAAATAAGTAAAATGCATTTAGAGTGGAGTTTCCAAACATCACCTTAGTGTATGTATGGACTATGGACTACACAATAGAAGGAACCCGTTCCATTGACTCGACCCAAAATTTTATTCCACAATGGCCCATTATGGCCCAATGCTTCATTTTTTAATATTGTGGTCGTCCATATAAAACTAGAATGGGGATTATTTTATGGTCCATTGGTTCTAGCCCAGCTTGAAAAATCCAATGTCTGAAAATTTGAAAAATTGAATTCTGGACAAGATTACCCTTATTTTTATTTTTATTTTAAAGAAAATCCAGTAATATCAATCTAGTTGAACCCCTTCCTACCAAATTGCTAACATTTGAAAGCTCTCTTTGTCCCGTGACTTTTCCAACTCTCTTGATGAAATGAGTTCAGGTTCAACTCAATTGATTTGATGATGAAGACATTATGAGTCACTTAAGGGAATAAATTTTCAATAAGATAATCCAAGTGTGAAATTTGGATTATATTTTTATTGAAAATTTACAAAAATATAATTATACTTAAAAAAAACTATACATAAATAAACAAGTTAATAAATTAAGATGAAAAAAACTAATCCAAATGCATACTTTAAGTTTTGATCTTATGTCTAGTGGTGTTATTGTGTTTTTTTATTGTGTTAAGGTTAGGTTAGATTTCTCTTTCATATATACCGTGTGTATTTAGAATGAAAAAATAAAAAATGAGGACACTTTGGTAATTTAATAATTAGCTTCCAATTCTCTCTTACATAGGTTAATAAACCCATCTCTCTCTAGAAAAATCCCATCTTTGGTGTTAGAAGTTAGAGAGAGAATTCATAGTGATAGAGAGAGAGGGTTTAAGCAGCTAAAGCTAAAACCCATGGCCATGGCTTTGAGAACCGCGGTGGCGGCGGCAGTTGCGCCTCGTGGCTTTAGGCGTTTATACTCTACCACTTTTACACCACCCTTCAATTTTCCGCAAGCCACCGTCGCTGCTCAGCAGCGCGAACAGGCCGACCCCAGCACCAACCTCTTCGTCTCTGGCAAGTCTATCTCTCTCTCTCTCTCTATTCCCATCTTTTCTTATCATATTTCCTTGTAATCTCTTCTGGGTTTTCCTTAATCATTACGTTTTTCCTACTATGTTGTTGGGATTTTCACGGTATTCGGTTTTGTTGCTGATAAAAAGTAGTAAATGTAATGAAATTTTGTATTTTGTGTTTATATATATATCATTATTTTGTGTCACATTTGCTTGAGTACCTTTGAAAACAAAATGCCCCCAGAGATTCAATGAATTTAATAGACATGTTATTTTGATTATTCATTATCTTTGCTTTGGGCTATAGATTCAATAAGTTAATAGTGTAAATGATTGGAGGGTACTATTTTTGGCACTTGGAAATATATATATTTGGATATCTAGTTGGTATTAGACTAGCTGTAGCTGTAATTGTTTAGGATGGTGCAGTACTGTGGTGTTGGTTTCTTTAATAGTAGGATTAGAATGTGTGGTAAAATTAGAAGCGTTTGTGTGCTTTTATAATTGGTTGTTCTAGGCAAGAACATAAACTGCTTAGCTCGTCAGAGGTGAATGCCATTGGATTACTTAGCAACTGGTTCTGGTAGGCAGGGTCGTAACTGTGGTGTTGGTTTTACTGCCTAGAGGTGAGTCCAAAGGGCTCTTCTTTAGAAAGGTTCAATACGTTTTCAATATATATGTGTGTGTCTGTGAATAGATTTTTTTTTTTGGCCAGCAATGGGATATGTAACATTTTGGCTTGTGAGTATATTCTAAGGGTTTTGGTTTAGGGTGGAACTTTTATTGACTCCTGACTTAGACCCTAGGCAAGAAATGTTTTCACATGGTAGCGAAGCAATATAGATAACATTATAAGTGACACTCCAGTCAATGAGACGTACTTGTTACAATGTGGTTCCTTAACCAAGGTGTTTTTGGCTGTTGAGGAACATTGCACTTTTTGATTGGTGGGTCTTCGCAGACTATGAGATATTTGTTGGCTAAGCATAAATGTTGCTTAATGCTCTGGACCATCGAGTTTGGAGAGAGCGAAACAGTGGGTTTTTGAAGAGAAAGATTTCCCAGTCCATCATTGAGCTGTTTTTTGGGACTCTTTTTGATGGGCTCGGGTTGGGGGTTTTACATCAGCCCTGTCTCTTGCTGATTTGTAGTTTCTTTGAGCTTCTGAGTTTTTTTCTCCTTTTTGTATTCTTTGCTCCTCCTAGTGCAGCTTTATGCATTAGAGGAAGTATTTGTTCTTCTTAATAAAATCCTTGTTATCTATCAAAAACAAAATGCTCTGCTAGTTTGGTGATTAGATTGATCATAGGTCACGTTCTGCAAAGAATTTCTGGGCTAAGAATCGACATTATTGGATGATTTTAGAAAGACGAAGATTTGTTGACCGTCAATAGTTGGCTTAGTTTGCCTTAGTTTCTTGAGTTGATATGAGATTGTTATTTATCTAAATTTTTTAGGAAGTAAAAATATTCTATTTGAGAAGTAAATTCTTTAGGGTTACAAAGATTGGCATAATGATTAAGCTTGGCTAGTGATGTCTGCATAAAATATATATGTTTCTATTTGTACTAGTTCTTATTTTGATTTTCACTTGAGTTGTTTTCACCCTATCAGTATTTTTTGTACTCTTTCGTAAAGTCTAATTTTAAAAACACATGCACATCTGCACAATAAGGATAAAATACAGGTCTGCAAACAATTGAGACAGTGGGTCACAATTTTTTTAAATGAGGTGGAAAAGATATGTAAACCTTCATTAATCTAAGGATACATTGTATGAAGTATGCCCTTTAAGTAGTCATTGCATGTCTACATGTATGAGTATCCCTTTAAGTTCCCCCCTAGCTCCCCCCATCCCCCATCCCACCCCCACCCCCACCCCCAGGCCCCAGGTGTCTACATGTATGAGTATGATGATAGTTCATTGATGTAGCTTTGGAACTTACATGCATGCTTGGGATGATTGAATTGCTTTTGTTCATGAATCATGATTTTTATTTGGTTCTCCATTTACTCTGTATTTTCAGGGCTTAGTAAGCGTACTACCACAGAAAAACTTCATGAAGCCTTTTCTCAGTTTGGTGAAGTAGTTCATGGTTTGTTCTTCTCCTGTTATTTATGTTTTTGTCTTTTGTAGTCACCATCAAACTATCAATTGACCTTTTGCCATTTACAGCTAAGGTGGTGACTGATCGGGTATCAGGATATTCAAAGGGTTTTGGTTTTGTGAGGTATTCTACTCTAGAAGATGCTGCAAAAGGTATAGAGGGCATGGATGGGAAGGTTAGTTGACATTGTTCACATGCTTTCATCCCTTTGAGAAGATTAAAAGAAGTTGTTGTGACATTACATACTGAACATAAGGATAATACAATGTTTTCCTCATTGAATTATCTATATCAACAAGAACGAGTGTGCTCACACACACACACTCATTCGTGCCTTGAAAAAGGGAAGAGGGTCCCCTTTGTTATGTTAAAAGTATAAACTCTGGCTTAAGGAAATGTTTTTTTTTTTGGTCTTCAGTTACAACAATGTAAGGTCAATGGAATCTTTTCATAACTTGTCTATGAATACCTAGAGATGATACAAGTTACTTTAAGGCACAACATGCCTTCAAAATTTCGAAAGGGTTCATAAAAATCAGGCCTTCATAAACCCTGGTCTTTTCATGAAACCGAGGTCACTAATTTGAATATCCATTCCCCCTCCACTTGGGGCCAAAATTTACATATAACTTTGTTTTTTGGGGGGAAATCCAAAAAAAGAAAAGAACTATTTAATTTAATTCTTACGACACTTCAAACTCTACACTTTCAAATGTGTCATTTCAAACCCCACACTTTTATTATTATGCTAAACACTTGAAAATTAGGAAACACATGAGACCATAGGTGCGGTTTTGTTGACACAATAATGAAAGTATGGGGTTTAATTTGCCAAAAGGATAAAACTATAGTGTTTTTTTTTTTTTTTTACTTCCACCCCCCCCCCCCCCTTACCTTTATTTAAAAAAATCTATCTATCTATCTTCTCTTTCTCTTTCTAAATGTCCATGTCTCGTTGGTGTATGCTTCCTGTGTACTTTTCCACCTTTTTTCTTTCCAATTAAATTTCTATTACTTAATTGAGAAAAAGGGTCCTTGCCAACATGACAACTGAATGGTGGTGGTGATGATTATTCTTTGGTCTTTTATTTTTTGGTTCTTAAAATTTTAAAATTTTAATATTCATTTTGTAACTGAATACCTTCTTTTTGTTTGTGTTGTATAGTTTCTGGATGGTTGGGTTATATTCGCTGAGTATGCAAGACCCAGACAACCCCCACCTGAGAACCATATGGCTCCTCCATATGGCCATCAGTGACTCCTTTATTGAAGGGAACAAGTTTGTAATCCACTGAACTGCCTTTGTCTGCAAGTAGCATCTATGGGGTCATAGTTCTCTATCTTTCTAAAGTGACAGTATGGTTGGTCTTCTATTGCCTAGAAGTTTTCACGATGTGGTGGGAGATTAGCCTTATATGTGAACTGAGCAGCAGATTGAACTGAGAAATATATGGATCTTAATTGTTATATGTTGCAACTATCATGTGCAAGATTTTAGATTTTCTATTTGTGATCATTTTGTCAAACTTCATTGGTATTGCGAAATCTGTTTTAATGTTTGCATCATAAATGGAATTATTTATGGATCACTTGGATTGGTGGTCATATTATTTATCAAAAAAATCGCAGTTGAGTTAATAATTGCCTAGATTTTTTCATTTATGCACAAAAGGTTTTGGAGGTTCAGTCCAAAAGTTTGGATGTGGATGGGATCTTGATTATAACTGCACTAGTTTAGTTGCAATTAGGGACTGGAATAATACCTTTAGTTTGGACTTTAGAGTCATCCACAGGTATTAAGACTGGAAATATTGAGGATGGTCCAAACTATCCTGGCTTCATTTACAGAGGCAGATATATGCTAGACTCTAGGATCTTGGCTCTAGATTTTGCCTTTTGGTTTTAAATTATGATCCATAATCCCTCCTAAAGAGTTTTTACCGTACACTATGTTTGGAATAATAATTATCTTGTATATTTGATTTATTCATCATCTCAAATAATATGTGGGTCTTACTTTTGTGTGACAATGTGAGGTTCACATGTTGTGAGAGAGATGATGCATATATTGGATGCATAAAATATTTTCATTGTTTGGAATGGGGGAAAGGAGATTAGGGAAGGGAAGTGGGGGCCAATCACCCCTCTTCTCCTCCCATAACTTGTGTTATTGTTGGGGTGCTGAACAAATGGTCCATTGAAATCAAAGGTTCATATCCTAATTGCCTTGACATCAAAGGCAGTATTATCTGAAGAACTCTATTTATTAGGGTTTGATGTAGATTGCACAACGTTAATCAAGTGGTCTAGCATGTTTGCAAACATCAACCAAGTATAGAGTTCAATAATATTTGTCATTTTTTTTTTTATTATACAAAATTGTTTTCCTCTCCTTTCTATCATACAATCAAATAAGTAGGGGAGGATTTTTATTCTTCTCTCCTCCCTTTTAATTTTTAAAATATCCAAATAAGAGGGTGAGATGTTTGCTCTACTCTCCACTCCTTTTCCTCCCTCTCTTATCCTCTTCTTTCCCTTCAAACTTCCAAACAAACAATCAAAGTTTACAAATGCTTCTATTATTAACTAGGATGTAAAACTGTAATTAGTGGTTTAAGTTCAACCCCATTAAATGTACCCTGAGCTAGAGGCTAGAGCCGTGGGCTTCTTGTTTAAGAACTCATTTTATGGCTAGGATTGTGTGGTTTTGGAATTCAAAAGAAAGTTTGTGGTAGCAGTAGCTACTTGGATATCCTACACGGTATTGACAGTGAACCATCATTAAAATTAATAGATTGGTGCATTGAACACCAGTTGCAATTTCAAAACAACATAGTTTGAAGCACAAATATGAATGGACCTTTTACTCAAAACAAAAGCTATTCACACATTTTGCGTACGAAATATAAGCGTTCACCTTTGGCACTTTTTGTCCCAGACCACATGTATTTTAATGTAGTGTTGCAGTTGATATAGGTTTCTTTTTGAGCCAATGTTACATTGATTGGACATTTGTGCCAGTGGTACATAACGACGAGCATAGCAATTCATGTTCACACTTCACATAGCTTATCTGAGTATTAATTGCTCTTTACATGTGGCCTAAGACCATCCAATGCCGTGCTTATTATTTTTCCAATGGGCCAATGGCTGAAGGACACCTTGCCTTCTTGTTGAAGCAGACAGATCAAATTCACAACATTGAAAATAACTGAACGGTTGATATTTTTAATATGATTTGCATTGTCACAGGCAAGGACAAAGAAATCATTTTAGTTAGATGGAATTGGTTGGAGTGAATTGAAGACTTTCAAAAAATTAGTTGTATCTTGGTTAACATACTCGAAAGCTATAGCATTCTTGACTAGACACGATGAATAGTCCCGTCAATTTTCGTTTTCATGAGAGTTTTCTAGATGAAAGCTAGTAAAATCAGGAATTGGTGAAAACGAAGTTAAGTTGATGATTGATAGGCACAACTCTCTCATTGCTACAAATTATGTGGTGGAAATAAATTTGCAGTGTTTTTTGAATGAGACATATCATATATATACCTATTGCTAATTTGGGTAATCGGGTATCTTTTTTACTCAACCTGTTTAATATATGTAGTGAATTCCTCAATCAGCAGTGGGGTATATATAGCCTCTAAACTAAGTTTAGCTGAATTTTTCCATGATTAGGGTTCATAATCGAACCACAGGTACCCCAAGAAAAGAAAAGGGGGGGTTGATGATGCTTTTCATGGGCAATTCAATTGCACGAAGTAACAGAGAATTGTTAAGTTAGGTAATGGTGTGATGTGAGGGTCAATTTGTGGCAAAGTCTCCTGATTGAGAATGGAGTAATTAAATGGTCGTCCAACAATCACAAATATGTGCCTGCATTAGAGTAACAAAGACGCAAATGACTTTGATCATGCATAATTGATATGTCTTTTCTAGGAGAATGTAACTCTAAAGCTTTCCCCTCTTGGGACTGATAAAAGTCTTGTTGAATGAATGGTTGTACTTCTGTTTTGACTTGTTAATGGTTCTCAACCTTTAATTTTGTGACAAAATTGTCGTTATATTTTAAAATTTATTTCACAAAGATCTTTATAAAATTCCTGAAAGTGAGGTTATTTTGATGATTGGAGAATATGACTGTAATAAGTGGCGACGCCACATACACCCTGAATTCTTAAAAATAAAGAAAAAAAAATTATAAAAGTATGTATAGGTGTTGAACACCCTTAAATAAAATTTTAAACACCCTCAAATAGATTTTGAACACCCTGATCCTAATAAACTCAGTCCATTTAACCCAACAAAAAAACAAAAGCCCAAATAACAATAAAAAATTAACTCAAACAACAACCATAATAACAAAATAAACCCAAATAATAACAACCAGTGATGATTTGATATGTGATGGTTTGTTTGTTTTACAGTTTTACTGTGTCCACTATGTGGGTTTGTAATTTGATTTGTGGTTTATTTATTTGGTTGTTTGTGGTTTTTTCACTTTGTGGCTTGTGGCTTTGTAATTAATATTAACAACTGAAATAATATTGTTTAATTAATGATTTAATTAATCATATAAATTAATTAAATTAAATTTTTTTTATCTATTTATCTGCACATCACATGTTAAATGCCTTATAGTTTATTTTTTATTCTTTTGCTAGTACTATGGAGAAATTTTTGATAAAAAAATCATCTATACTGAAAGATTCATCTTCTACCCAAGATAAACAAGATGATTATAATAGCAGACCAAATTCTTCTATACCGCAAGATTCATGTATTATTATTATTATTTTTTTTTTTTGTGATGTTATATTCAAGTTTTTTAATGAACACTCTGGAGCCGCCATTGACTGTAATATAAATTATGGTTGTCATGTCAACATTTTGCATTTATCAAATGATTATAAGTTTTTTTTTTGAAAGTATATAGAGATTAAAGTAAAGCATGTCCCATTATTGTTTAGGTGTGCCCCACATTATACATGATAGGGTTTAGGTGAGTCGAGGCGTGACCACACCAATGAACCCCTTTTTTTTTTCATAAAAATAAAAAGTCAAGTATTTTACAACAAATGCCAAGGTTGTATCAAGATTCCGGAGGGATATCTAATATCTTGGGTCATTTTGAATTTGGAATTCTAGTGTTTAAGTTGTTGAGCAGATTTCCAATTTTTTTTATTAAAAAAATAGGTAAGCCAAATTAATATATGATGGCAACTTGACAACACACTTCACCTAAGTTGCTTAAATATATGACACTTGCAATTTGCCTTCATATTAATTTAAGTATAGCGCCAATAAGATGGAGTCTCATTCCACCATATATAGTTTCAAAAGATAATAAGATTTAGCTTTAATCTGCATACTTACAGTTTATTTTTTGTTCTTTGGACACTCTTTGTTTTATTTTATTTAGTATTCTTTCTACACATTTTAGGTTCTTTTACGGTATCAAGCGTGACTCGTTAACAAGTAACAACCTCATTCTGCAATCAAATTAAGAGGCAAATTTAAAAGATCACTACTTGTTTTAACCAATTGATATATCTCTTAATTTAATAATCATGGGTGGAAAGTCATGCTAAGGTCCCATGTTTTCTAAACCTAATTCTACCAATATCCCTTTTTTTTTTTTTTTCCTTGGCCATTAATGTTTTGAACACATGCAATAATTTTTTTCTTCACAATTACTTATTTGATTGGTTGTGATATTAATTAACATAAATCCACCAACCCTAAGGCTAACTCAACTGGTCCAATCTTGAATGTGCTCCTCAATAGTCATTAATTTGAGTCTCCTTAAGACCACCTACCCAAGGCTCCTCAAGATCACCTACCCAAGGCAAATCTTTTGCGTCTATCGTAGTACACGTACTAGTAGAGTGTTGTGTGTCCCCTTGGGATTAGTCAAGGTGTGCGTATCTACGGAACACTGGTTCGGACACCTACGGTTTAAAAAAAAAAAAAAAAAAAAAAAAGGAAAAATATTGTCATTATATTTATTGTTTTTGGGTATCTCCTAATTCTTACACTTGGCCTGACTACCTTACTTAGGACCAGTTTAACATAAAACCTGATTTATTTATTTATTTAAAGCCAAGTTATATACAGATTTTTAAATCTTAATTTTTTTTAATGTATAACCATAATTTTAATCCGTTTATCTTTATAATAAAATAAGTTAATGCAAAAAAACTATCTCAAACACATACCCAATGTTTTGTTTTGTATAATTTGTTCTTTTGTTCTTCCAAAAAGGAAAAAAAAAGAAAAGAAAAAGAAAAGGGTTTGCAATAGGCACTACTACATTACACCCTCCCCCCCTCTGTCTCTATTTCTTATTTCGGGTGTAGGTTGTGTTTTCTTCACCAAGGTGGTCAACACCAACCTGAAATAAAACATGCGTACTAGGGTTTCTACAATTTTGGTCCTTCAATAATGGGGTAATTTCAATTTCATCCGTACATTTAGTTATGACAATTTCATGGCTCAATTTTTACAATTAATTCAATCTTATCTGTAATCAAGTAATCTTCTATTGATAAAATTTACTTGATTTTGAAAGTTGAGGAATTGACAAAATTAATATTTAAAAAGCATTAATTTTGAAAGTTGAAGGAGAAATCGACACATCAAAAACACATATGGTCGAAAATTGAGACAATGAGAAATGTACAAGGATCAAAATTATAGTTTGACCTAAATTTTAAGTAGAATGAAGGGAACAATGATTTCATTTCTTTCCCTTAAAACCCATTTTTTAATCTTTCCAAAATTGGGAGAATGAAATATGTTTTAATGAATTTTTTCTAAAATCCCTGTAATGCCCATATTTTTTGCTCTTAGATGTCTATACTCTATAGACCTATTTCTATTTCTAAAAAAAATGACATAACAATAAAGTTGTTATAAAATAATTCATCATAAAATGTTTTTTTCCCATTCCATTCTTTCCGCTTTATTCGTTATTAAAATCTCAAACTAAATATCTTATTTGCGTGTAAATGGATAAATGAAAAAACATGAGATTACGGTTCAATTACATGAACTTGTGATGTGAATCACATCACCTATCCTAACTTCCATGACTTAAAATGCAAGTTATTTGCAATTCCTAAATATGGAAAAAGAATAAGCAACATATTTCATAACTATCAAGATAACATCGTTTTGGAAACATATTAAAAGAAGAATTGGAAAATTACTTGAAGGTGGATAAAAAAAAAAATAACCCTCTTATCCCGGCGGGCCCGCCGCCAATCCATTGATTTAGCTGTGGGGGGCATTCTCGTAATAAATGCTGAAAACCAAGGGCGATCTTATTTTGTTTAAGATAAAGACAAAGAATCTACCACACAGAGAGTTCGTTATTTTAAGCCTCTATAAAAACTGGTATATCACTTTCTCTTCCATCTCAACAGAAAAAGGAAGGAAAAATGAAAAGGGAAACTCCACTTCTCCTCCACCGTCACCGCCACCACCAATGACACCGCTCGTAATTCCTCGCAACTCCAAGCCTAGATTTCACAACAGCAAAATAGTCTGTTAAGTTTTAAGTCTCTTATTAGACATGAAATTTCTGTTGGAATTCGTTACGTGCTGTGGGCCCATGCGTATGGGGACATCTCAGCATAGAGCGGAGGCGGTTGTTGCGGCTGAGGAAGAGGGGACGAGGTGGCTGGCTGCGTCGACACCGGCTCGGCAGAGGAGGAGGAAGAGGAGGGTTTATGGCTCCGGCTTCGGCTGTGGCTGAGACGGAGTGGAAGCCGACGCTGTGTGCGATCTCTGAGGATACCGCGGTGGTTGTGATGGTGGAGAAGACGAAGAAGAAGGAGGAGATGGAAGTTCAGACGGCGGTGGGAATGGGATCTGAAATGGTTGCTACGAGGAAGACTGGCTCACGAGCTCGCGTTCACGTTCGTAGCTACAGCGACGAGTTAAGTTTTGTTAAACGACACTGTTTTGCTTTTGTGATTATTTTATATAAACGAATATCCATGATTTGGTGTGGATAATTATGAACACGTGTTAACTATCGATTTTTTTAACTGTTTAGCTCGTTCGGGTGAATGTCCGGATTACTTGCTAATTGGTTCTGACGGGTAGGGTTAGGTGGATCAGTTGCTTACAAGTTTCTTCTTTAAAAAAGTTCTTAGTTTATTTTTTAAAAAAACTTGTTTGAGTGGATTTTGATTATCAAGTTGTGTGTACAGCCTGGGATTTAATTTATTTTAAAATGATTTTTTTTTGAGTGTTTGACTGTAACAAGATTATAATTTGTTTTGGACATACTTTTGATTTGTATATATTTTCTTGACAATTTGGAATTGATTCGGATAAGGAGTATAATTTTTTAAAATCCTAAGAGACATTCGATCCGAAGAGTAAGGATGGATGGAAGAAATTTATATATTTTTTTTTCCGAATTTTGGGTTCGATGTTGGGTCATCGGTGGATGATAATTTGAGAAAAAATATTTAATATTCATGATGATTAGTAGTACCCATAATTTATGTGAGAGGATGAAGCACACATTTAATCACTCTTAATTTCAGACAAAGATCCTTTCGATTTGAAATGAAATGAAAAGTCTTCATTTCATTTAGATTAAATATCTCAGATCTAACAATATACAGACTGTCACGTCATTTTAAATGACGAGACATTCTGTACCCATTAGATTTGTAAAATAAAATATGAATCATGAAATTGAGAAATTAAGAGATTTTCAAATGAAGAGATTTCTCCTAATTTCACCCTACGGCTACATACTTATGTTTGGTAATAGTTGTTATGGTTATATTAGGCATTTTTGTGTGGATTGGTTAGTTGACTGGTTTTTTGTGGTAAAATTTTCAGGCGACGTCAATATGCCGATTATTCCAGCATTTGCTCCGGCTCCATTCATGTTCTGATGGCGTTCACTTGGGCTTTCCATTTATACAAACAAGAGTGTACATAACATTATTGTATGGTGTGAGTCATAGTTTAAATTTTGAAAATAAGTTCCTTAATTTAAAGCTTCTTCTGGATTTGTTATTTAATACAGCAGTGGATGAAGTTTTTCACTTTGATAAGGTGTAGTAATTTTCAACAAAAGTATATTGTTATAGGAGCAATCATTATGGAACATAGGCAAATTTAACTCTTACTGTATTTATATATAAAAAAATACTTCAAAATTGTTTATATGTACTCAAACTATTAAATATGCAAATTTAAATCCTATCATATATATATATATATATAATATTTCTATACAATTACCAAAGCGTTTGGATTTGATATAAACCGTAAAATCCCTCCACGGATAGATATGGCCAAAATGCATAGACACAAAATTTTGATTCATATTTTTTGTTTGTTGCTAAATATGGAGACTAGTATTAAGAAGACAAATCAACCAAATCTCTAAGCCTAATCTCACAAACTGAGAGGAGGAGATTTGCGTTATTACAAGACAAACAGTTAGATACAAACACACAAATTTAAAACAAGAAGATTTGCGCTATTACAAGACATACAGTTAGACACAAACACAAAATTTTAAGACTTGAAGTTTAATATTAGGAACAATGCATAGAAGTTTTCATGGAATCTTAGAAGAACTTGTAGAGATAACATCAATGCATGTTTTGGCATCTCCCTCCATCATAACATTAGGGAATCAGTTCTCACTATAAAAAAGGGACTTTTTGCAAGGGTTATAACCCTCGAAATAAGTCTTAAAAATCTTCAAAAAAAATTGTTTTGACTGGTTAAGATGGTCGTCGAAAGGCGTCAATGGAAACACCTCGACGGCCTGCGCAATGCTCAAAGAAAGTATATTCTCTTTATTGAGGGTCATAACCCTCGATGAAAAGTGTTGGGACCCTCGATAGAAAGTGTTGGGTTACTTCACGCATATTACTTGTATTGAGGGTTATGACCATTGATAAAGAAAAAAAATACTTATTTCGAGGGTTATGACCCTCAGAATAAGGATTTTTATTATTTAAAAAAAAAAAATTCTTTATTGCTAAATAGGGAACAATTGTATTCTTAGTACACAATAATAGTTAACAAACTTAAAAATTATTAACCAAAATAATAAGCATCATATCCTTTAAATTTTCTTTTCATTACACACTTAGTCAGCTAATTCCCACCAAGTTTAAACTAATATGCAAAAATTGAGGGCAAAAGGTCATACACAAATGGTATCACACAATGAAAGAAGATATTAGATCAACAATACCATTTTCAATTTCTAAAATCAAAACAACTAAATCAGTTTTTAGTAAGCTATCTACACATGTCCCAACACAAAGCCTATAAATTCCCATCCCAACCCAACCCCAAGAGCCTACTTGAAAAGCTGAAGCCCTCCTCATAACATAGACATGGTCAATGAGATCACTGCCAGAAAAATAACAGTGAAATATCATTCAGATTCCCACATATATAAAAGCATCGATAAGAATAAGGAAATCAATGTCATAAGAGAAACCATAAATCCTGAAAGCAGAGCGAGTTGGTTAAGTCGTACATATGGCATATCTTAAACAGATTAGCTTCCAAATCAGACTGGTTAAGTTTTTTTGTAAGAGATCTCCTACGCAAGATCAAGGTCTTCATGACGTTCTCTTGGAGGTGATCGGTAATAGGATTTTTGTTTATGTTTCATGTTGACCCTATCAAATGGTCCATCACTACCTTTTCTTAAGAATGTAAAAACAATTTTTTTTTTTTTTTTATATAATTGGAAAAGAGAGATTTGAATTTTAAGCATTATAGTTAGAAACACAAGAAAGTGTCATGCTAGAAGACTCTCGATTAAAAAACACTTATAAATGACATTGACTTTATATAGTTGTATCAGGTTAGGTTGTCACCTTCAAGCAAAAAAAAGGTTAGGTTGTCACCAACTAGAATTCTTTAAAGAATTATGAGACTTGAATAGGATGAGGATCAAGGCATTAATATTATATAGGATTTAGTTAATATGTGTCCATAGAGCAATGGTTAAAGAGTATTAAATGTTTACACTTTACAGAAAATAACAAATTTTTAATATTAAAATAATAAATAAAAAGACTGAAATACCCTTCAAAATTGTTTTTGTATTATTTTAATATTAAATTTTACTCTATAACTATTGTTCTAAGGACACTCGGTAATAGGACCCTATTATATATAAATAGGATCCATTTGTATTGAAGAGTAAAAGCAAATCTTTAGTATCCCATTTAATAATGTACAACTATGATCGTGGCCTTTACTGGTGGTTTGCTTACGTGGGAGACTGCAATTATTGTGCCATTCTATTGGGGATTGGTTGAAGTTTCAATTAAGAGTTAACAAGTTGCTGCTTTCTTTTGCTTCCCTACGCCACCGTTTATTCTATACTGTGAGGGACCAAGGGTAATTGAGAGGTTAAGGAAGCTCTTGTAAAACCCTTACAACACAAGTGAGCTATAATTTGAAAGAGGTCGTAATTGTGATGTGATTATGATAGTGGTATTGGATCTTGCACAAATATCTTGTAAAAAAGGCTTGGTGTTGAACACACAAATAAACCAATTATTGTCTTTTTCTCTGTAGAGTGTAGACCACCTCAACTCGTTGTCAAGATAAGTGACATTTTGTATCACATACGACGTTAATTGGTGCACTCTCAACAACACCTATTTGGAGCAACCCTCCCCTGAAAACAAAAACACAATTGTATGGCACGTCCTTTTATTTTTGTATCATATAGTTTTTAAAACGAGACCAAATAATTGTAAATTGTTCGTACTATTTTTTTTTTTGTTGCTAAATTAAATTGTTCGTACTTGGCCTTGGCCCAGTGGGATAAGGTATAGTTTCGTGTTTTCTCCGTTGACCCGTGGTAGTAGGATTGATTCGATTGAACACATGTTATTATTATTATTATAATCTCTTTAGATAAGCAATTGCAATGATAGTGAAAGCACATATGAGAGGCAGGGCCGCGGGACAGAGCAGAGGTTTTGATGATTTGGTCCAGTGTAATGTGAACAACGTTAGGGTCCAGTGTAATGTGAACAACGTTAGGGCACTCACAGTAGCCTCAATATACTGTATAAAAAATCCGAATATAACAAAAAAGGGAAAATCGCATCACAGCAGCCTCCCCAAACGAGAGAAATACGGAAGCTGATGAACAGTGGCTCCTTATGTTTGAGAAGCAACTGTTCATCCTTTTAAGTATTAATTAATCCTTTTTTCTCTCTCTTCCACTCTGTCTCCCACTTTTGCTCCCTCAAGTTGGTGCCAAGAATACCGGTGCTCACCAGTTGGGGTTTCACAGAATTTAATTTTCCTGGTAAAATTTTCTCAAGAACCAAACAATACAATTTACAAAATAAAAAGAAAAAGTAAAAGAACATGAAAACCCACCAGGAGTGGTGGCACTCGCGTTTGTTCGTGGAGCGGTGGCCTCAACCGGGTTTGGAGATTCAGTGGGTTTCGTCCAGGGAACCGGTGTGTGGGTCCCAGTCCGACTGTGATGATGGGCGGAATTGTGGGTGTAGAAGCAGGTGTAGTGACTTGACAGACGACTTGTGAAGGAGAAGTAAAAAAGGAAAGAAAAAACAAAGGAGACGACTTGTGCAGGAGAAGTAAAAAAGGAAAGAAAAAACAAAGGGGAGGGGGGTACGTTGGTGGTGGGAAAAAAAAGGAAAGAAAAAAGAGAAAAAAAAAAAGAAAAGGGAGGTGGTGTACGTGGGTGGTGGGGAAAAAAAAAGAAAAAAGAAAAAAAGAAAAGAGGGGATATACAACGGAAGGAGAGGGAAGAGAAAAATGAGAAAAGAAGGTATTTTGGAAGTTGTGAAAAAAAAAATAAATAATAATAATAATAATATATTAAAAAATGGAATAGTAAAGTTAAAATAGGGAGTCTAGTATAGTTATGCTTTAACTAAATTAGAAAAAATGAGTTTTTTAGAACCCAATTGACAAAAATTATGAGGAGTCTACTGTGAGTGTGCTCTTAGGCCATGTGGTGTTTGAATATATATAATCGAATGGACCACGATCTGTTACAGAATTGGGTTTAAGTTTAAAACCCAACAGAATTAAGGATTGCGATTGTGCTTGGACCAACAAGGAACATGTCCAAAGCCATAGCAATTACTTGGGCCATTTTTGTTAAGTAATATTTTATATGAACTCATCGTTATATCATTTTTATTGCACAGTAATTATGACATACTAACTCAATAGTTGTGATTTTTTATTTTTTTTTGTATCACTACACTTATTGATATCAAATATGAATGGCACATAATATTTCATTCATGTGATTAGTCTTAACTTCTATAGGGTCCAAAAATTCGGATGAGAGATGAAACCGCAATAAGAATTTGGCTTGAGGAAAACGATAATACCAATCTATTTAGAGGCATTCTTGGATGAAAATAAAGCAGTAAGATCAGAGGAAAAGAGAGAAACATTGATATAATGTTTACGTGGTTTGATAATTGCGTTTACATCCACAGAGAGATAATACAATATATGAATCGTGATTACAATGATCAAACTACAAATATTCGTTTGGCTCTCTAAAGCTCTACGTGTAAGCCTCCCCAACCCCCAATTTAGTTCTTCCGGGTATATATAGAGCTTTAGTTGCCGGATTGTAGAAGATAGTCCCCTATCTTTTGAGATATTTTTGAGATATTTGTTGATATTGTGAGCTGTAAAGCAGAGGGCCAAATGTCTAATTTAACCGTCTCTCAGTTGACTTTTCTTATTATTTTTCCACCTCACAACTTCAATATGCATTTGATAGATTTCGAATTAGTATTATACGTATGTTGATGAATATGTGTTTTAGTAGTTTTCCTGAATCTAATATGATTTTCTGTGATTCCTTCCCCAAAATAAAGGCTTGTAAAAGATGGCTGTATAATACACCAGACTTCATAGCTGATAAAGGTAAAAATCTTCCTGAAATTATTTTATAAAAATATTCTGAGGTTCTAAATATATGGCAAGAAGTGCTTAATTACTTGGGCATTAGAGCGTATGGGAGTGAATGCTTGAAAGAAGGCTGCCTATAATGAATGCCAGCATTCATGGGGTATCTTTAATATGTGCATGAAATTTGTTGTATTGGGCCATCACTTGCATTTGCTTATAATGTACTAACCTCTTGCATAAATTTTTTCCGTTTCAGTTTGTAGGAAAGAAAAAAGACTAGCCTCATGTTTGTTCTATGATTTTTGGTTGTGAAATTGGGACAAGAATTGCATCTTCAGTTACCATTGTGATTGCCATTATATTGCTGCCCTGCCTCTGCATTAGGACCTTTGCTGTTAGAATGCTCATCATTGCTAAGACTCAATAGTTAAGTATGTGAAACACATGATATTACAAAAAAACACCCCACCCCCCCAAAAAAAAAAAAAAAAAAAAAGAAAGAAAAGTAAACCTATCATTAGAAGCTTACATGCCTAATTCTAATGAAACTAGAAAGGAAAAATTTCAAAATAAAACAAAAGTAAACACACTTTGAACACCCTCACACTCACACAACTCTGCAATCACTTTCTCCACCCTCCATTCCTGCCATAGTGTCATACAAAGGCCTATTTAATGTTTCCGGCAGGTAAAAAGCAAGTATCCCTCCCACAGTCCCACACACTGCAAACACAAAAAACGGCAATCCACCACCCAAAACCACCACAAATGGTGCTAAAATTGCTCCCATTTGCGCCGCCTGTGTTGCACATCCTAGTGCTGCATTTCTAACCACTGTTGGAAACAGTTCAGTTGTATAAATAAACAACAAATTGTAAGTCCCAGCCATCCCAAAAATCCCCAAAACCCCACAAACCATCCTCACTACTTTCCATATCCCATCATTTCTCACTATGCTTCCCAAAAAGCAGAAAATTCCACTAAACCATAATGTCCCAATTGACAATGGCTTCCTTCCAAACTTGTCCAACAAAACCGCTGTAATTGTAAAAGCTGGCATTTCAGCCACTGCATTAAGGAGCACGTTGAGGTAAAGATTGGTTTCGAGGTTGACAACGTTTAGGCTAAGGCCATAGTACACAACCGAGCACATGAAGTTAATCGCCACGGCTAGAATTAGCCGGACACGAGTAATTGGTGACTTAATCACATCAATTAGAGAACCACTTATTGCTTCTTTAGTTTCCAATTGCTCTTTGCAGCTTTGTTCAAAGTTTGAATCTTTATTTGTTTCTTCATCAAGTGCCAACATAACTCCATCAGGAAGGTGTTTCCCATTGGATTTAGCAATCTTTTGCATGAGTTTCATTGCGTCCTTTACTCTCCCTCGAACAAGGTACCATCTTGGAGACTCGGAGATAAAAGGAAGGACAAGGACAAGGAAGAGAAGGGAGGGAATGGAAGAAGCAATATAAAGAACACGCCATGACCGAAAAGTGTAGGCTATGCCAGAGAGTAATGCAATTCCGGTTGAGAAGAAGTAGAATGTTGACATCCCTGCAGCCCCGCGCTTTGAGGGGCCGACAGGCTCGGTGGCAAGGACAAAAGCACAAAGGCCAACGCCGCCTGTGCTGAAACCGGTTAGGAGGCGAAGTAGGACATAGGTCCAGTAGCCTGGGGAAAATGCTGTCAAGCAACCAAAGATAGCGTTTAAGATACAAACTACTGTTAGGGAGCCTTTTCTTCCCAAGAATGAGTCTGAGAGATGTCCAAATATTCCAGCACCTGAAAATAGAATACAAAGATGTTAGACAAATTCAAGTCCTAATTGGGCCAAATAGTTAGGTGCTAATTGGTGGATGGGAGCTAATACATAATACAGATACAAGAATGCGCGTGTCTATACGTAAATACATGCAAAAAACCTATACATCTTTCTTTTATGCAACAGTTTTTGTGAGTTTTTTTTGTTGTTCTTTTTCAATAGCAGGAATTTCATTCAAATCTCTAAAATCTAAACTCACTTCACAAATGATTTAGTCCCTTTGTATTATGTTAAGACAATATTGACAAATTGTGCAGTTGTGTGGATTCAAAAATTCTAGCAGTAGATCACATATTATGGCATTATGGCTTTGTAAGGCATCTTAAAGCTAAGTGAGAATTTCAGTGAGAATGGAGGACCAACCATCATACCCCATATCAAATTTTTCTTTCTGGTAGGTAACAAGGCTGGATTGAGATAAGGAGCGTGCAATAGTTAACAACTTTTAATCTCAGCCTCTAAACTATTGCACCTCATCTCAATCTAACAAGCCTACAACTTTTAATCTCAGCCGTGTAAACTATTACATCTCATCTAAATCTAATCTCAATCTAACAAGCCTATATCTACACTCTAGCCGATAAACAATAGTATATCATCATATGGAAATATAATAATATCTCAGAGACCGGGAGCTTTAAAAGTGGGCACAAAATTCTGCACCTTATCTTTCTTTTCCTCAGTGCATAAAGTGAGCACATGCAGTGGCAAAAGGGAAAACACAGGGAAAGGACGAGAGAGTTTACAAAGGGTGCTTTAGTAGGTGTAGGCAGGCACAAACTCTCACACAACTGTGATTTTAATCTTGCTTCTAGAAAAAAATTATGAGGTGAAATAACAATATCTTGATTCTTGAGTGATCATTTATCCACATTTTTGTTGGGTCTGTGCTTTACTATCAAGTAATCTTCTCATTTGTATTTTCTACAATTTTACCCTTAAAATGAGCAGGTTAAAACACAAAATGAGAAGTTGATCATCTTTTACACTTATGAAAAGAGGCAAATTGTTAAAAAAAAGAGAAGGCAAATTATCATGGGGGGCTCAAACATATTTTGGCACCTGCTCAGGAACATGCTGCGGACCACAAGTTGTTTTCAGTTGTCACCATATTTTTTTCTCGGTTATAAGCACAATAGTCTTTTTTGGCTAAAATAAACACTATAGTCTTTGTTATAGATTAAGAGTGACCTTCAATAACATATATAGAAGAACAGAAGACATAGAACTTCAAATAATGCACATAATTCCTGTACATAATCATGCCAGGTGTTGAAAGTTTTATCATGAAATTCGTGGAGAAAGTTTAGGTTAAGGATAGAGGCTCCAAGAAATATAAAAGTGACAATCATAGATTCACACCACGGGAACTTTCCCCGAGGTTTGTCTATGCCGCATTGATTTCAAGGTAGTATTATTTTTTTGTAAGTAGCAGAACACGAGGTATCTCAATCTGCCACATACAGGTTAAGGTGGTTGTAATAATTTGACTTTCTTATTTCTTATTCAATGTTCTTTTGAATAAGGCAAAATGACAGATTCAATGTTCTCCTTTAAGTTCTAGCTTTATCTAAAAGAAACAGGATATTTTTTTACTCTTCAGTCACGCTTATCACTTTCCTTGGTCTCCAAAAACTAAAAGACGTGTTGTCACACCCCATCTCTTTTTGTCTTTGTACTTTAATTGTAGTTGAATCGTGTGCGAGGCACGGGATCATCTTGCCATCCTTAATGAGATGGTGTAAATGCTAATTTGAGTAAGAGAGATGAGAAAGAAAGGGAAGGAATGTGGTGAAAGCATTGAGAGAAGGAGAGTGTTTTGGGATGGTACTAATTAAGATGTGTATAAAAAAAAATAGATTAAAAACTAGATAAAAATCATTTATAGAAATGTATGATTAGGTTGAATTTACAATAAGATTGATTTTTCTTATGGACATAATTTTCTTCCAATCCGATTTGAAAGAATCCTCCTTCAACCCACTACGTGTCAATTAAATAGACTATCCACATGTATTATTTGAAAAAGTCACATGACTCGTTAAAAAGGTCATGTGACTAAAAGTACATATGGATGATCTATTTACTTGCTACGAAGTGGGTTGGAAGAACCATTCTTCCAAATCGGGTTGAAGGAAAACTATTTCCTTTTTTTTTATTTTAATAATTCGATAGTCAGTTCTAAAAAAGATGCCACTAAATTATAAGATTCTTGGCAAAATAAGCTTTGGGTGAAAGGAAAATATTCCAAACCTAACAATTGCTCAATATGTATGACATAGATATAAGCTTTCATATAGTCTTGCAAACTAAGGAGTAAGGACGGACAAAACAAGTAGTTAAATTCTTTGTATCATGTTAACTAACCTTTTAAGGTACTCTCTCGAATATATAGATAGCCACCTCACATGTAACCTGCCACCTTTTTAATCTTTATAATAATGAATACGATATGAATGCCATAAATAAAAACATAACCTTATCATATACCATATATATCCAAAAGGCAGAAAATCTGCCCACTAGCTATCGTAATTCTTAACGTAACTCAATAATAACGTGGGGCTGGTGCCACTCAATTAACAGCATAAAAAAATGAAAACGTCTAATCCGCAGGCATGTCTAAGTCTAATCCCATTCTGGACCATACTAATATTTCTTATAAATACAACAATTCACAGCAGCCCAAAGATTCCATTTCTTTATTGAAATTGATGTGCACAATCACAAACAAGAAATTAATAATTATAACAAGACAACCTATACACTTTTTCCAAGTGTTTCTTTATATTATCTTCTTTTCATTTTTCCTTTTGTCCACTATTTATTACTATTATAATATACAGTTCATCTAAATCCAATCTTAACTTAACATGTCCTAAAACAAAGCACACAATCGTTATCACACTTCTTGGACCAAAAACAAAACCTTCATTTTCATGTGACTCACCTAGACCATTTCTTTTTTCTCTTATCACTAACACTTTGTAACATCAACTTATGTGAAAAAATAGTATTATTGTACTTATTTAATAATTAAAGAGAGAGAGAGAGAGAGAGAGACATGGACAAACTGACCTATCATGCAGCCACCAAAGAACAAGGCTTGGACCAGCCCAACTCTATACTTGTATCCACAAATCAAACCCCACTCCGAGACCGTGGAGCTTGATGGGTTTCCGGCCCATTCCCACGAACCCGGTTTAAGCCCACAAACGCTCGCCGCCGTGGAATCGCAACCCGACCCAGAAACGCAGCTCCATCCGGGTTCTTTGTCGGCGAAGATCATGACCATGGTGTGGAAAGCCTCCAGAGCCCATGCCAAGCTTGTCAACACGAAGTGCCTCAGCTGCCACCTCCCAAACTCGCCGCAGTACTTCCTGAGCATCTCGTCGATGCAGAGCTTCTCGGGCTCAGATGATTCGGGTTCGGGTTTCTTACCCGGTTCCAGAAGCGGTGATCGGAGGTCCGAGTCCCGGTCGTCGCTGGGATCTGAGGCTGACGTGGCAGACATATCAACAGTTGTGGTGCTTTTGCTTCTTCGGTTCTCGTTTGTTTCATATGTTATGGGAAGTATATATATATATAGTTGTGGTGGTGGGGGTTGGACACGTGGAGGGTGTTAAAACCGTTGGATTTGAGGTGAGATTAGATGTTGCATGGGGATGAGGTTAAAGATAAAGGTTAAAAAAAGCCAAGTAGCGAAGAGGAATGTTCTTGGGATCTTACTTGGTTTGGTCCTACATTGCGACTTGGAGAGTTGGAAACCAACTTGTCTTTCCACGTTGGTGGGACTTGTGTTACGTTTTTCCTTTGGTTTTATTTAAAGAGGGAGTTTACTACGTACCCTTATGGCCTTATCACATTTCAGCTTTGCTTATCTGCGTCTTGGCCACATGAAAATTATATAATATTTCAAGAGTATTTTAAATGCGTATTTTCTTCTCTTATAGAAATTGTGGATCCCTACAAAAATAGTGAGTTTTATTATGAATTTAATTAATGAGACCCATGACTTTTGTGAGAGCAAAAAATATACATTTAATATATTCTCAAAGTATAATATAATTACCATTGACCACGTTGTTTCGAACCCACTTTATCTTTATCTTTTTGTTTATTTTTTTTATTGTTTGTTTGTTCCTTCTTGTTGTTCTTCTAAACGTAATCACCTTTTGCTTTATCTTTCATTCATCAATAAAACGATAACTATGGGTACAATACTTTTATAATAATATTTAGATATTAAAATGTTATGAATAATAGGTAAGAAAAATGATGTAAATAATGAAGTTCAGAATAAGAACTTAATAAAAACCTATCAATTTATTATTATTATAAAATTATTGTGAAAATGTTATGTATGTAGTATTGTTCATAATTATCTCATGCATTTAATAGAATATATAAGAATTCACCATCTCATATTGTATGGCCCCATTAGTTGAACTAATTTAATTAAAATTTGTTTAGAAGAAGTTTGTGTTTAGACTTTAGAGTTACAAATAGTCCTAAACTAATATATATAAAAGTTTGATCTAATGTTGTCATTTGTGTATCAAACAAATCCATTCTTTGTCAACAAGGCAAACTCGATAATGTTTGTGGCAATGGTTGAGGTAGAATTTTTTTTCGGGGTGCTAAGTTAAAAAATATATATAAAACATATTTAAATCCAAAGAATTTCTGCTTATATATATATATATATATATATAAAGTATGCATATAATATGATTTAAAATATGTTTTTTTCTTATATTTAATAAAAATATTTATATCAAATTAGTCTAACATAACTGATTTTTTTTTTATGCATCCAGTTTGTTTGTTAAAGTGACGTTTTTGGGGGATGGCAATTGGAGGGGTCAATTCTCAATTGATGAGGCAGCTAAAGAGAAATTTTTATGGGCTCCACGTACGGCCCTTACCTTTTAATCAAGCTTTGAAGGTTCGAGACCTCTACAAGCTTTGGTGAGTTGTGTACAGCTTGACACATGGTACAAATCATTGTTTGGTTGGCCCAGATGATTTGTAATGTAGAGCAAAACCCTTCACATAATAAAAGGGGTCTCTTTAATGGAGACCTCTGAAGGGTCTAATTGATGTTGCATTTGGGCTTTCCATTTGGGGTTTCTAATTTGTTGTCATGCAACCCAAAATTAATGTCTATCATTTTTCAAAGAAGCCCATCCTTTTCATGGTGTCATTTAAAAAATTCTACTTGACTCTATCATATCATATGCTTTACTCATCCAATTAAAAATTATTTAACTCTCCCCCTTCCTTCTTTGGTTCATGGTGTCATTTAAAAAATTCTTTGCCATTGCCTGCCTGTTAATAGTGCAAAATTTATTTGGGCTCCTAGGAAGTCCAATATGGCTGCCCATTCTTTGGCTCGGTGGTCTATTTCTAATAGAATGTTTGGATATTTTGTGTATAGCTTTGCTCCTCCGTCTCTTTTGGATGTTATCTAGGAGGAAGCTAGCTTTGTTTCCCTGTCTTAGTTTTGTGATATAAAATATTTTCCTTCCAGCAGAAAAAAAAGAATTGAGTTGTGATTTGTTGATGCTAAAAACTATTCACAAAAGATAATGGCTAACAATATTCTAAGATGAAGCAACCTCAAATGTCAACAATAGTTACCTCTCAAGGTCACAACCGGAGTATACCCATCAACATACATTTCAAAAGATGCTTTGATTCAAGAGGTCTCTTCGAAGAGAATAAAAGAATAGACACTGATTACTGATATCATTCATATTTTTGTATTCATACTAATTGGTTCCAATATTGAAAAAATTTATAAGTTAATATTATATGTATATAGGTTAGTTTGATATATAGTGGCAGAGCCTATTTCTATTAGTTTAAATTTAACTTCAGTACAGATGCCTGCAATGCTCCAAACTCATGATGTGGTAGTCAATGATAAGGTGTATGTTCTCTTCTCTCTTTAAGACTTTGTCAGTTAGAATATGTGTTTGCTGGTATTTTTACTACTGTAGTTATGTGTAATCCTAGGGTCAATGCTAATATTCAAAGAAACCCTATCAAATCATTTTTGTTTTCAAGTTAATGAATTAAGCAATACTGTTAATCTAGATTTTGGCATTCAATTGTGGTTGCATTAAGGGAGAAATTGTGGCTGAATGAATTTTTTGTACTTTAAATATGATAGCTGATGTGGTTTTTTGCATAACCTTCTTAACTTTAAGCCTTTAAGGTGTGCGTGCTGGTCGTCCTGGAATTGTAGTAAACCAATAGTACTTTTCTATGTGATAATTTAGTTAAGGTTTTTTTTTTTTTTTACTCGGTGAATGTTAAGGTGTGTATTCTCTTTTCCCTTAAAACTGTCTTAGAATATGTCCTTGCATACCTTTTTACTATTGTAGTTATTTATGATCCTAGGGTCAACAGAGTATATTCATAGAAATCCCTATTAATTTTTTTTTCTCAGAGTATTACCAAAAAAAGAAATGGCATATTCAACAAAAAAAAGAAAAAAAAAAAAAAGAAAAAGAAAAAATAATATATTCTTAGATCTCAACTTTAAGTAATTTTTCCGTGCATTGCACGGGTTTGCGACTAGTTTAAGTATATAATTAAGTAATCAAATTAAAACGGGATGTTGGACCTTACACGTATGCTGTGTCATATATATATTTTTTTGCTAAGTAAATATAAGTTTTTATTAAAGCAAGATTAAAGATGCAAAATTAGTGAAATCCTCCCAGCAACCAAAGTTACAACAACACAGAAAGGAACATCAGATCTGGGCAGGAATCCACAATAAACACACATAAAAGACCAAGATACAACACTAAGTATAACACATACAATATACAATACAATACATAAAACCACAACAATATTGGACACCACAACACAATGACCCATAACAAAATACTTGCAGATTGCAAAGAAAACAACAAGAACTTTAGCAACTAAATTTATCTAGCTCCACAATAGGTACGCAGGTCAAACTTCATCCAAGCTAGTGAACAGGAATTCAAATCGGGTTATCTATGGTGACGAAGACCATGCGATTCTCCTGCAGGGACACTCTATGAAATAGTGCTTTAAAAATTCTACCCCCAAACGAGGGTATACAAGGGATTCAAAATTGAATCTCTTCAGAAACTTTGCTTGAAATGGGATTAGCCCACAAATCGATTGCCAGAAGAACAAATCCAATCACTCAAGAACTTGTTGTCTTCTTAACATCGCAGATCGGGACAGAGAGATCCACACGGAGTAGATCCACCTGAAACAAAAAATACCCACAAAAACAAGAAGAAGAGACACTAACCAATCACCGCAGGAGGTGGTCCAACCATGAAGATCGTCAGAAACGACTCATAAAGGGCAACAAAATGTCCCACAGAAGGGGCAAAAGTAACCCACTGAGGGGTTGAAACTAGCACCACTTGGAGATAATCTCACAAGGGTGATCAAAGAAAAGAGAAAAGAGAGAGAATAGAGAGAACATGGGCGTACGATAGTAGCGCTAATCATGCGCCCTCGGCAAACTGAAGACTTTCTTAGGGGAGGTTTTAGAGAGAGAAGCTCTTGATTTCTCTAGAAGGGTCACAAAAGCTCCTACACGTATGCTGTGTCATAATGCACTGAATTGGTGGTTTGCATCTTTTGCCCATGTTAAATGTCTTTAGCATTAATGTAATATTGTACATAACTCAAAAAAAGTAAAAAGAAAAAGTTTTTAAAAAAGCATTGTAATTGTACTTATTTTTGACAATAGTGGTCAGCCTCCCTAATTTGTGGCTTTGAATCCAAACATATTAAAATTGTTAATGATTGATGCCTCCTCAAAGCCCTAATAGGTCAACTATCCTATATAAAATAACCTACATTATTCACACAAAATTTGTTGAGAATTACATAGATTCTATTCAGAACCCTTTTCCCTCAGTCGTATTAAGATTACCACATGTTTCAAAACCATTTATTAAATAACATGCCACTACCTGAGTAGCCTTTCCTTATTCCTATATTAAGATATACACCGACTTCTAAATCAAAGGAACATATATGATATAAAATTTTAAAAATAAATATGAACCATGCCATGTAATTAACCCAGGTATGAATGCATCATGCATGCTGACAAAAAACATTAATACAATATGTTTTTGACAACCCCAATCCACACTAAAAATCGCCAGAAACCCCTAAGTAGTGTAGTTTAGTGTTATAGAACACCAAAAATCTCTAATGTGACCTTCATGTACGAACTAGGGAACGCCAAAGACCTTGAAGTGCAATTTCCTGTTAGAGAACGCCGTAATATTCTGACGTGACCCGTCCCCCCAGCCCAACACACACGCAACACACTAAGGACTACCAAAAACACTAATGCAATTGAGTGTTAGAGGCCACCAAAAATATATAACGGGACCCTCGCTACTCGGCACGACTCATACACAAGCTAGGAACCACCAAATGAAAATTGATTGGTGCACATCATTTAATATACACATTTCGTCTACACCACTTAAATGTGAATATATATCTATAAATTTTAAAATATTATACAAAAAAGAAAAAAAAAAACTAAAAGACTAAAAGTTAAACAAAATGCTACTTGGACATTCAGTCTAGTGGTAATTTATTTTCTCAAAAAGTCTCACTCTTCTATGAGAGTGTGGGTTCAATCCGAGATCCTAAACAATATACGTGTGTGTTTAAATTATGATTTCTATCTTATATATATATAAAAAAGTTAAACAAAATAGCTCAACTCAAAAAGGAAAAAGAAAACGTTAAACAAAAAAAGCGAGTGGAAAACGGATTCCATTAGTAGTTTACTAGTTTATATCTTAATATTGTTCCGAAAAAATAGTATACGACAAAAGCTCTTTTGTAAAATTATATTACCCGCGCGCTTGCTTTGATATTAAGAGTAGGGTATGTAATCTAATTACCATGAAGTTTAGCTAAAAGAAACCTTTATTCAGTTAATTTGTCTACATCATTCATTGAATATTCTCTGTCACAATAATTTGTGTACATGTTTTATTGAATATTCTTTCTTATAGAGATGGACATCTAGTCGTTTATTATTAAATGGATCATAATAAAACCACCACAATACTCATATTGGTACTCGATTTATAAGCACTAACTCAACATTATTCTTCATCTCTTTTCCAACATGGGTGTAGCCATCCCCTTCCTTGTAAACAACATCTATTACTCATGCAAGATTAAGAACACGCATAAGGAGAGGCATGGGAATAGCAGTAGGCCTCATACACTCCTCATGCGGGAAGCTATTAAAAATAATTTTAATAAGATCAGTTGAAATATTGTGTAATTTTTATGTTGAAATGCTTATACACAGGAGATGTAACAATTATGCAATAATATTCTAATTACAAATATTATGTAAAATACTATTATAATTAAAAAAAAGAAAAGAAAAGAAAGAAAAAAATCAAAATAAATTGGAAAAAAGATACCATTAATATATATTTTTGCATCTCACCCAAACAAAATCTATCTCATTTTCCATCTGTTGTAATTATTTTAGGATTTAACTTTCTTGCATTATAAAAAAAAAGAAAAGAAAATTTTTACAAAAAAAAAAATATGTTGTATATTTTGTTAAGATGTCAAAGATACCAGGTTTCAAAAAAAGTAAAAATAAAACTTCGGTTTTATATAGTATAGATGGTAATTTAATGAGCCTTGTGCATAATAAAAAGAACAAATATAAAAAAGAGGTCGTTGTTGCTCAAAAAACTTTTATAAAAAATCGTGCTCCTAAATTTGGATGCTGGAAACTACTGGTGTTGAACGCCAAAACCATCCACCATATAAGTGCTAGGTGGTTATATAAATTATGATGTAAATTAGTTGTCCCTCCCTATAAGGAAGAATATTCAATAAATGATGTAAACAAATTAAATATGTTGGGTCCTTTGCTCCAAGAAGACTCATCACCGATAATGTACGTGTTACGGGGTTAGTAGCCTTGTGCATATAAAAAGACTATAAAAAAGAGGTCGTTGTTGCTCAAAAAACTTTTATAAAAAATCGCAAATTTGGATGCAACCTGGTGTTGAAAAAACCATCAAAGAGGTGGTTATATAAATTATGATGTAAATTAGTTGTACCAAAGAATACTTGTACTAATTGTTGGGTCCTTTGCTCCAAGAAGACTATCACCGTAATACGTGTTACTTAGGAACTCCTTGCACATTGGAAAAGAATACTATAACAAAAACAAACTACCCGCATCACTAATCTAATCAAGCCCTTTACATAGAGACCAATACCACAAAAATGAGATATTCTCTTTACTTGCTGAGTACCAACAATTGAATCACCCAACAACAGCTCGGCACACTAACAAAAAATTTATATATTATCAACTAGGCAATCATGAGATCTTCTCTTTACTTACTTTATTAAAATATGAACAACAAAAGCTATAGCCAATAAGGAAATCCCCCAGCCAGAATTTTGATTCAAAATATATATATTGAAACCCTAAGCCCTAAATTTTCAATATCAAATTAACCAAATCTAGAACAAAACAAACCATAGTGTTTGGACTTTGCATAAAGTATTTGAAGCCACAATTTGGGAGTGATAAGTTATGAAATATGACTTATTAACCCTATTTTATAAGGTTTTTAATAGAATTATTTTACATTTCTTTTATTTCATTGCGTTGCATAAAAATAATTTATTTGCATGCGTTATTTTAATTTTATAAAGTCTAAATTTTATATTTTGTTTTAGGTACAAATGAATGTTTCAAAAGAAAAAGATAAAAAATAAAATAAAAAAGAAGAAGAAGAAAACAAACCCAGAAAGCCGACATGGCCACTAAAGCCTACAAGCTTACGCTTTGCTTTACTCTGGCCTGGACCCTTACCTCCACCTTGCGCATAGGGTGCTCCATGGTTGTTTTCAACCACTTACCATAACATTGATCTTCTTTTCTTAGGGTCTCGTGATTCTTCAGCAATATGTCATAGTCCTTCTCCACACGAGTAAGGTGTCCACACCAATAACAGAAATTTAGGAGTCACTTGTATTGAAACGAGATCCATCCATCTCTACTGTTGGCCAAACAAATCTTACAGCCTTGGCATAATGGATTGTTGATGTTCAAACTAATTCTAACCCTCATAATGCACCCTCCTTCCAGTTCTTCATCAAACGTACTTGTTTTAACTACCTTGCCCAGAGCACCACCAATGGCCTCACCAATGCCTCTGCAGTCTTCTTGTTCAAGCTTTGAAAAGGGAGATTGTGTATTTGACCCAGAAAGTAGCACAGTCGAAAGTCACTTGTGATATGTCATCTTCTCCAAGCAGCCTTTGAAAGCTGACCAGATATTTGTCATAGGACCAAAGCTTAGTTAAGCGGACACGTTCCAAAGCAGGTAACTCCTCAAATTCAAACAACATAAGATTGTCTCCCATATCTCTAGCCGAGAACCCCCTCTTAGATCTCCATAACGGCTTGAAAGTTCTAGTCACTGCCTCCACGTTAATTACCCGTCGGGTAAAGAATTTTGCTAGGAGGGTAGGTTTTTCCTCGTCCCTTGAGGAAGACAAGTCAAAATTTATCTCCCTCGATCTCAGAGAGTGAAAACTTCCTCCACATACCATCTAACTCCTCCATCCCGCTACCAGTAAAAGAGAATAGCAAACAACAACCAAGAAAATGAGTAAGAAAATGAAAAAAAAAAACAGACGTCCTATCAATAAAGCACTGAAGGGAAACGAAGACTTGTACAAGACAAGGACTGATATTCTACGTGCGGCTAGGGCTAGACAACGTCTAACTCTAAAACACTCATGCAATTGAGTGTTAGAGACCACCAAAAACATCTAACGCGACCCTTGCTACCTGGCACGACTCATACTCCACCAAAAGGAAATTGATAGGTGCATATCACCTAATACTCATTTCGTACACACCACTTAAATGTGAATATATATTTATAAATTTTAAAATATTATACACAAACAAAGAAAACTAAAAGTTAAACAAAAGACCACTTGGGCATTCGGCCTTGTGGTAATTCCTCTCCCCAAAAAGTCCAATCATTCTATGAGGGTGTGAGTTCGATCCCCGAAATCCTAAAAAATATAGGTGTGTGTGAATTTAGATTAGAATTTCTATCTTTTGTATATATAAAAAAAAATTAAACAAAAAAGCTCAACTCAAAAAAGAAAAAGAAAAAGTAAAACAAAAAAGGGGTTGGAAAACGGATACTTACACTTATTCCATTAGTAGTTTACTAGTTTACACTACAAGAAAATATATCAATTGCGGCAAGCTTTTTGCATCAAGCTAAAACTTGACGGAATCAACCTTATGTAATAACAGGCTCAAATTTTAAAATTAAAAACTTTTAAGATTTATTTTTGTCAGTTTTGTCACCTTGTAAAGTCGCGCGAATTAAAAAAAAAAAATACTGATTCAGTCTAACCTATCTTTCAACGTCCTTGTCAGTTTTGTCACCTTGAAAAGAAAAAAACTCTCCCACAGCCTCACTTTCGCAAACAAAACCGCTTAACACTTAAAAAAAAAATATTCCCTACTTTCAAATTTTAATTTTCTCAGTTTCCCTTTCAATTTTCTTCTAGCCAAACACCTTTACATTAGATCGAGAAAGATAAGAAGTTCATTCTTCTTCGATTCTCAATTCTGTCTCTACTTTCCAATTCACTTCAGTATCAGGTACTTGCTTTGTTTGCGAAATTTCATCTACATTTCGACAAGAAAAAATGTACCTCTTCAATTAGCCATGCCAAACAAACTGTAAGCTATTTCTCTCATTGTCTCGTCTGATTCATCCTTTTTTCTTGGAATTGAATTTTCTGAAGATAATTTATTATTATTATTATTATATTTTGAATCTGTGATTGTTGGAGCATGGTCTTGGTGATTGTTTTTCGGTCAATTTCACTTTTGCTAGCAGATTTTGGAATCTATGTATTTGATCTGCGAAGAACGTAAAGTGCTTGAGGATTTTGAATTCCTGAAATTTGAATTTGTGCTGAACTGTGTGATTTTTGTTTTGATTTTTTTTTTCTTGAATAGAGCATTAAAATTGAAATGCTATGCCAAAATTGGTTAACTTAGGGTTTACAAGTATTTGAATCTTGAAGCATAGGTACAATTTATGAATTAACTTTTTCTTTTTGTTACTAAAATTGTTTCATTTAATAATTCAACCTGGAAGATTGAGAATGTTGAATTTTTGGATGAGATTTTCAGGTTGTGCCTTTTGATTTCTAATAGTCTGGAGCAAAAGGGCTCTTTACATATGGAAATCCTATCGCAGTTAGTTAAGCATTTTCTTGAACTAGTTTGAATTGTTATTTTTCAAGTGGACATGGTTGTGGTCAATTATTTTTTGTATTAGACTTTTGTTTATGGTAGAATTAGTAAAATTTCAATTATTTTATGTATTAGAGTTTGTTTCTGTGGTAGTATTACTGTATTAGACTATTAGTTGACATTGGCAAACTTTGTTCTATTAGTGTGAAGGTCATGTTAGGCCTTGAGTTGTATGAATCTCTATTTTAAAGTTAAATAAAAAGAATTTTTAAGTATTATAGTATGAGAGGTGTGTGTGTAGCAAATTTGATTATTCTACAAGTTGTGTGTGTGTACAATGAACTTAATTAGAGTATGAGTTGCATTTATGTGTGTGTGCACGCCAAATTTGATTATAGTACGACTGATTTTGTGTTAGAGGGTATAAAGGGTGGGCTAATGCCTTATTTTGAGCTTGGCTAAATTAAAAAAGAAAAAATAATAGTTGTAAATTTAATTTTTTTAGAAAAGTTGGGCGGGGCAGTAGCCCAGCCTAGCCCGACCATGTATCCACCTCTTTAACTCAAAAAAATTATTGTTTTTATTTTTCTAAATGAAAAAAAAAAAAAAAAAAAAAATTGAAGCATCATTTTGAATTTTCTTATAAAACCACCTTATCATATTAATAATTATCTTATATATCATATATGTATTGAAATCCACACATTGTGAGATGATGCATAAGATATCATTTCCCATCAAAGATAATTTTTAAATTTGTTAAAATTTTATTTTTTTATTTTTTTAAGCACTATTATATTATAAGTTATAACAGGGAACAATCTCATCTACTCGTTCAATTCTGTCTAATGCACTTGGAAAAAAAAAGGGCATCCCATCTAAAGCCTATGAACAAGCAATGTATTTTTCTCTAGTGTATCCAAAAGTTAAATTATTCCAAATATGATTGAAAAATAATAAAATGGTGACTTTAACCTGGTCCACTTTATTGAGATCTAAATTAAAGTTTACATATACGCCCTTCGATTAAAAAAAAAAAAAAACCATTTAAAGATCTGCTCTCTCTGTCTAGAGGATTTATCTGAGTTGATCTACATATATATGGAGCGTAAACATATCAAATGGTTCCATTCTTATTGCAATATTTGCATGGGTCCATGCTTAGAACGGCACAGGATCAATGAGCATAGAAGCTATGAAATCTTTGAGCACAGTTCCAGCATTTGTGTAACCATCTTCATCCTTATACACGACATCCATCACACGTGCAAGGTTGAGAATTCGCGTCAGAAGTGGCATGGGGACAGTAGTTGGGTTGAGGCACTCTTCGTTTATGTCCTTCCATGCATCTTTAACTTGTTTGCACAACTCGTTGGTTGCTTCTTCTTCTGTAGCACCATGTTGTGCCATGTAACATTCAACAGCCGAGGCAACGTGCCCTCTCTTTTGCTCAAACTATAAAATTATTGAATCATTATGTTAGAAGAGTGTCACGTGTTTGGAACATTATTGAAGTAACATAATACCTACTGTTGTACAAAAATAACATAATACCTTATGTGACACCATGTCATCCATGAGTCTAGCAATCACTGTACAAGCTTTAACGATTTTGGGGTCGCTGAACACCCACTCGAAGGAATCTTTTGTAACAATGTCTCCCATTCCAACCAACAATGTGATTGCTAACATTGAGTAGCCAGAGGTAACACATGCGATGCGCATATATTCATCCATTGTTGGTATGTGTTTTTGGTGGAGCCATTTGGATTCATGAAAGTACGCCCTAACTTGACTCTTCATCTGAGACAACAAACAATTTATAGTCAGGATTACTAAATTTACTTTCAACCTAGATAACATTTTCCTTCTTTCTTTATCTCGCTCTCTCATTTTGGCATTCTAAATTTATATGTATAGGTACTCACTGCTTCTATTGCATATTTGACGCGGTATGATCTTCCTTCACCTACTTTTTCTTCCATTTCACAGTAAACATCAAGTAGTGCTTGGTAAAACACTTTCATGTACCCCGGAAGTTGATCAATGGCACTAATATCCCACCTGTAACGTAGGTAGACTTTCTATCTTAATTGACTTCTCAAATTAATATAAACCATAAGAAGAATAATCAATGATAATAAAATGTGTTTCAATTAATTTTAACCTCTCGATTGCTTGATTAAAAAGCTCAAGCTCTTCAGGTGTTCCATACACATCATAGATGTCATCAATAGCTGAGGTCATGGCTATCACTTTGGTTAGTATCCTCCTAGAAAGCAAATATTCAGGCTCAAAGTATACTCCCAATATCCAAAAGTAACACTCAATCATTCTATCTCTGATAAAGGGCAGCTCCCTTGTAAAATTTAAGTCTTTCCACCACCTACAAATACAATTTAATAGAATCATGCATTTTTTCAACATACAAGCTTATAACTATGACATGGGTTAACAACTAACCTTGCAAGGTCAGAAACTTCTTTCTGGTGCATTTTCTGCAATAGGTTGAAATCCAACTTTGCAAAGGTAAGAAGAACTTTATCATGTGAGGGGTCTTCTTGGTAGATGGTAAAGAAATGTCTTGCCTCTAATCTTGGTAGTCCTTTGTGGATCGGCTGCTTTAATGCATGGCTTACTTGTGCGGCAAGAGGAGGGCTTAAGTGGGATGCTATAGACTCGAGATGTGTGGCAGTGAAGACAAGAGCTTCATCTAGTATAGCTTCCCCGTGGATCTTGAGATATGTAGCTTCGTACAAGCTTAACATTCCTCGTGCATCACTTATAAGTGATTTCTTGAAATTTCCATTGTTTTCCTTGAACTTAGTGAACTTATCTGCTTCACAATCCAATCACATGGAATAAGTATAAAGATAATAAAGATAAACAATCACTTTAAGAGAAAAAGAAAAGAAAAACTTACCACATGAAATGCGATAACCTTGTTGTCTAAGTAAACGAAATTGGAGAGCTACGGTATAAAGGTCATCATCATTTTCATGGTCATTACTGTCCTGAAGAGTCATGTGCAATTGTTGCAAAGATTTTTCAATCTCATTTTCAAATTGATAAGACACGCCTAAGCGCTGAATCACATCAATCAAGTTTAGTTTTTGTGAGAGGTTCTCAATCGGAGATGTTAGCATCCTTCTCACAGCTTCCTTCATTTCTTGAACTTTTTGTTCCAAATTCTCCTCAGTTTCCTATAGTTGCAATGAATCAATAAAAACATATGCATTTTTCTCAAATAAAAAGCTTAGTTCCTTAAATGATAAGGGAAAGTTATATATATAGTTTTATTCTACTCACAAACTAAAGCATATATTTTAAGGAAAATGTTATTTCCACACTGGTTTTTTATATTTCCACACTATTAGTGCGGAAATATAAAAAGAGGGTGTGGAAATAACAGCACCCTATCTTAAATATGTCACTTTAAAAGTCAAATTTACATAATTGAGCTAAATCTTATTATACACAACTCTCCCAAGTCTTGGGAGTGGAAAGTTACAATAGGTTGATAACCAAAATAAAACTAAGTAATTTTATATGAATGGATCTTTTACACCTAAATTTAATTGAATTTAAGGCTTAACTGAGTTGAGATTGAGATCAAGTTATAGGAAAAACACAAAAATAAGCTCCTATTCAAAAAGAAAACTTAATGGACGTAAATATGCATTTTTACCAATGACTCAGACGCATATGTGAGGAAATGGTCACCCCAAATGCTAGGATGAAAGTCTGCTGATCGACGATTAGTTTCTGGCATAGCATTTTGGGTTTGGGCAGCCACTTCTGAAAGTTGAGCAGACATTTTCTTATCTAAATATTAGAATTTGGGACCTTGGCGTCAAATTGTTATAAATGTGACACCTTTAGTTCTTTACGGGCAAGTGTGAGAGGAAGAGGTTATGTGCTTGGGTATTTATAGTAATTGTTGCGACAGATACACCTACCCCACATGGTGAAACTTTATTAATATTTTGTCATCACATTTTTAGTATGAGGACAGAAACACCCAGCCCACATGATCAAACTTTATTCATATTTTGTCATTACATTTTTTGTATGAGTTCAGGTTCAGCCACTTTAGAAGGATGTCGATTTATGTTAAGTTGAAAACAAAGACCCGCAGATGCTGATAATCGTATAATATTGAAGATTTAAGCACACCTAAGAGAAACAATCAAACAGTGGTCTACTGGTTTCAACCATTGTAGCATTAAAAAAAATCTATCACTGTACATTAAGTGAGGGTCCAAGACCGTCAATTGCTGATGACGTATAATGTCAAAGATTCAAGCACACCTAAGAGAAACAATCAAACAGCGGTCTACTGGTTTCAACCATTGTAGTATTAAAAAAAATCTATCACTGTACATTAAGTGAGGGTCCAAGACCGTCAATTGCTGATGACGTATAATGTCAAAGATTCAAGCACATTAAGTGAGGGTCCAAGACCGTCAATTGCTGATGACGTATAATGTCAAAGATTCAAGCACACCTAAGAGAAACAATCAAACAGCAGTCTACTGGTTTCAACCATTGTAGTATTAAAAAAAATCAATCACTGTACATTAAGTGAGGGTCCAAGACCGTCAATTGCTGATGACGTATAATGTCAAAGATTCAAGCACACCTAAGAGAAACAATCAAACAGTGGTCTACTGGTTTCAACCATTGTAGTATTAAAAAAAATCTATCACTGTACATTAAGTGAGGGTCCAAGACCGTCAATTGCTGATGACTATAATGTCAAAGATTCAAGCACACCTAAGAGAAACAATCAAACAGTGGTCTACTGGTTTCAACCATTGTAGTATTAGTAAAATCTATCACTGTAAGTGAGGGCCAAAGACACGCAATTGCTGATGACGTATAATGACGAAAATTCAAGCACACCTAAGAGCACTCACAGCCTCCCTAAAATTTTTGCCAATTGAGTTCTAAAAAACCCACTTTTGCTTGTTTAGCTAAAGCACTACTATACTAGACTCCCTATTCTAACTTTATTATTCCATTTTTTAATATATTTTTATTATTTTATTTTTTTCACAACTTCCAAAATACCATCCATTCCCATTCTATTCCTCTTTCTTTTTATTCTTCTATGCACCTGTAGGATATTCCCCCTCTTTTTCTTTTTTTCCTTTCCTTTTTTCTCCACCATCCACGTACACCTCCCCTCTTTTTCTTTTTTCTTTTTTTTTTTTTTTTCCCATCACCCACGTACCCCTCCCTTCCTTTTACTTTTCCCCTACCCAACATCCCCCCCTCCCCCATTTGTTTTCTCTCAGTCTCAGACCTCTTCGTCCCCCTCCCCTTTCTCTTTTTTTTTTTTTTCTCTCTCGTCTCAGACCTCAGTTCGTCCCCCTCCCCCTTTCTCTCTTTTTTCTTCTTCTCTTCTTTCTTCATCACATTTAGCAGATCCGGTATTTTTTTGTTTTTATTTTTTGTGATTATATTCTTTTGATTGTGTTTTTTTATTTTGTTTGTTTGTTTGTTTTTGTGTGTGTGTGTTTTTTATTTTGTGATTCGATGCTCCGGTTTGAGTTTGCTGCTTGTGATTTTCTGTTTTCATTGAGCACCGTTGTTCTTGTTTTTGTTGTTGTTTTTGTTTCTGTTATTCTTGACGCGGGAGATAGAAAGCAAGAGAGAGAAAAAAAGTTTATTTAATTCGATGAGGAGTGAACAGTAGCTCCCTCATTTGGGCGAGCTACTGTTCATCAGCTTCACTTTTTCTCCCGTTTGAGGAGTCTGGTGTGAGCTTTATTTGGCTGATTTTCCTCTTTTTGGCTGATTTTCAACCGAATAGGGAGGCTGCTGTGAGTGCTCTAAGAGAAACAGTCAAACAGTGGTGTAGTAAATTTAAAGAGAGTGTATTATATTAAAAAAAATCTATCAGCTGTAATTAAGGGTCCATCGTTTATCTCGTTTTCAAATGTTTGAAAAAATCAACATGTCCTAGTAATACTCCTTTTTTAGTTTCCAAAATGTGAGCGATGAGTCATGTCTAGTGTTAGCATATGTATATTTATATATACCGTTGTTATTGTACTAGTATAGGGTTTTTAGGGTTTCTTATGTATTTATTATACCGTATTTTAGTTTAGGCATATATATAGTCTCTTACCTGTACATGTTTATTCAGAATATTCAATATACAGATTATTCTCTGTCTGTCTGTGTCTCTCTCTCTAAAGTTAACATCTAGAATATTGCATAGGTTTATTTATGCCTTAGCCATTCAAGAATTATGAGGTAACTGGCTTTATAGATAGTTGGAACGAGCTCCACTAATACTATCAGAAACGTACTAGTCTATTTCCATGCTTATGAATTATGATGGCTGACCATCAGCCAGGTGAGAATCGATCTGTTAAATCCTACACAGTCAATATAGAGTTGCCAACAATAACTTGCAAAAGCTTTTTATATGCATGCTTGAGCCTAAATAATGACTTGAGTCAACAATATACAATTTTTAGGAAGAAAGAACTTCACTACTTAATTCAAATATTTTTGAACCAATGCAGAATATATGCAGTTTTGATATTAAAAATTAAGTGACAACTCCACACAATTAGTGTTGTAGAAAAGTAATCTGGTATCTCATTAGTCAATGGTTATATTGATATTCATTTTTTTTTTTTTTTAGAGTAAATACACACTACACTAACGATAAAGCTACGTGCACACTTTCACATATTTTCATAACAATATTGAGATATTGGAATATTAAGATGCGAATAATAGATAATAAAGTGATGTCCAGAACTCCATATGAGAGTCAATAAAAAAATCTATCAACTTAATATTGTTGTGAAATTTTTGTGAAAGTATTATGTTTGTAATAACATTACTCTTTACAATAAATTAATAAATAAATTCAACACTTAAGAAATCAAATCTAAGGAATCCAGTGTAACAAATGCTCATGACTCTAAGAAATCCACCAAAGATATACAGAGCCGAAAATGTTGAAAACTAAAACGAATAAAGATCATTTTAAAATTTTAGTCGAAGTTTAAGCACTAAATGTGCAATTAAAATTAACTTTTTATTGAATTAGCTTGTGTTTGGATCCTCTACTTAAAAGTGATTTCACGGATTTTTATGCATAGAATGCATTTTGTAAAAAATCTGAGATGTTTGGTTGGGATTTTGGAAATTGCAAAATGCATTCTAGGCAGAATGTATTTTGCAAATTCTCATTTCTAGAGCAGAAGTCAGAATCCAAAATATTTTGGATTCTGATTCTAGCTTCTACTTTTAATTTTTGCTAAAGTAAATGGGACCCACTTACAACAGTTTATTACTCAAACAACTCTTTTTTCCCTGCTTAATTTTTATCTTTCTTTCTTTTATTTTCCTTCCCTACTTTTTCTCTTTTTTTGATGTGTTTCCTATTTTTTCTCTTTCTTTCTTTTATCTTTGAAAAAGTATTCTCATTTTCTCATTTTGTATCAAAGAATCGGGGATGATTTGGAATGATCGTTTGTAATGTTTTCTTTTTCTTTGTTTGATGTAAACTTGTTATGATGTGCTTTTTCAGCACTTTATTTGTAATGTTTGGATTTTATGTCACATTGTGTTTTTTCTTTTATTTGTAATGTTTATAATGTTTGGATGTTATATAAAAGAGAGAGAGAGAGAGAGAGAAAAAAATGGGGGAGGGGTGTGAACTGTGAGGAGGAAATGAGAGAAAAAAACGAGATGGGTGAGGAGGATGTATGTGTGTGGTGAGGGAGAAGAAAAAAGAAAGGCAGGGGGTACATGGGTGGTGGGGAAAAGAAAAAAGGAAATAAAAAGGAAAAAAGAAATGGGGAGTGGAGTTTACGTGTATGGTGGGAAAAAAAGGGGAGTTGAAAAGAAAGAAGAAAAAAAATTTGAAAGGGAAAAAACTAAATTGGTTTTATTTGTATGTTCACTGTGTTTGGTGCAAAGTATAAAATTGTGAAAATTTATTTAGAGGATGTCTATGATATATATATTTTTTTATCATAAATGGTTTGTGTATATCTCTATTGTACACACAATACACATTTATCTATATTTTTTTATTACATTGTTCAAATTTTATAAAAATGTGTGCAAGGAGATGTGCACAAATCATGACCTATTTTTTTTATTAGTAGATATTAATTTAAATCACAACGTAATATTTTATTTCTTTATTACATAGTTAATTTTGTATTGGTAGTAAATGTATTTTTAGCCTTTGTATTGAGATATTTAAAAAAAAAATGTTAATTACATGATGTATACTAATAATATATTATTTAATAGGAAGAATGCATTATTTAAAATACCAACCAAACACAATTCCTTTCAGTATAATCACTTCTTATAAATAATTTCCATATTTTACCAAACACATTATTTTTAGCAAAATGCATTCTAGAGAATACATTTTCGAGAATGTATTCTAGCAGGAATACATTCTCTAGAATGCATTCCCAAAATAGAGGATCCAAACACAGGCTTAGTGTTTAAGTGCCTTTATAATAATATATCAAAATGTTTTTAGTGCAATTTACTTGATTTTCCATTATTTTTAGTAGATAGTAATTAACTCACTGAGAGTACAAATTAAAATGGTTTAGAAAGTTTGAGGTTTTAATTATAAATTTTAAAATACAAGATTTATTTTTGAAACCACACTCTAAACTATAAGTATAATATTTTCCTAAAAAAAAATAACCAATAACATCAGAACTTAAGTCGTTTTGCAAGTGGCTAGTAACATCAGAATTTAAATAATTTGACCTTTAAATTTAGATGAAAACAAGATATCAGCTGGATGGAAACAAGATAGTAATTAAATCTCATAATAAACACAAGATATCAGCTGGATGAAAACAATAAGGTGCAATCCTTTACAACATCACACTGATAGTTTTCACTCTTATACGTTTCTCCTCAATAGTCAGCTTACACACAAGTCACAAGTCTATTATCTACAATTACAACATTTTCAACACGGTAAATTTACACAACTAATATCATTGAGATTTCATTTTTCATTAGGTAAATACTTACCACACTAATTATCCATTGCTTCAGAAGCAATGAGTAGAACGCAGAACAGTCACCATGATGAATTCCAAAGTCAACAAGATTACAAGAACCTTCTAAACATTATTCATAACAACATATTAATTAAGTTAGATTACGACCTCTGTTTTATATTTCTACTTTGTATTATGCACACAGCTCAAGCCCAAGAAATTAGCATATTATCCATTGCAATAACTTTCAAATTATAGTTCACTACAACACAAAAACCTATTGATTACAAGAGCTTCCTTAACCACTCAATTACCCTCGGTCCCTCACAAAGTCACAGTATAAAATATACGGTAGCCTAGGGATCATCATCTTCAGGTTCATTATATATACCCATTATAGGAAGCAAATATATATTGTGGTGCTTCTTGGATTTCTCTTTCAAAGTGGTAAGCCACGCCTAGGCGCTGGAGTGCATCAATTAAGCTCAGCTGTTGAGAAGGATGACCAGCAGAGGCCAATAGATCCCTTCTCACCTCTTCTTTCAGCTCTTCAACTTCACCGACATGGATCACCTGCACAAACAAATTGCATGCGCTAATATTTATTGTATTGTAATTATTTTCCAGAGTGATTATTCGAGCTCAGTTATTTTTCATTAAATGATGGGTCCCACCACAAGAATCTCACTAATTAAATTCATGGAGGACCCACCACTTTATGATAGGGAAGACTACGCAATTATTTGTAGTTCTCAAATAAATACATAAATAATTTTCCATTTTCCAGCTGAGTTTTATTAATTAAATTTATAGTGTGACACATCACTTACGTGAGAAGAAGGATCAAGACTCAAGAGTACTAAATAATTTTTCTAAAATGATAATAGAGATATTGCAAATTTTAATGCATAACCTTTATTATGTTGTGAACATAGCACTAATCACATTTATTGTTACGTTAATTTGTAAAATTTTTTGTAATACATTTTATAATAACTTCAGCATTTTGTATTGTAAATTGCTATTTTTTAAAATGAAAAATTGTAACCTATTTTTTGTTTTGTTAATAGCCTTGAAGTTCAACCAGTTGGTACCTCTTAGTGTTCTCCAATAAGACATATAGAATTCAAATCCTCTCTCTCCAACTATTGAAATCTAAAAAATAAACTAATATTTATTTATGGAATATTGTAATTTTGTTTTTAATAATTCGATAATTCAGAGAATGAAGATTTGTATCCTGAATATTACTGTTAAGAACATTAGGAAGTGTAAGTTGTAATATAAGACTTTTTGGCAGAATATTATAATTGTTATTGACCAAGAAAAGAGGCAATTAATAATCATATTACCATGTCCTCGGAATTGTTGTTGATAAAAAGGTCACCCCAAATACTTGGATGAAAATTTGCTGTCCGGCGAATAACCTCAGGTTTGGCATTTTGGGATAGGGCCCCTGAGACTTGGATAGACATATTTTTCCTAGTTCAAGAACAACTCTATGTTTTATATGTTATGGGATATGTTGTTTGTGAACTTATTTAGCACTGGGTTAGAATGCCTAGTCAAGTATATATAATTAAGCCACTACAAAAAATAAACGACTTTTTACGAGGGTCAAAACCCTCGAAATAAGTATTAAAAACCTTCAAAAAAGATTATTTTGATTGTCAAGATGATCGTTGAAAGGCGTCGATAGAGACACCGTCAAAAAAGATGTTTTGACGACCTACGCAAAGCTCGAAGAAAGTATTTTATCTTTATCGACGGTCATAACCCTCGATAAAGAGTGTTGGATACTTCACAAATATTACTTGTATCGAGGGTCACAACCCTCGAAATAAGTAATTTTGTTTTTATCAAGGGTCATAACCCTTAATAAAGTTTTTTTATTTTTCTAAAAAAATTCATTGAGCAGGGACCTATACCAAATATATAAGCAATATACCACATTTGTACCAAAAATCTCATTACAATGCTTGACAAACTAGATTTTATACAACTTAAAAAAGCATATGAAATCAAGTAAACAAAGTTCAATATGGACTACTAATCCAATCAAGTCCAATGTGTAAATCAAGCCTAATTCTACTACAACAAATCCAATAAATCCAATCAAGTCCAAATATGTAAATCTAGTCAAGCTACTCGTGTGGTCTTCTTCTTTTTGCTGGCTTCTCGTGGGGTCATATAAACCATCATTTGCACCATGAGAGCTTCAACACGAATAGCTTGTTGCTCCATTTGAGTAGATCGTTCTTCTAACAAATCCTTGAGTTGAATGACTTGTTCCTCCAATAATTCGACTTTAGCATTGGCCTTTGCATTAGCCTCCAAACGCATTTGCTCAGACTCTTGCAGTCGCTTCTCAAGATCATTCATTTTGGATGAGGAGGAACCCCATAATTTTGTAGCAGTGACACCTGCCCCATAGCCTCGAACTCGTCCATGATGCTCAGGCCCAAATACCTCCACAAACATTTGGTCTTCAGACATTTGTAATGACCCTTCATTCACTTGAGTAGTAAGACTCCTCAACGCCATCTAAAAAGAAAAGCACTTATATCACATACAACAAAACCATACCAGTAAACTTAGTTATATCAATTAATATGATTAGAATACTCCATACCAATGAATCTTGTGTTTCTTTATTTACTGCTTGCCCATCAGATTGCACATGGGTGATTTCAAATAATTGGACTCTAGTAATTTGATGACCTGTCTTCTCTTTCTACCATTTGGCAAAACACAAATGTAAGGAAAAATAATTGGACTCTAGTAATTTGATGACCTGATGCTATTACACAAGTTACAGCCAAAATTCAGGGGGTGTTCACAGATGATATGAATCATTGGTTTAGCAATATTATTCAGTAAAAAGACTAAGCTTGATACTTCAATTTCAATGTCAAGAAAGCTAATACATACCAAATGGACAAGAAAAAATAACTATGCTATTTTATCAGGGATAAAAGCAAAAAGAGAGATGCATTCACAAGTAAAGACCCAAATGGGATATTGATTAATGCAGTCATCATAAATCAAGGTGACATGAGCAAGGAATACTTAGATTTGAAGTTTATATACCACTATGATGAAAGTCTTCCAAATAAGATCCCACTGAAAATAATAGCACCAAACCACTTGTTGGAAACAAATCTGCAAGCAAGCAAAGAATGAAACATGATACTCTTAAGTTAGTAACTAAATAAAGGGCTTCTACAAGCCCCATGTTATTTGTAAAATTCTTAGCAGCTAAATTAGACAGTAAAACCAACCAAATTTAGTCAAATATGGAGCAGAAAGACAATGCATAAAAATAAATTGAACAGGAATTCAAAAGAAAATCTAAATTGCACCTGCAAAGAAGTATATGACAGCAAAAGAGGGAAATTACTAACTTTAGATTGAAATGTTGGCAAGATTCAATGTTTACCTATCTACTCAAGTTTACTTTTAAAATCAGCTACAACCCATTTTACTATTAAACATTGGTATAGGCAATTGAATTTTTGCCGTAGTCCTTTATCTGTTGGAACATATGTCTCTAGATATTTCCTATTACATTATATGCATGCCATTAATTGCAAAACATGATGACTATAGAAGTTCATAGTAGTTCTCAAATTCACAGAAGCATCATTTGCACAGAATTTTTGCTGTTCAGTTCCACATACTGAGAATAAGATCAGAGTGCATTTACAGAACCTCAAGTGTAGAACATCAATTAAAATGGAAGAAAATAATTGCATTTGTATATACAAGTTGGGGTGAGTGAAAAACAAAAACCAGTGATTATTGTTATTGGAAAGATAATGCTAATATCAACAATGTATTATGAACTATGAAATAGCTTAAATATTTCAGTTTAAAATATAACAGATTGTTATCGGAAAGATAATGCTAATATCAACAATGTATTATGAACTATGAAATAGCTTAAATATTTCAGTTTAAAATATAACAGAAACATAGTTGTTTAAACCTATGTTTGGTTGCGAAGAAAATAGAGGAAACTAAAATAAATAAATAAATTGTTAATCTAATATCTGTAAATCCAGCTCAGCTAAACCATAACAGTGCTCTTAGGCTCAGATTACACATTGTAGGATTCAACATTTTTACATCCATTCACTTTTCCTCACATTTTCTCAGCTACCAAATAGACACTTTCTCCCCCACACACACACATGATAATTAGCAAAGGAATTAAGCTTAATTGACGAGCAAATCAGGATTAATTGACGAGCAAATCAGGCTGAGTTTCTCACGCATTGGGAGCCAAACAAGCATTTTCTCGAGAATATGAAAAGGAAAGAAATGGAATCGGAGAGAAACTGATAGGCGGACCTGGGAAGAATTGGAGAGCAAATCAGGCTGACTTTGATGACGGAGAGGACTCTTTTGATAACCTCGTCTTTTGATGATCGTCTTTGCTAGCCGTTGATTCAGTCGATCTCACAATTTTCTGGTAGCCTGAAAATGGGAGCTTCGAAGGCTTGAAGCAGTATTCATATCTCAAACCCTCTCTCTCTCTTAAAAAATCTGAACAAAAATCTAAACAAGCAGTATTAATTGTGGAACTTACATTTTGTTGGAAATTGATTGGAGTGAGCGATGATGAGAAATTGATTGGACAAGGTATTTCAATCTAGTGTGATGAGAGGTGTGAGAATTTGAGCGTGAAAAGGTATTTCAATTTTGGGGGTTTTGACGATTTGGGGGTTTTGAAGTTTCTATTTGACGATTTGGGCGAAAATTGAAGTTCTGCGAAAATTCAAATTTGTTGCTACTATTCACGATTTGGGGGTTTTCATTTTCAAAAATCCTTGGGCGCGCACCAAATGATTAGTCGCGCGCGAAGGTATTGATCTGTTATTTTTTTCATGCTTACTTCGAAGGTATTTATGGCCGTTGAAATAGCTCGGTTAAAAAAATACATATTTTGAAGGTTACTGTCAAAAGAGGTGAGTAATATAATTTTTTTATGTTTATTTCAACGGTTCTATTAGTGACCGTCGAAATAGATTAATTGTATATTTTACCCCTACGGCTTACCGCACAAAATTATATGCTATTGCAACCATTTTTAATGAACCCTCGAAATAAATGCGTTGAAATAGGCCAAGTTTTTTGTAGTGAGCATCGAAAGAACTGTAACAGCATACTATTAAGTTAGGTGAGCCATGGAAATATCGTTGTAAATTTATGTGGACTAGATTAACTTGTTATCTACTCTTTCATATTATTGAACAAAGGACAATGATAAGTTCACTGTTAACAAAGTACTATAAATTTTCCAAATAGTTGAAAAATAGTGGTTATGGACTTATTAGCCCGTGGTATAGAACAAGTTTTCGTTATAGGACAAGTTAAAGTATACATTACACCCACATGTTTTTCACTTTTGAAAATGTGATCCGTGAGCGTGTGCAATGTAATGTTACATGAAATATTTATTTGTTTGATGTGGTGTTTAGGAAAATTCAAATTGATGTTTCAACCATTTTCAACATTTTTTTTGGCAATTAGAAAAAAACAAGCAAGAATTACTTTATATTTTTAGGCTGTGGAAAACGGTCACCCCAAATCCTTGGATGAAAATTTGCTGTCCAGCGAATAACCTCAGGTTTGGCATTTTGGGATAGTGCCCCTGAGACTTGGATAGACATATTTTTCCTAATTCAAGAACAACTCTATGTTTTGTATGTTATGGGATATGTTGTTTGTGAACTTCTTTAGCACTGGGATAGAAATTAGAATGCCTTTTTAGTCAGGTATAAGCATTAAAAGAACTTTAACAGGATACTATTAAGTTAGGTGAGCCGTGAGCATCCTATATGTGGACTAGATTAACTTGTTATCTATTCTTTCATATTATTGAACAAAGGACAATGATAAGTTGACACTGTTAACTTAAAAAAAAATTATGGATATTAATGTCCAACATATTCATAGTTTGTGAATATTAATATTCATATATAATGATGTGTGGTGTAAGTAGTGTGAATTAATATTTATTCTTGTTAAAGATTGAAAACCTGTGTATTGTATTATGTGAATAATATTGTACAAGAGAGTACTTTATATAGGCAGAAGGTATGAGTACTACACAAGTAATATGAGTACACTACAAGACAATGGATTGGACCTAAGCGTGAACTTATATTCTAACCATTCTTATTTAGAAAAAGAGCTTGCATTTATTCAATGTAATTATGCACTTCGGAAATAGGGGAGAGGGTGGGATCCTGATGGCTAATGACCCTAATGTGAGCGCTCCATCTCTCTCACCAAAAAAGAAAAAAGAAAAAAAAAAAAAAAAAAAAGAAAAAAGAAAAGAAAAAAAAGATTGACAGTTCATGAATATTCAAAATTTTAGAAGTTTTAAGATAATAAAATGTAACTAATATAATATTAATAAACTTATAAGTATATTACATAAATAAGACTTGTTATTTAATTTAAATTCAATCTTTCTATAATAAATTTAGAAGTCAATAATATTAAAAAAATGAAGTAAAAAAATTAGTCAATAATATCTTTCTTTAATACTGTAGTTACGATTTTTTTTTTAATACAATCTCATATCAGATGATAATATTCAAAATTTTCACATTGCGTGAATATGCAAAATTTTTTTTTAATACAATCTAAGAACTACTTTAGTAAAATAGTGGGAATCTTTTTCTGATTCGTAAATCGAATGCGAAGTAAAATGGGTTTTGAATGTTCTTGAAGTAAAATCTAAAATGGGTTCGAAATCGTTTTAAATGGGCTATAATTAGTTTTAAATTGCAATGGTACTTGGCACAAATTAAAGTATGTGAGGTCGAATTGTACTGACCCTTGACGCAAAATCAAAGTGCAATTATAATTTAATTTAAATATTTTTTGAGCTTTCACAGATTGATGTTTGACTCTGAGTACGTATTATAGTGAAGACTACTTTTCCTATGTTATTTGCTTTCCCATAAAATACTTTAATTTCAAAGAGCGTTCTTTTAAATCTCCAAAGGGGTAAAGAACTTCATAAAATTAATACTTATTGAATTTTAAATTATGTCTAGCTATAATTTTTTTTTTTGGTACTAGTATACATAATAAAAACATAGTATATATAAATATATATAAACTTGTCATTATATTTTTAGTTTGGCCATGGTTAATGGTCCCCTGTCATGGTCCCCTGTCACTGCCGACTTAGATCGGTGTGTAGATCTGGGCTGATAATGTAGGTCATGTTGGAAGCTCGAGCACAAAAGAGAAATAGAGGTCTAGTAAAAGATTAGTATTCAAAGATGAGTAATTATTAGTTTGCATCACTTACAAGTTACATCACACACCACCTAATTGTTAACCTTAATTTTTCCAAATTATAGACATAAATTATTGAATGGTATGAAAATTGATGTGAGCAGTACTCAATACCTTTCAAAGATTCTATCCACAGTAATTGATGGACCAATTTAAGTGTCAAAAATGTTTTCCAATGTTTGAAAAATCAGGCACTCATAGTACTATAAATTAAATGAGGCAATGATAGTACTGTAAATTTTCCAAATAGTTACTGTAGTGGTTATGGACTTATAAGCCCTTGGTATAGAACAAGTTTTCAAGTTTAAGCACACATTACACCCACATGTTTTTTACTTTTGAAAATGTGATCGGTGAGCGTGTGCAATGTTGCATGAAATATTTATTTGTTTGATGTGGTGTTTAGGAAAATTCAAAATGATGTTTCAACCATTTTCAACATTTTTTTTGACATTTAGAAAAAAACAAACAAGAATTATTTTTTATTTTTAGGTTGTGGATAACTAAATTAAAGATGCTCTTCCAATCCGATAATACAATTTTATTTTATTTTTTATTATTTTTTTTTATGAAAATGTTCGGACCAACTTTTGCGCACTTTGACTAATCTCAAAAAGACATGTACATAACACTTTACTAGTCATGTGTACTACGATAGGTAGAAGGATTTTACTTTGGAAGGTCGCCCAGAGGGGATTGCCACTTCCTCCACAATTTCAGAAGAAAATATCCACACTCCTATTCATATTTGGTAGGGCCATTTATCCATATATTGTGAGGATATTGTGAGGGGGTTGGACGCATGTATAAGCTCGTCTCCTAAGTCCTAACATAATTTTTTCGAGCTTCTCACCCCATATATTTTTGTATTATATATGGAGCATCTAACTTGACTGATACAAAAGGAAGTAGACCTTAGCAACTGGTTGGGTAACACCATTCTCTGTCTTAAGGATACAGATCTTATGAATTTAACATTACCATCTAATCACAGTAGATTCCCTTTGAAGCATTGTTCTCAGAAGACGTTCCTCTGCATCTTAAAAAATACAACTCAACAAATAGTAAATCCACCCTACAACCATGATTGAAAAAGGCCAAAATCAAACAAAAGTTACACAACCCCATCAATCCCTTCAAAATCCCAAAGCTAAATTTGGATTTCAGGTTGATTGGGGCTGGAACGATGGTTGAACAAGTAACGTCATAAGAAACCGAATTAAGAATTATTGAAAAATAATTACATATAATTAATTTATAATAACTAATAATAGTTAGTGAAAAAAATTCCAAAAGCGAGATTAATATTTTTTGTGTTCTTACTATTACAAGACTACTTTTATGAAATCGAAAGGTCCAAGTCTTTTTTTTTTTTTTTATAAATAAATAAATAATTCTACCACAAAACTTATAAGTATTTCAAAATCATGTGAAGTTATATAACGATAGTTCAATTCTAATTGTGTGAATATGCAAAATTTCAAAATCATGTGAAGTTATATAATTATGTAGAAATACCTGATTAGTTTATATTTTAATATTTTTCAAAATAAAATCTCATTTCTAAAATTATATGGCACACTTGAGTAAATTTATTTTTCATTCTCACGGTGCTTCTCTGATCTCTTGTCTTCTTTTTTATTTATTTATTTTTCACCGTATTTTTTTTTTCCTCAACTCCACTGTGACTTTATCCACCATATAATAACATATTCACCGATATTTCATTCATTCATTTCACCTTTGTTTCAAACCTTGCAGTAAAGCCAAACGTCACCAAGAACGGAAGTGAGGCATAAGCTGGTGTTGCTTGGCAAAGAGATTGGGCTGATTTTGTGTGGTGCATAAAAAAAAATTTTTTTTTGGATTTCTTACTTAGCATGAAAAAAGAAAGAAAAGAAAGGTATCCCATCAACAAGCCTATGAACAAGCAATGTATTTTTTTTTAATTTTTTATTTTTTTCTAGTGTATCCAAAAGTTAAATTATTCCAAATATGAATGAAAAATAATAAAATGACGACTTTAAGGTGGACCACTTTATTGAGATCTAAATTAAAGTTTACATATACGCCCTTCAATACAAAATAAAAATAAAACCATTTAAAGAGCTACTCTCTCTGTCTCGAGGATTCAAGTGGAGCTGATCTACATATATATGGAACTTAACCATATCAAATGGTTCCATTCTTATTGAAATATTTGCATGGGTCCATGCTTATAACGGCACAGGATCAATGAGCATAGAAGTTATGAAATCTTTGAGCACAGTTCCAGCATTTGTGTAACCATCTTCGTCCTTATACACGACATCCATCACACGTGCAAGGTTGAGAATTCGCGTCAGAAGTGGCATGGGGACAGTAGTTGGGTTGAGGCACTCTTCATTTATGTCCTTCCATGCATCTTTAACTTGTTTGCTCAACTCGTTGGTTGCTTCTTCTTCTGTAGCACCATGTTGTGCCATGTAACATTCAACAGCCGAGGCAACGTGCCCTCTCTTTTGCTCAAACTATAAAATTATTGAATCATTATGTTAGAAGAGTGTCACGTACGTGTTTGGAACATTATTGAAGTAATCAAATTGAGCTTACAATTATAACTATTGTTGTACAGAAATAACATTATACCTTATGTGACACCATGTCATCCATGAGTCTGGCAACCACTGTACAAGCTTTAACGATTTTGGGGTCGCTGGACATCCACTCAAAGGAATCTTTTGTAACAATGTCTCCCATTCCAACCAACAATGTGATTGCTAACGTTGAGTAGCCAGAGGTAACACATGCGATGCGCATATATTCATCCATTGTTGGTATGTGTTTTTGGTGGAGCCATTTGGATTCATGAAAGTAAGCCCTAACTTGATTCTTCATCTGAGACAACAAAAAATTTATAGTTAGGATTACCATATTTAATTACAACCTAGTTAACATTTTCTTTCTTTCTTTATCTCGCTCTCTCATTTTGGAATACTAAATTTAAATGTATAGGTGCTCACTGCTTCTATTGCATATTTGATGCGGTACGATCTTCCTTCACCTACTTTTTCTTCCATTTCACAGTAAACATCAAGTAGTGCTTGGTAAAACACTTTCATGTACCCCGGAAGTTGATCAATGGCACTAATATCCCACCTGTAACGTAGGTAGACTTTCTATCTTAATTGACTTCTCAAATTAATATAAACCATAAGAAGAATAATCAATGATAATAAAATGTGTTTCAATTAATTTTAACCTCTCGATTGCTTGATTAAAAAGCTCAAGCTCTTCAGGTGTTCCATACACATCATAGATGTCATCAATAGCTGAGGTCATGGCTATCACTTTGGTTAATATCCTCCTAGCAAGCAAATATTCAGGCTCAAAGTATACTCCCAATATCCAGAAGTAACACTCAATCATTCTATCTCTGATAAAGGGCAGCTCCCTTGTAAAATTTAAGTCTTTCCACCACCTACAAATACAATTTTATAGAATCATGCATTTTTTCAACATACAATGATGTACAAGCTTATAACTATTTTAACTCATGCTTATAACTATGACATGGGTTAACAACTAACCTTGCAAGGTCAGAAACTTCTTTCTGGTGCATTTTCTGCAATAGGTTGAAATCCAACTTTGCAAAGGTAAGAAGAACTTTATCATGTGAGGGGTCTTCTTGGTAGATAGTAAAGAAATGTCTTGCCTCTAATCTTGGTAGTCCTTTGTGGATCGGCTGCTTTAATGCATGGCTTACTTGTGCGGCAAGAGGAGGGCTTAAGTGGGATGCTATAGACTCGAGATGTGTGGCAGTGAAGACAAGAGCTTCATCTAGTATAGCTTCCCCGTGGATCTTGAGATATGTGGCTTCGTACAAGCTTAACATTCCTCGTGCATCACTGATAAGTGATTCCTTGAAATTTCCATTGCTTTCCTTGAACTTAGTGAACTTGTCTGCTTCACAATCCAATCACATGGAATAAGTATAAAGATAATAAAGATAAACAATCACTTTAAGAGAAAAAGAAAAGAAAAACTTACCACATGAAATGCGATAACCTTGTTGTCTAAGTAAACGAAACTGGAGAGCTACGGTATAAAGGTCAACATCATTTTCATGGTCATTACTGTCCTGAAGAGTCATGTGCAATTGTTGCAAAGATTTTTCAATCTCATTTTCAAATTGATAAGACACGCCTAAGCGCTGAATCACATCAATCAAGTTTAGTTTTTGTGAGAGGTTCTCAATCGGAGATGTTAGCATCCTTCTCACAGCTTCCTTCATTTCTTGAACTTTTTGTTCCAAATTCTCCTCAGTTTCCTATAGTTGCAATGAATCAATAAAAACATATGCATTTTTCTCAAATAAAAAGCTTAGTTCCTTAAATGATAAGGGAAAGTTATATATATAGTTTTATTCTACTCACAAAGTAAAGCATATATTTTAAGGAAAATGTTATTTCCACACTGGTTTTTTATATTTCCGCACTATTAGTGCGGACATATAAAAAGAGGGTGTGGAAATAACAGCACCCTATCTTAAATATGTCACCTTTAAAACTCAAATTTACATAATTGAGCTAAATCTTATTATACACAACTCTCCCAAGTCTTGGGAGTGGAAAGTTACAATAGGTTGATAACCAAAATAAAACTAAGTAATTTTATATGAATGGATCTTTTACACCTAAATTTAATTGAATTTAAGGCTTAACTGAGTTGAGATTGAGATCAAGTTATAGGAAAAACACAAAAATAAGCTCCTATTCAAAAGGAAAACTTAATGGACGTAGATATGCATTTTTACCAATGACTCAGACGCATATGTGAGGAAATGGTCACCCCAAATGCTAGGATGAAAGTCTGCTGATCGACGATTAGTTTCTGGCATAGCATTTTGGGTTTGGGCAGCCACTTCTGAAAGTTGAGCAGACATTTTCTTATCTAAATATTAGAATTTGGGACCTTGGCGTCAAATTGTTATAAATGTGACACCTTTAGTTCTTTACGGGCAAGTGTGAGAGGAAGAGGTTATGTGCTTGGGTATTTATAGCAATTGTTGCGACAGATACACCCACGTACTCCACATGGTGAAACTTTATTAATATTTTGTCATCACGTTTTTAGTATGAGGACAGAAACACCCACGTACTCCACATATTTTTTATGAGTTCAGGTTCAGCCACTTTAGAAGGATGTCGATTTATTGGTAATTCAAGTGATGATAACCAGCTACTCACAGTTCACTACTTCAAAGTTATGACATAAGCTGTTGTGGTACAATTGTTGTGTTAAGTTGAAAACAAAAACCCAATTTAATAGGATGTCATTTTTTTTTTTGAATAGAAACGATAGCAAAGTTTTATTGGATAGCATCAAACTGTACATGTGAAATAATGCAATCAGGGCAATCTTTCAACCACACCTGAGAAAACAATGAGGACACAATCTCTGTAGCCAAGGCACAAGTCGCCTTGTTACATAATTTTGTGACATAAGAAAATCTTACACTCTCAAAATAGCGTTTAGATAAAACAATATCATCCACTAAATTACCCACTGGGGCCAAACAAGGACCCCCTTGCTGAAGCAACCAAAACAAATCCTTGTGATCAAACTCCAGCTCAACCCGAAGCAAACCAATATCAATAGCAAACCAAATTGACTCCACCGCAGCCATAGCAACAGATTGCAAAATATCTCCAGTAAATCTTAATGTAAAAGTCCGCGCTGCAATCACCAAACTAAAGGAATCACGAACCAAAACACCCACTCCCATCTTTGATAAATTCGGACAGAACTTACATGCTATATTAACTTTGAAAATATCCCATGTCGATAGTTCAGAATTACGACGAAAGCTGTTGTGGTACACAAGTTGTGTTAAAATTGAAAACAAAAACCCGCGCATGCTAATGTTGAAGATTCAAGCACACCTAAGAGAAACTGTCAAACAGTTGCCTGCTGCTTTCAAAGAGTAATATTAGTAAAATCTATCCCCCGTAATTGAGGGTCCAACGGTTTATCTCGCTTTCAAATGTTTGAAAATCAAGGTGGACTATCACTTTGTTTTTTGCTAGCCCGGAATATTACTTTGTTGGTTATGGACTTTTATGGCCTTGGGATAGAACTAATAGATGTTACACGTCTTTTTGTTCACAAAGTTTAGGAACTTTTTTTTTCTTTTTTCTTTGAGATAATAGATAAAAACTTTATCAAATGAGATAAGTGTGGAATACAGCCAGAAAACAAGCCAAACCCCATAATTGCAGGGTTGCATAATACAAAAGGGAACGGCTTGGGTCCAGTGCACAAGAGCACTGAATCCGTTGAGATGTTGACACGTGTACAAAACTGGACACGTGGTAACATCTCAACTGGTCTAGTGCTCCTATGCACTGGACCCAAGCCTTCCCAACACAAAATAGGAATCAAATTACACTACTCAAAATAAGATATCTATGAATGGTTAGATCGGGCTGCCAGCACCACTTGGAAATCCTTCAGCAGGGTAGATGAGAAGTGTGTCCCTAGTAATACGCATGGGTATATACGTTTTCGGATACCGGTACAGTGGGTATATTTTTTATATATTGTTATGCATATATTTTTTAATATATATGAATTTAATAACAATTATGGATAATAAAATACATATGCACAACAAAAAACTTGGGTTATTTCAACCCATTTATTTCGAGGGTTCATTAAAAATGGTTGCAATAACATACAATTTTGTGCAATCAGACATATGTACTTAACCTATTTCAACGGTCACTGATAGGATCCTTGAAATAAACAAAAAAAAAAAAATTATATAATTCACCTCTTTTAACGGTTATTAGTATAACCTTCGAAATATGCTTTGTATTAACAGACCTATTTCAACTGCCATAAATACCTTCGAAATAAGCATGAAAATAATTAACAGGCTCACCTTCGCGCACGACTACTCATTTGGTGCGCGCCCAAAGATTTCTAAAAATGACTACTCATATCAAATCTAAAAATGTAATTGAAATTCGAACTTCATAAAAAAGAAACAAAACCCCCAAAGCTCCCAAATCCAAATTCACGCTCAAATTCTCATGGAATAGGAATTTATCCACACTAGATCTTCACACTAGATCTTCTTCTCGCACCGGAGAGATCTCTCATGGAATAGGAATACGAAACCCTAACCATAGTTAAGGATTGCGATCAGCCATACGCAATGGTATTGTCCTCGCTCCACCGGTGACTTTCCAATTTCGAGTTGCGATCAGCTTTTGCAGCCACCTCTTATCGCTCATTCCATCCAACTCTATGACTGTAAGTTCCAACTTCGAACTCCATCTTTTTTTGGTTTTGTAAAAGATTTTCGTACAAAACCCCAAAATCTTCAAAACCCCCAATTCGTCAAAACCCCCAAAATTGAAATACCTTTTCACGCTCAAATTCTCGCACTAGATTCAACAAAGCCAACTGAAAACTGTGAGATCGACCGAATCGACTGCTAGCAAAGCTGATTGGAGATCTCCCTCAAATCTCTAGCCACAAGTAATTATTCTCTCTCTCTAACTTTTCATTATCCTTCATTTTCTGATCTGAAAATGCCTGTGCATTTGTTTAATTCCTCTATTTGTTTGGTTGCTGAGAAAACTTAGGAAAAGAAAATAGGAACTGTTGAGTTGATTAAAGATGTGATAAACGTGCTATGGCTCTAGAAAACTTCTATAGTCAGCATATCTGGAAGCCATTTTCCGGAACCAAGTATTTTGGCCTTATAATACATCCCCTGTTGCAATATTATTGGACATGGGATCTGTTGCAATACATTCCCTGTTCCATTTCTAAGGCCAATAATTTATTTTTATGTTTTATTCGTTTGATTGCTAGATTTCTAGTAGTGTTAATCCTAGGAGTGTGTGTGTGTCTGTAACTTTTAGTTAAGATGTGCTCTCAAGTCTCAATTGTATTCGAACCTTTTGGTAATGACAACATGTTGGTTCTTCAACAATTGATTTTCTGTATTTACTCAATCAAAACAAAATATCTTTATTTATCTTGTTAAGATTGTGGAATTGGAAGGTTTATGCCTAATTTTTGGGGTATGATTGTTTTTTAAACTTATTTGGCGTTAGAAAATTGCTGCCCGATCTTTTAGGTGTGTTGTGATCAACTGAGATATATGCATAGTTTGCACTTTGCAGAATCAATCATTACTAACTGTTGAGTGTATCCATTGACTCCATACTTGTTTACTGGCTTTGTAAAACTAGGATATAATGTGATTCATAAATTTGAAGAAATAGAGAAATCAATATGAATAGACAGATAGACGATTGATGTAGTTCATCTAACTGTTTAATTCTTCATTTCATCCCTTGTTTAATTTCTTTATGTAATTGCAGCTACCATCTAAATATACACAAATTATTAGCCTTATAATACATCCCCTGATCTAATACAGATTTAAATAAGTGAGACCATGTGTGTGTTGTGGGCTTGTAGCTGCCATCTGATGGCTTCTGTCCCTAGATTGTGTTTGTTTGTACTCTGTAAATAGCATAACCTCTACATCTGTTTTTGACAAAGTAAGAATATAATTGAAATTGCACTTCAACAAGCGAACATCTCCATTATTCTAGCATAGCCACAAAGAGAGAAAAGACAAGTGACCGTAATTGATGCAGCCAGCTAAATATGAGTAAGAAGGATGTGTAAAGTTTTTCTTAAAGTTGTAGCAAATTAGTATTTAATCCTATTTAGGGTAGTTATGCTACTTAGTCTTCTATATTGCAGATTCTGCTGAATTCAAGTCATCCATACTAACATATAGGAAAATAAAGGTGTCTGCAGTTGATTTAGCTGCTAAGAGTTTATTTTTATGCATGTCTTTTTGCTCCATATTTGACTGAATTTGGTTGGTCTTACTGTCTAATTTAGCTGCTAAGAGTTTTACAAATAACATGGGGCTTGTAGAAGCCCTTTATTTAGTTACTAACTTAAGAGTATCATGTTTCATTCTTTGCTTGCTTGAAGATTTGTTTCCAACAAGTGGTTTGGTGCTATTATTTTTAGTGGGATCTTATTTGGAAGACTTTCATCATATGGTCTATAAACTTCAAATCTAAGTATTCTTTGCTCATGCGATTGGAGGCTAATGCAAATGCCAATGCTAAAGTTGAATTATTGGAGGAACAACTCATTCAGCTCAAGGACTTGTATTTATTAATTGGTGTGGAAATGTCATTATCTATTGTAGATGAACAGCATGGTTACATTGGAAAATCTTCTTAAGCCTTCCCCATCCGATCAACAAGTGTCAACGTCCTGGCCCGTGCACTGTGCACCCAACCACTGGGTCAGTCAATGGACTGCGTCAATGGGTGCACAATGGATGCGCGCTGGCTCGCGAGCCTGCAATGCAACCCAAGCCGACCTGTGCTGAGCGTTCACTATTTTGCTCAAATGCTGATTGGATGACGACAGCTACAACGGGCCCACAACATGGTCATAACCAATCTGGCAAATTCCTACGTGGCGTCCACTTATTGGTTTGAGTACAGATGATGTCATAAAACACGAAAAAATGTGCACGTCTAATGTTTTTGGAGTATTGGGACCCTCACATAGTTGCACACACGCACAAAAATGTTGGACCCCCCCATTATATATAAGTTTTTGTTAATGTTTCTAGTGAGGACTAAGGACAGTTCTAGCCAATAAAAAATGACTATGATTGCATTGAAGTCAACAATTAGGCAGGAATGACTATGATTTTATTGAGGAAGTGATCCAAGCACATTGATATTTTCTAAAGAGTTATAATTCATAGCACATTTAGAGGGCATGATCAGCTTAGTGATCCAAGCACATTGATATTTTCTTCAACCCACTATGCATAATTGGAAAGCGATATTGCATACTAACAAATTCCTTATTCTCAAGTTTTAGAGATATAAACAGAATTAGAAATTTGATTTATGTGCTAGGCCCATGTGCAAATTTAGCTCTATATAAATATAATATCCATATGCTAATGTTATCACTAATTACCCATATAAGGTACTTAATTACTATCTTGTTAATTACTTTGGCAGAGTGCTTAACAACCTCAAAAAATGTGGCACGCCATGCCCCTTGGTGGAAATAATTACTCCAAGCTCCATTTACTTCTTTTGTCAGAATGACTAACAATGCAATCCTTATTATAGCTCTCTTTTTATCTCTATGTGTGTAGATTAAGGCACCTCCTAAAATAAACTAGTAAAATTTCATCATTGTGTTTATACATTGATTTTTGTTGTGAAACCTAAACTAGAAAGCATTTCAAACTTTCACATGCATTAGATTGAACGGTGTGGCTTGGAAATTGGACAGTGCTTTTATCACTTAGGATGATTTTCTTACAAGTGGCTCCCACTGAAAAGGTGACCAAGTGTGCCTCAAAAATTTCCTTTCTTTCAAATGTGAATGCAATTTTATTTAATGTGTGGTCTTAATTATAAGAAAGCAGCAAAACAGTCCTTCCCACTTTGGAAAAGCAGGAAGGCCTACATAACTAGTATGTGGACAATGACAGCCAGCCAAACCAAATTTTTTTGAAAAGGTGACGTTTGCCGAGTTAAGAATGGTGATGTCGTGCAAACCAGTGAGCCACGTCTTGTCACCAATGTGTTAAGCATGGTAATGTAGCTCCACCTGGATAATAGTGGATACTCCTTCCAGGAAAATCTTTGCCACTAAGGCTCCGTTTGTTTCGATGTAAAATATTCTTCACCGTAAAATATTTACAAATATAAATAATTTACAAAAAAATATTTGTTTTTCCAAATATTTTACGGTGTTTGGTACAACGTAAAAAACCTAAAAACAAAACCACCACAAATCCAACAATATTCTCCGGCCACCACAAAAAGCTCAACCATCTCCACCACCAGCCATCACCAACCACCACCAACCCAACAAAAACCAACCACCGGCCACCACCAGCCACCACCAACCACCACAAACCAGCAAAATCTCATCACAAATTCAACAAAAAAAACAACCAAACCCACCACCAGCCACCACAAACCCATAAAAATACCATAAACCCACAAATCATCACAACCTATAATCACAACAAAACCCACTCAACGGCAAGGAGTGCGGCGGCGAGATCAACGATGGCTGCGGTGTCCAGATCGGCGATGGCTGCGTCGTCCAGATCGGCTATGGCTGCGGCGTCTAGATCGGCGATGGCTGCGTCGTCCAGATCGGCTATGGCTGCGGCGTCCAGATCGGCGATGGCTGCGTCTATCGGCGTCCAAATCAGGTGCGAGAGAGACGAGATGAGGGGGGGATTGCGCGAGAGATTTTTGAGGGGTGAGGTTGTGCGAGAGAGACGAGAGGGGTGGGGGGGGCTTCTGTACGAGAGATTTCCGAGGGGAGGAGTGAAAGAGACGAGGGGGAGGGGGGAGTTTCAGTGACAAGTTTGAGGGGAAGACACGGGCTCAGTTTAGGAAAATGGTTTACGGAATTTTTTTCCGTAAACCGTTTTCCAAAAGTTTACACTATATTTTCCGGTCAAACTGAAAAAATTTTCAGTTGACTATATTTTACAAGCAAACAAACATCCGAAAATGCTGAAAATATTTTCCGTAAAACATTTTACAGCGAAACAAACGGAGCCCAAATTATAATGACATACCTAGTATGACTTTGGCCTCCAAAAGCATATCCAAGTTCGTTTACTTCATCTTAAAAGAGTTTACCTTTTTGTTTTTCTTATTATTATTGTTTTGGTGGAATCTTGAAGTCTTTTTTTTTTTTTTTTAAAGTAATTATTCAGTATTTTTTTAGTACAATAAGTTAATAAATAAGTATTTTCGAAATATAATAAATATCTAATTTATTATGATACAGACCTGTGGTCAAAACTGAACACGTATTGAGATTACAGTAGCCCTCTAGTGGAGGACTGACCCAATCCAAATCCAAATCCAAATCCAACTCCTGTATTTGTATTCAGGAGTTATTGGCACGCAGCTCAAGGATTGAATAATATAACCCCATAAATGTGAGAGGAAGAGTAAACATATGGGTATGTTTGATCATAGTTTTCTGTTTTTGTTCTCAAAAAGTGATTGGGTCCAGATTAAGTCCACTAGAACTGTTACAATACAGATACGTGGCCAAAATTAAACACGTGTTGAGATCGCAGCGGCTCTCCAACGGAGTACTGACCCAATCCAAATCCAAGTCATGTAATTGTATTCAAGAGTTATTGGCACGCAGCTCAAGTATTGAATTTGAGGATTAGTAGTATGTAATCCCTATTGAACCCGGGCCTATTATCCTACCCCTATATACATTTGGTCCAGCACTATTGAGGCATGAAAGGAAAGGTCTCTGATTAAACTCACTCCAGCCCGGATTGTTGGACTGGTATCTTCTATATTGGCTCAGCCCATTACATTAGAGGCCTAACTTTTATTTATTTCTTTCTTTCTTTTTTTTAGGTAATTGGAGGCGTAACTTAAGGAATGGTAATGGCCAAATGGCCAATTAACTCGTATCTCACAACTCACAAGATATCACCCCACTAGAGTTTATTTGAACAAGCTTATTTTCTGGTTTATTTAATTTATTTGGTTCATAATTTCATATATAGTTTTTCAAAGTTTTTTAGGTATAATTTATTTTTTAATCAAAATAAATTAAGTTTGACTTAATTGAAAAGTTATTGTTGTCTAGAAGGTAATATCTATATATGGTTCATATATAGTTTTTCAAAAGTTTTTTAGGTATAATTTATTTTTTAATCAAAATAAGTTAAGTTTGACTTAATTGAAAAGTTATTGTTCTCTAGAAGGTAATAGTTTTTCAAAAGTTTTTTAGGTATAATTTATTTTTTAATCAAAATAAGTTAAGTTTGACTTAATTGAAAAGTTATTGTTCTCTAGAAGGTAATATATATATATATAACTCAGCAATCCATATACCAATACCTCAAATCGTTATTGAAAGACCTTAATGACAAAAACTTTGATGGATAGCTCAATTGGCTGGCCTTGGGTGTATTCTTCAATGGTCACTACTCACTAGTTTGAGTTCTCTTATGACCATCTACTCAAGGCAAAAATTTGTGCCATAATACACAGTGGCGGCTTCAGGAAATTTTTTTAGGGTGTTCATTAAAAAACTTAAATTACTATTAAAAATTTAAATAGTCATTAAAAAACTTAAAATATACAAATCTAATAAAATGATAATTTGAATATACTGATATCATTAAAAAAAATTCAAAGACAGTAAATTTTAAAATTTCCTTCTAATTATA
>OU015765.1:37202107-37262679 GCA_907173295.1 Fagus sylvatica
TAATAAGCATGTCCGACAAATAATAAAGTTGTAGTCAAAATCTCTGCAGCAAATATTGCCGAAGGCTTGCCAATGCATCTACGGCAATTACATCTTCAACATCACTATTGCTTTTCCAAAAGAAAAGTAAATAGTAAAAAGCTTCCTTGTCTCCCATCATCAAAGAAAGACTTCTTGGCTTTTCATGATGAGATTCCAAGACCATTTTTCAAAAAGAAAATGATGATGTTTGAAGACTCTTTTCAGGACATTTGAAGACTTGTCCGATGACTACTTCCTTTGCATTTGTATGCCTATATATATGGCCTTCCATTGTATTGTAGGCAGAATTTTTAGAACAACCTTCTCTCAAAAATATTCAAGCATTCATGTGTTGAAAGCTTTGAATTAGAATAGAGTTGTCTACCAATTCCCCTACCCATATCAAACTTGTAAGCAAGCATGGACACTTCCAGCTTCTAATCCACTTGATTAAACCCTTGTAATCCGTAAGTAATTACTTTCAATAAAGTAATTTCTTGAATAATCTCTTGCATTATCTTTTTACATCCCTTATATTAAACTTGTTTTAATATATATAATTGGCTGGTCCAACCGCCTTAATAAATATCTTGTCATATGGAAGTGTGAACATCTGTCCAAGGGGGAGGATTTGTTTGGAGTCTATCAAATAAAGGTTTACATTGCTTCCTAAGATTTTGATAGAAGTCAGCAACATAGTTTAATGAACCCAAAAATCTTTGGAGTTGAGATTTGTCAAGAATTTTATCAGGAAATTTATCAGCAAACTTGATGACTCGATCTATAGGACTGATTTTACCCTGATAGATGTTGTAACCAAGGAATCTTATTTTTGTCTGAAAAAGTTTAATTTTTGGGGAGGAGACTACTAAACCACTGTGTTTAATAGTTTCTAGAAACGTATATAAATGTTTCCAATGTTCATCAATGGATTTACTGAAGATAAGAACATCATCTATGTAGACAATGCAGAATTTACTAAAAGGATTGAAAATGTCATTCATGATGTTTTGGAACTCACTCGGGGCATTTTTTAATCCAAAAGGCATTACATTCCACTCATAATGACCAAAAGGGGTGGTGAATGCAGTTTTATATTTATCATCTTCATGGATCTGGATTTGCCAAAATCCACTTTTAAGATCAAATTTACTAAAAATGACTGAATCACTCAATCGATTTATTAAATCTTGTTTATTAGGAATTGGATATCTTATCCATTCCAAGACTTTATTTAATGGCTTATAATTTATTACAAGTCTAGGGACACCTCTTTCTAGTTCAGCATTTTTCTGAACATAGAAGGCTGGACAAGACCAAGGGGATTTACTATGCCTGATTATCTTTTTCTCGAGTAAATCATTAATTTCATTTTTACAAAATTCCATGATTTCTTGATTCATTTGGATAGGTCTGGCTTTAGTAGGGATATTCCTTTCATTAAAATCTTTAATGTAAGGAAGTTTAACAACATGAGTTTTTCTATTCCAGAAAGCATTTGGGAGACTGGAACAAACTTCTTGATTTAATTGGCTTTGGAATTTTTCAATTTTTTGTTGAAGAATTTCACATTTTAATTGTCGTTCAATTCTTTGAAATGAATTTCATCTTGTAAGAATTTGACATGTTTTTCTTTACTTTTAATCAGACAAATTGATTGTGAGATTAAATTATCTTGCAACATTTTAATGTCATTTTCTTCAAATTGTTGAAGAAATTCAAATTTAACAGGCTGTCCAAAAGGGGCAGTTGTTATACCATCCACATCTGTTGTGAAAGGTAATAATAAATGGATAAAGGGTAATCCAAGGATTACTTTATCACTTATATTTTTAACAAGAACAAATGATGTTTTAAAACAGACTTTGTCTTTGCAGATATGAGCATTATTGATCTCATATTTGATTTGCATTTTGCTGCCATTGGCAGAGCTTAATTTTTCATTTGATTTTTCAAAATATTTAGTTGGGATTAGACCTTCCTGAATGCAGTTAAGGTCAGCTCCGGTATCTACCAGAACAATGACTTCTATTTCAAAGTCATCAATTATTAATTTAACATATGTGTGCCATCTGACTGGCGCAATTTTATTCAAGAGATTACAATATCTAATCTCATCATCAGATTTATTTAATCTTTTATAAGAGGATTCGGGTTGTTCATCTTCAGAGGAAGATTCATGATTATTAATGGGTTTGAAGATTTTGTCGAGTTCAAGGATAGATACTCGGTCTTCTAATTTATTATTTTTATTTTCCAATTTAAGATTTTTATCTTCAAGTTGTTTGTTGACATCTTTTAATTGGATGATTTCTTGTTTAATTTGTTTTATTTCAAGTTGTAAGTCTTCAAGGCTTACTTTCTTTGTTTTAAGCTTATTAAATCTTTCAAGAGTTTCTGAAAGGCTTATTGTGGGTTTAGGAAATTTATTATCTTTTACTTCATCTTTTTTATTAAGCATTTTCCTAAGTTTGTGAAGCATGCTTGATTTTAAATCTGGGTCATTAATTTTACTTATTGCTTCTAGGAGTAATTCTTCTTGTTCTTCTTGTTTAGACATGACATTTATTCTTTTATCTGCACAACAATTATCTGTGCATCCAAATTTTATATCTGGGGTTGAGGACGATGAAGATGAATATTCATCAGAGGAGGATTCAATCTCATCTGGTGATATTTCATTTTCACTATCAGTATTTCTTAATTCAAGAAGATTATATAATTCTTCTTTTTCTTGATCATTTATTTGGAGTTGGTTTATTTTTTGTTTAACTTTACAGTCATTAGCAAAATGACCATATTTACCACATTTAAAACATTTTGTTTTCTTTTTATCAAATTTTTTATTATCATATTTTTTATAATTTTTATTAGATTTTTTAGAGAATTTCTTATTTTTGTTATAGTATTCATTGGGTTGAAAATTTTTCTTTTTCTTCCAAATCCTACCTTGTTTATTATATTTTTCTTTTTTATGTTTAGTATATTTTCTTTGGGAAGGAGCTATGGATGAGATTCCATATTGCTCACAGAAGTTTCCCATTTCATATTTAGCTTTTCTTTTATTATCATATTGCTGTTTGGCAATACGTTGTTCAATACACATTTTCAAACCTTCTTGTTTGATTGTGCTTATTATATCTCCATAGGTTAGGGTATCATAATCAATGATCCCATTGGAGTTGCTTAATACTGTCCTAATTTTATGGGCAAAAAGATTAGGTAAACCATCAATGAATTTTTCTTTCCAAAATGGTTTGTTACTATCATCTCTTAGCATAACTCTAGAGGTAAAGACATCTTCATACCATCTAAAGTCACTCATGGTTGGACATTTAAGATTACTTAATTGGTCGTGGATCCTAGAGGTAATGTTACTAGGTTGGCCAATAAAATGTCTTATTATTGTGAAAACAAGAGTATTAACTCCATCAGGAATTCCCATTCCTATTCTTTCATCGAAGAGAGGATTGCCTTCTTCGTCTCTTTTAACAGAATTTTTTATTAATTCTCTAGATTCTTCAGTGAGATGTTTTTCCCACCAAGATTTTAGTTTTCCAGAGAAACCTGTGGCTAATAAATCAACTATTTCAATGTGATTTAATTGATGATTAGTCATATAACTATTAGCTACCATAGTTAAATGGCTGAGTTTATTAAGAACTTCCTGCTCAGAAAGTCCATCAATGTTCCACTCATAAAGTTTATCCGCAGACACCGAGAATTGGTGCTGAAAACTTCTTTCTTCAAATTGCATATCTGGAGGTGTTGGCCTTGGATACCAATTTTTTGTGAAAGTTGTTGGGTTTGGTTTTTTATTATAGATTCTTTGGAGTTTCCCAAAGGCTTTTTCAAGTTTATTAATTTCTTCATCAGAAGTGGCTTCTGAGTTTGAAGAACATGTTTCAATAGTTACTATGTCTTTGTTTATTACATTTAATTTGGAAGTAGAGGGTTCATCCTTTACTTTGTTTAAATCTTTTAACATTTGATCTATCTTTTCCCTAGTTTTTGTTTGACTAGTTTTAAGACTTAGATTTGGCTTTAATTCTTGAGTTTTTATTAAAGGAATGTCTGTTTTGACTGGTTTTGACTCAATATTGATTGAATCAATTTTAGTTTCAATTTTATCAAGTTGATCACCAATAACATTTAAACATTTATTGGTATAGTTATTTTGTTCAATTATTTTTCTTTCTTCATCCTTTTCTGACTTAGTAGGAGGAATTTTAAAAGGGGAGGCTTTTACTAAATTTTTTTCATCTTTTCCAACGTTTATTAGAATGCTTTCTTTTGGGGGATGGGAGGATTCAACGGATGTTTTGTCATGTTTTATCCATTGGGATTTAGTAACTACATTTAATTTTTTGAGTTTTGGATAGTAATTATCAACAAAATCAAAGAAGTGAATTTCTCTTCTTAAATCTTGCATTACTATTTTCCATTTATTATAAATTAATTGTTTTTCTTCTTTATTGTGGGTTTTGCGATGTTTTTCGCGACGACCCTTGTTTTTCTCAGAATCAAATTCTGAATTTAACATTTCCCAATTTATTTCAAAAGGTTTTTTAATGACATTTAATTGGTTATCTTCACCATACATTTCTGAGGGTGTTGGTTCTAGTGATTCATTATCAGATCCAACGGCTTCATTTGTTTTATTATTATTATTATTATCAACCGTATAATAAGCTGATTCAACTTGAGAAGATGTTGATTTAACACCTTTTTGTTTAATATCTAAGTTTTTATTCTTTTCTTTTTGTTTATTAAGATTTAATTCATTTAGATATTTTTCTAAATCCTTTTCTTTTTCTAGATCTTGGTCTCTTTTACTAGTTGAAGAAGAACCAGAAAATGAGTGTCTAGAACTTTGATATTTTATTAAAGGAGGTATTCTAGGTTTGCTATGGTCAAACTTAATCTTTACAGTACCATCGTGGTATTGTACAACAGATTCTAAGTTATCTTGTTCAGCAATGTTTATTGGGGTTTGAATTGTGGGTGGCATCTCTTTTGGGAGATCCCATTCATCAGGAAGTTTGATATCTTCCCATTTAATCATTTTGGGGACATTAATATTAATGTCTTCTCTACTAGCTTGAAGCAGTAAAGTTTGATCTTGAGGATCTTTTATTAAAGCTTGAGGATTTAAATTTGTTTTAAACAACTTATAGTATATTCTGTATACTAAAGCAAGAGGACGACTTCCTTCTATCATGTGATATCCAGAAGTATTTATTCTTAGGGTGAGTGCTTTTTCAGGGGCACCATCATCAAGACTTATTGTTAAATCAGGGTTAGCATTAAACCATATTGGACCATGGCCGAGATTTGCTTCGACCATTCCTAGACGCGCTTGACCTTCATTTGTAAATCGAGCATCTAAAAGTCTTAACAAGACAGAGGCATTAATTCCTCGTCTAGTGAGGGGTTTAATTCCAACTTGAATTAGTCCTATGTGGATGAATTTAAAACCATTATTTTTAAATGTTTTCATTTCCGATTTTCGGAACAAAAGACATTCTTCTTTATTTTTATTAAGAGCATAAGCTCGTTCAACAGTTTTTACTTTGTGCTCGAATTTGAACACACTATCAGCCCATGAGGTTCTATAAACCTCTTTTTTATTAATTTTTGGAAGACTCCAATTTTGGAGATCCAAATCAGAATGAGGAAGAGTTTCGTCTTCTTCATGGACAATGTCACTTAAGGTTGCCAAGCTACTAGATCCTGATCTAGAGCTAATGGTTGAATTAGATCTGCGAAGTTTATTAAACATTTTCAAGTTTACCAATTTATTATGTTTATCTTTTTAATCTTTTTAATGTTTTCTCTCTTACTAAAATGCTAGGTTCTCTCACTTCCTATACCCTGTCCGCTCATGCCCACCGCTCATGCCTCTACACTCGGGACTTATTGTTTGGAAAAGGACTCACTGTTTGGGTGAGGGTACTCAGATTTGAGATAGATAGTTTAATAGCAAGGGATAGACACTATCAAGATTATGAAGAAAACACAAAGAACTGATAACCAAGAAAATAAGAAGATAAGCAACACAGATATTAACACAACCACCAACAAAAGATGAAGATGAACTTGGCTCTGATACCAAAGGGGGAAGCAGCGCATATATAAAGCAATATATATTAGTATATGCAATATATATATGATTAATAAGGCAGTAAAACCAGCCAATTATATATAAAGACAATTTAATATAATGGAGCAATATGACAATAATTATTAAGGCGGTAGAACCAGCCAATTATATATATAAAGATATATATATAACAATATGACAAGATATTTATTATTATATATATATATATATATATATATATATATTAACTTTGCCATTTTTTATTTGCTTTGATTGGATCCTCTCCTTCGAGTGACTTCAACATCTAGAGGGGCCTATTTCACATTATGGTATGATGGCCCAGATAAAATTTCAACCAAGCAATAAGACTATGTCGGTCCAGAATATCCATATTCTATTGGTGCACTAAAAGTTAGTGTAGATACTAAAATTGTAGTGGGGTTTGCCATAGCGAATACATTTAATATTTTATTGTTAAGTGAAGCTACAATACTACTTTCTATAAATCAGGTTTTATTTCTCTATGCTTGATTTTTTTTTTTTTTTTTCTCATTGCTATAATTATATAGTATAAATGTATACTAGAAAATTTTAAATGATATTAGATTTGGTTCTTTGTTTTAGGAGCAGAAATATGTGAACTTTTATGTCCCTTATTGTTGGCTGTCTAGTTATTATGTGTTTAAAAATTTAAAATTCACTTACTAAATAAAAATTGGTGCTTGCATTGTGTGTAGGCTGCATTTGTCTGGCTTTAAAAAATTCCAGCACTGCTCAGCGTGTTTATCCTAGTTCCTTTTTCTATTGCTATTGACTTGCACTTATAGTCTTAGAACTTGAAATCTTCAATTTTTTTACACCTCTTATGCCTTTAGGCTTTGGTCTATATTTTGATTCATTCTCATTGGGCACTCTTATAAGATAAACACTTATATACTTTAAACATTGTTGCTCTTTAAATGCTAGAAAGGTACAGGTTTGTGCTTCCTTATGTGTTCTGTATATTTGGCACTTGGTTAAACATGCTAAGTTTGTTTCATGTACCAAAGTGATCAATTAGTTTTGAGATGACTTCAGTTTGTAAGAAAACTAATTTACTTATCAAAAAATATTTTGTCCATATAAGCAATCTGGTGCATTCCATTACATTGGACACTAATAACTCTAGCTTGAGCTTGGTGAGTGTTGGGTTTCAGTTTGAGAGGTGCGCTTGAGCTTAAGCTTTGGTGTTTAAGGGTTTGTTTTTGTGTGTTAGTTAGTTTGGGTTTGGCTTAGAAGATGCGTGGTGTTTAAGGTTTGTTTTACCAATGGATTGGTGAGAATGGACCACATGTGTTCCAATCTTCTTTCTTCTCTATCTTCAACATGAAGCCTTCTTGTTGTGCCCTATAGGTTTGGTAAGCTGTTAAAACTAGCTTCCATTTTTGTCTGCTTATATTTTAGTTCCTTAAATCTTTCTGTTTTTCCTTTGTGGGTTTTGTTCCTTTTTCTCTAATTTATTCTTTTTATTTATTCTTTTTATTTATCTTCTCTTTTTTTTCTTTTTCTTTCTGTGGCTGTTCATATTTAGTTTCCTTGTACCTATGCAGTTGGTGCTTTGAATAGTATGTGTGTGTTTTTCGTTTAATCTTTTAGTTTGGTTGTATTTTTGAGACAATGTATCTGCTTGGAGATTTCTTGTTTTGAATTGAAGCAGATTTGCACGTGTATTGATTTGACATATCATTTTCTTCATTTTTGCAGTATATTGATTCGATGCATCCGGGTCCTATTGTTCCGTCAGTCTTGACGAGGCAGCATTGTCATCAATCTACTGCCACTTGGGAAAGTAAGTTTGGGAAAAAGATATAAAAATAAAGAAGGCTGTAAAAAAAAAAAAGGACCAAAATCGTCTCTACAAGAGACGATTTTGGTCCTTTTTTTTTTTTTTTTTTTTAAAAACAGATATTTAAAAGGCGTTAAAATAAAAAAATAATATAAAAAATTCAAGAAAATCGTCTCTTTAAGAGACGATTTTCAAAAGTACCCTATCTTTTTATATAACTTTGAAAGTACCCTATTTGGCTATATAACTTAAAAAAATGGGTTATTGGGCTAAAAATGCCAATGGAGACCTCTGAAGGGTCTAATTGATGTTGCATTTGGGCTTTCCATTTGGGGTTTCTAATTTGTTGTCATGCAACCCAAAATTAATGTCAATCATTTTTCACAGAAGCCCATCCTTTTCATGGTGTCATTTAAAAAATTCTACTTGAGTCTGTCATATGTTTTACTCATCCAATTAAAAATTATTTAACTCTCCCCCTTCGTTCTTTGGTTCATGTTGTGCAAGATTTCATATGCTACTAACACATTATGGGTGATGAGCCTTCGAAGTTTCGTCTCGCTTTGTTGTTTCTGGCCATCCATATAGCTAGAAACAAGTGAGTCTCCATGTCATGCATGATGCATGTTCTGTTCTTTGTCTTTGAGGTGGGCCAGGCATCCATATGGTTAATTTTGTGGTTAAGAGAAGAGGCACTACAACAAAGTGATTATTTGGTGACGAAATCTAGCGACCAAATTTTTTTTTGTCGCCCAATATCTATCTTAGGCGACAAAATATTTTATTTGTCGCCAAATATAAATCTTAGGCGACAAAATTTATATTTCGTCGCTACATTCCAAAACATAGATTACATTGGGCGACGAATAACTTTTTTCATCGCCTAATGTATGCCTTTTTTAAGATTTAGGCGACGAAAATCAAATTTCGTCGCCCAATGCTATTTGTAATTACAATTCGGCGACGAAACTCAATTTTCGTCGCCTAATATCACTTGAATTTACACTTTTGGCGACGAAATTTGATTTTCGTCGCCGAATGTAATGAATAACCAGTTTTTTCTTTAAACATTTAGGCGACGAAAATTATTTTCATCGCCTAATGTATGCCTTTTTTAAGATTTAGGCAACGAAACTCAATTTTCGTCGCCGAATGTAATAGAGGTAGGCAACTTGGCGGTTAAAAATTTTATGTTGCCTCCATTTTTTAATAAGATTTAGGCGACGAAAATTGAATTTTGTCGCCTAATTTAATGAATGTATCCTATATGGTGACGAAAAATTATTTTTCGTTGCCTAAAATATCCAATTTTTTAGTTAGGTGCCCAAAGTTTTAATGTGGCGATTTTTTTTATAAAATTTAGGTCTTAACCTTGAAGTACTCGATTTGTGTCATATGTTAAAGAAACCAATGTCTATCTTGACAAAAATGTAATGTTATATATCCGGTCATGACCGTTAGCTAGTAAATATACTAAGTACTTAAAAAGGTAATGTCATACTACGTACTTAAATACTAGTAGATATATTACGTACTTAAATAGGTAATTAATGTCATACTACGTACTTAAATACTAGTAAATATACTACGTACTTAAAAAGGTAATGTCATACTACGTAGTTAAATACTATAGTAAATATATATACTACGTACTTAAATACTAGTAGATATACTTGTACTTAAACACTAGATCGATATACTACGTACTTAAAGGTAATGTCATACTACGTACTACGTACGTACTTAAATACTAGTAGATATACTTGTACTTAAACACTAGATATACTATATATGTACTATGTACTACGTACTTAAATACTAGTAAATATATTATGTACTTAAAAAGGTAATGTCATACTACCAATGGCGTAGCCACGTTCACCCAAGTTTTATTTTATTTATTTTATTTTTTTTACCTATATTTTTTATATAAAAAAAATTACCTTAAATTAAATAATTAGCCCAGTCAAATTTTTTTTTTTTCAATTAGCCCACCCAAAATTTTTTTTTCTGCCTCCGCTCCAGCATACTACGTACTACGGACTTAAATACTAGTTGATATACTACGTACTGAAATACTAGTAGATATACTACGTATTGTCGACCCTTACCCCAGTTCCTAATTAAGCTGGTACACTTTAGGAATGAATAGGAAAAAAAAAAAATTTACGTAAAAAAAAAAATCACTTTAGGAATGAATAGGAAAAAAAAAAAACTGAATTTACGTAAAAAAAATCACTTTAGGAATGAATAGGAAAAAAAAAAAAAAAAACTGAATTTACGTTTAAAAAATCACTTTAGGAATGAATAGGAAAAAAAAAAAAAAATGAATTTACGGTAAAAAAAAATAAAAAAAAAAAACTGAATTTACGTTAAAAAAATCACTTTAGGAATGAATGGAAAAAAAAAATGAATTTACGTTAAAAAAATCACTTTAGGAATGAATAGGAAAAAAAAAAAAAAAAATTTACGTGTAAAAAAAAATCACTTTAGGAAAAAAAAAAAAAACTGAATTTACGTTAAAAAAATCACTTTAGGAATGAATAGGAAAAAAAAAAAAAAAAAACTGAATTTACGTTAAAAAAAAAATCACTTTAGGAATGAATAGTAACTAACGTACTTTTTGTGGGTATGATATCCACTTAATTGGTACTATTAAATGTGAAATAAGTACCATCATATGTGATGTTGGTACTATCCAATGTGATATTGGTACTATCTGATTTTTTATATATATTAATTTAAATAATAAATAAAAATGGTAGGTACCATAATATGTGATATTGGTACCATTAATGTGAGATTTTATTTATTAGAAGTAAGATACCCACATGGGTACTATAGAATTACCCATAGAAAAAATCAAATAGTATCAATATCACATTGGATAGTACCAACATCACATATGATGGTACTTATATCACATTTAATGATACCAATTGAGTAGGTACCATACCCACAAAAAGAGTGTGGGTATTGTAGAATGACCCCCATTTTTATAGGGTCATTCTACAATACCCACACTCTTTTTGTGGGTATGGTACCCACTCAATTGTTACTATCAAATGTGATATAAGTACCATTATATGTGATGTTGGTACTATCCAATGTGATATTGGTACTATCTGATTTTTTATATATATTAATTTAAATAATAAATAAAAATAATAAATACCATTATATGTGAGATAAGTACCATAATATGTGACATTGGTATCATTAATGTGAAATTTTATCTATTAGAGGTACGTAGAATTATCCATTTTTATATACCAATTCAAGAGGCAAAGACAAGTTATACACTCTCAAAAATTATAAACAAAAGAGATGTTATTGGTTAACAGCTAGTAAGCATAACAGCTCAATGTTAGCCTTTTTTAGATTTAGGAGACGAAAATCAAGTTTTGTCGCGCAATACAATTTGTATTTATGATTCGGCGACGAAACTCAATTTTCGTCGCCAAATATCACTTGTATTTATATTTTGGCGACGAAATTTGATTTTCGTCGCCCAATGCAATTTGTTTTTATTTGCCTTAAAAAAAAAAAAGAAGAAGTAAGTGTCAGACCCCTTTCACGTTAAGGAGTAATGACCACTTCTCCCTTTTAGTTTTTTGCTCAGTGACCACTTCTCCCTTTATACTTCTATTCCAACCTTTTTTTAAAAAAATGAGTCTCTTTCTCTCTCTCTCTCTCTCCACCGTTGCTGCCTCCATGCCGCCCTCGTATAGCAACTGTCGGTCCTCCATCCTTCCGTCACCGCCAGTACTCTCTCTTGCCGCCACCTTTGGTAAGTGTTCTCCTCTCTCTATATCGTCGCTTCATTTCTCATTCTCTTGGTCATTTTTTTTTTTTTTTTTTTTTATAGATTTGTTTCATCTTAGCCTTCTACCCATCCCACCGCTTGGAAATAAGAAGATATTGTGAAGATCTTCATCTAGGAGGTCTGTTTCATCAGATTTCTATTTTTAATTTTTATTTTTTAAATTTTGATGTGCTTCCTATTTTCTCACTTTGGTTAGAAAAATTTCAGATTGGGAAGTTACTTTGTGCTTTGGAGTTAAAATGTCAACCACATGACTAAATTGTTAAAATGTGCATGTTTTTTCCAACCTCTAACTTAGGCTAGAATGTGTGTGTATGTGACATTTGCATCTTGTCCTCAAGCTTATATTCATGGGAATGCATTTGTAACACGTGTAGAGTAGAGATTATGTGTCTAAACTCTATAAGTGTATGTAGGAAGAATGAGTTTTATGAAGAAAACTCATGTGTAGTGTAATTTGTAAAGTTGTCCACAAAGTGTTTGATGAAATGTCCCTTTGAAAGCAAATTTCAAATGGTGAAGAATTTAGTCATAGACCCTTCATTGAAAATGTTTATTTTGCCATTTAGAATGAGTTTAAACATTTTTAAGATGGTTTGTGCAATTTAGGAACAAAACATGCTTAGATGGTCACGTTTGATGCAATTTTGACATTCATGTGGCACCTTGTGATTTATTGGGAATTAGGTCACGTACCCTTCTTGAAAAACAATTGTCTTATTATTTAAAGTAAATCTGGAAATTTTGAGAGTAATTGGTGCATTGTAGATGCAAATCTCAATTTTTAACCGAAAATCAATTTGTGAAGACCATTGAGAACCAAGTTCTAAACGGCTGTGAATTGGGTCATGGTCCCTTCACGAAACATGTTTGTATGGTCATGTAGAGTAATTCTGGAAAGTTTGAGAATGGTTGGTGCATTGTAGATGCAAATCTAGTTTTTTAACCGAAAATTGATTTGCGGAGACCATTGAGAACCAAGTTCTAAATGGTTGTGAATTGGGTTACGGACCCTTCACGAAAAATGTCCGTATGCTCCTTTAGAGTAATTCTGGAAAGTATGAGAATGGTTGGTGCATTGTAATCTAGTTTATTAAGTTATTAAAAGTGAACCAAATTTGTTGCTGAATTTTCTGCTGCTGCGTGAACAGTAAATTTAAATTGCAATTCTGATTTTATTGAAAATAGATATGCTAAAACGGTTTGTTGTGGATTGTTATATCATGTGTCTAGTATATTTTTATTAAATTTCATAAGAAAATACCATCGTTTGATATTTATTTGTGAATTTACAAGAAAACGGGTCAAATCTGACTACTGGACAGTTTTGTACACCTTGTGTTGTAAAATTTTCCATAAATTACAAAAGAGGAATTTTGAGACCAATTATGTGTATAATGAAATATAACACCCTTTAGATTAATTTGGAACAAGTTTTATACTCATCGGATGACTATATGATTTTTAGTGAATTTATTTACAAAAGTTTAGAATTTGTCAGACGAATTCGTTATTGATGACTTGTATGAATTTTAGAAACTTATAGGATGCTCATTTAGAACTGAAATTTGTATGTTGTGTTTGAGACACATAATGAAGGGTCTTTGTAAATTAGTATCAAATGTTGATGTGTTTTGATAGTGAAAATGATGTTTTGTGCAGATTGTATGAGCTTGGGGGAATGAAGACATATTTTCTCATGTGAAGTCTTTTTTTTTTTTTTTTTGGTATTGTTAGATGACATTTTTTTCATTTCTATTAATTGTTGTACTGATTGTATTTATGATAATTTTAAATTTAAATATTATTTACTTTTGGAATGTATGGAAGATTTGTTTATGGATATTTTGTTGAAAATGAATTGATTTGTTAATGACAGGTTGTAATGAGTAGGTATAAAATATTAAAAATGCAAAAACCTAATTTAATATATATATATATATATATATATCATTTGGCGACCCACATTTTCGTCGCCTAATAGCTTGGAAAAAAAAAAAAAAACAATAGGCGACGAAATGTTTTGTCGCCTGAAATTCAATAGGCGAGGATATAAATTTCCTCGCGTAAAGAATATTTGGCGACAAAAATAAGTTTCATCGCCTATAGTTTTTTGGGCGACGAACCATGTTTCGTTGACAAATGAACTTTAGGCGACGAAAAGAAATTTGTCGCCAAATACTATTTAGGCGACGAAATTAATAGGCGACGAAAAAATTCGTCGCTAAATGTTGAAAGTATTAGGCGACAAAAATATTTCGTTGCCAGGACTATTCGGCTACCAACATTAGTCGACGAAACAATTTTTGTCGCCTAATGTACTATTTTGTCGCCTAGTATTTCAGGCGACGAAATTAAGACTTTTGTGCGACGAAAAGGTTTTGTTGCCATAGACCTATTTTCTTGTAGTGAGGCCAAGATCAAACCCACTTCTTTTGATATTAAGAGTAGGGTATGTAATCTAATTACCAAGAAGTTTAGCTAAAACAAACATTTATTCCGTCACAACATAATTTGTCTACATCATTTATTGAATGTTCTTCATTTTTTGGTTGAAATTGAATGTTCTTCCTTACAGGTAGGGACAAACTAGTTTACATCGTAATTTATAAAACCACTAACACTTCCGGTAAAATAGGCAAAAATATCTTTTTTCCTCGAAACTTTTGAAGCACATGTTTGGAAGCATTCATAGATTTGGCCAAAAAGTTTAGGTTCTTGTCTTTTGCGGCAAGTAAATATTATTCTCAACAAGAGTGCAAAAGTAAATCAAATTTAAGTTTAAATCTTAATTCCGTCCCTTCATATGAATTGAATGACCTCCACTAATAGAATTTTTTGACTACGTCACTGCCTAACACTCATATGGTGGTTGGTTTCCGAGTTCAACATCAGATAGTAGTTTCCACCAACCATCCAAATTCCCTAGTAGATAACACGATCTTTTATAAAAGTTTTTTTGTGCAAGATCCATTACCATGCCACTGTCATAATCACATCACAATTACGACCTTCTACTTTGTGTATATTGTGCACATTGCTCAAGAAATTAGCATTATCCATTACAATAACTTTCAAATTATAGTTCACTACAACACAAAAACCTATTGATTACAAGAGCTTCCTTAACCACTCAATTACCCTCGGTCCCTCACAGTATAAAATATACGCGGTAGCCTATGAAAGCTAAAGAATGCAATTTGGTAACTATATAAATAAAACTTTACCCACCCCAACTAGAATTGTACAATAATTGTAGTCTCCCACTATCATAGTCCTACATTATTAAATGGGAGTAAAGAATTTCTTTTTCTTTCCAATACAAATGGGTCCTATACTCCTATATAATAATAATGGTCTTAGATCCTATTCAAGTCTTTTATTCTTTAAAAAAATCCAGCTAAAATATTCTAATTTTGTCACTCCAGTCAAATTGGTACAGGATCTATTAGCACTGATGCAACATTATTTTTCATCTCTTTTCCAACATGGGTGTAGCCATCGCCCTCCTTGTAAATCACATCAATTACTCGTGCAAGATTAAGAACACGTATAAGGAGAGGCATTGGAACGGTTGTAGGCCTCACACACTCCTCGTTAATGTCCTTCCATGCATCAATGACTTGCCTATTCAATTCATCATGGACCACTTCTTCTGAGACGCCATGTTGCTTCATGTAGCATTCGATTGCCGAGGCAGCATGCCCTCTCTCTTGCTCAAACTACATACAATTTTCCAAGAGGGTAATTAGAAATTTGGTAATAGGAAACGTATATCTCTCACACTAGGGTTGTATATGGTTTTTTAGATTGCATACCTTGTGTGACTTAATGTCATCCATGAGCCTACCAATTACAGATGAAGCTGTAATAATCTTGGGGTTGCTGAAGATCCAATCAAAGGCTTCTTTTGTAACGATGTCACCCATGCCAAGGAAAGACACGGCTGTGAGCATAGGGTAACCAGAGGTCTTTAGTGCAACATGCATATACTCCTCCATTGTTGGGATGTAATCTTGGTGGAACCATTTGGCCTCATCAAAGTAAGCCCGGACCAAAAGTTTCATCTAAGACAATAACATGCATGAAATAAGTAAGAACGAAAAACATGAAAAAGTTAGAAAGCATGAAAAGTTGAGTTGCTTGACTCGTACTGCTTCTTTTGCGTAGCTAACACGGGATGATCTTCCTTGCTTGCCCAACTCTTCCTCAACTGCTTCGAAAACATCCAAGAGTGCACGATAGCATATTTGCATGTATTCTGGCAAGTGATCTATGCTGCTAATATCCCACCTGAAAATATCATGTACCAAGTACAAACCAAAGTTAGATTGATGCTATACAAAGAGTCTTAAAGTATATAGTACTAGTTAATTCTATTTATAAACCTCTCAATTGCTTCAGTGAAGGGCTCGAGTTCTTCAAGTGTGCCATATACATCATATATATCGTCTATAATGGATGTCATAGCAATAACTTTGGTTAGTATTTTTCTTGCAAGTGAATATTGGGGCTCAAAGTAGACTGCCACTATCCAGAAGTAGCACTCCACAACTCTGTCTCTTGCAAAAGGTAGTTTGTTTGCAAAATCTAAATCTTTCCACCACCTACAATATATTCGAATAGGTTAATATTGACTGTTGTAAGTAACCAAAATATATGTACTTTTTCATCTCACATCATTAAAAAAAATATAGACATATATTCACAATTTGTAAATATATGTCCACACTTAAGTGGTATGTGATGTGAGACAATTTTTATTTTTATTTTATTTATGATTTTGGAACTTACCTAGTGATAACTCTAAGTTCCTCTTTGTGCAATGACTGCACCAGGTTGAAATCTAATATTGAAAGCTTGAGCAAAGCTTTGCTATGTGAAGCATCCTGTTCATAGACAGAAATGTATCTCCGAGCCTCTAGCCTTGGTATGCCCTTGTGCAAGGGCTGCTTTAGGGCTCGAGTTACTTGTGCGGCCAACAGATTGCTTATAGGGGATTGCTTTGAATTCATCATGGACTTAAGGTGAGTGGTGGTGAACCCAAGGGCCTCATCAAGGATGTCTTCTCCATGCACCATTAGATGTGTAGCTTCATAGAAGGCTAGCATGCCTTGAACGTTGGTGGTCAAACTTTCCTTGAATTGACCATTTTCGTCTTTGAAATTGTTAAACGCATCTGTTTAAACAGCAAAAGTTATGACACCAAAGAATCAGAACATTATAGTGAATAACACTGCTATTACATGTACATATGTGCCAAACTAGCTAGCACATGACCAAAGAAATGGCACTCGGGGCTTACCACATGAAACGTTATATCCTTGTTGACGTAGTACTCGAAAGCGAAGGGCAACATTGTAGAGATCATCATCTTCAGCATCAGTATGGTCATTATAGGTAGCATATATATGTTGTAGTGCTTCTTGGATTTCTCTTTCAAAGTGGTAAGCCACGCCTAGGCGCTGGAGTTCATCAATTAAGCTCAGCTGTTTTGAAGGATGAGCAGCAGAGGCCAGTAGCTCCTTTATCACATCTTCTTTCAGCTCGTCAACTTCACGTACTTTACGGCCAAGTATCACCTGCACCAACAAATTGCATAAGCTATAATAATCATATTGTAGGTTTTAAATAATCATCTTATTTTCCTCAATATTTACCTTGTCCTCGGAAGTGTAGTTGATAAAACGGTCACCCCAAATGCTTGGATGAAAATTTGCTGTACGACGAATAACCTCAGGTTTGGAATTTTGGGATAGAGCCCGTGACACTGTGATAGACATGTTTTTCCTAGTTGATCAAGAACAAGAATATTTTTTTGTTGGTATGACTTGGACGTGTATGTTGTTTGTGATATTCTTGATCACGGGGAGGCTAGGTATATATAAGCATTTGAGTCTACAGGAGTAGTAGGATACTAAGTTTCAAGAAAATATCGATGTATATTTTTATTGATTAGATTAACCATATTTAATACTTATCATGATGTGATTCAATGAAAACGAGATGGTGGACCTCACACGTATGCTGTGTCATAATGCACTTAATTGGTGGTTTGCATATTTTGTACATGTTGATTCAATGAAAACGAGATGGTGGACCTCACACGTATGCTGTGTCATAATGCACTTAATTGGTGGTTTGCATATTTTGCACATGTTAAATGTCTTTAGCATTGAAATTGTACAGATTTTTAACATTGGTCAGCCTCCCTAATTTGTGGCTTTGAATCCAAACATATTAAAATTGTTAATGTTTGATGCCTCCTCAAAGGCCTAATAGGTCAACTATCCTATATAAAATAACCAACATTATTCACTCAAAATTTGTTGAGAATTACATAGATTCTATTCAGAACCCTTGTCCCTCAGTCGTATTAAGATTGCCACATGTTTCAAAACCATTTATTAAATAACATGCCACTACCTGAGTAGCCTTTCCTTATTCCTATATTAAGATATACACCGACTTTAAATCAAAGAAACATATATGATATAAAATTTTAAAAATAAATATGAACCATGCCATGTAATTAAACCAGGTATGAATGCATCATGCATACTGACAAAAACATGAATACAATATGTTTTTGACAACCCCAATCCACACTAAAAATCGCCAGAAACCCCTAAGTAGTGTAGTTTAGTGTTATAGAACACCAATAATCTCTAATGCGACCTTCATGTACGAACTAGGTTATGAAGTATCTGTAAACTATTAGTAGCTTAGTGTCAATGTCTAAGCTATACAACAGCACACGCATCACAAGCATGTTGGGTTTGTAAGTGTAAGTTCTAGATAGTTCTTGAAGCTTAACTTAAACACCCATGCACATGAGGTGGAATTGCGCTAAGACCCGTGGGCTCAGCGCATAAGGTGGATTCCAGTTCTAAAGCCCACGTGATGCTTATAGTGTGGTTTCTGTTATAACCGTGTAACTGTATTCATCTCTCTCTCTCTCTCTTATATAAGTGTAATCACTCATTGTAATATTATCTAAGAAATTCTAATACAAAGCTTTTACTGTTTTCATCTTCAATATACACTCTTATATTCTTTCAATAGGGACTGCCAAAGACCTCAAAGTGCAATTTCCTGTTAGAGACCGCCGTAATATTCTAACGCAACCCTCGCTTCCTAGCACGACTCATACACAAGCTAGGATCCACCAAAAGGAAATTAATAGGTACACATCACTTAATATACACATTTCGTACATATCACTTAAATGTGAATATATATTTATAAATTTTAAAATATTATACACAAAGAAAGAAAACTAAAAGTTAAACAAAAGGTTACTTAGACATTCGACTCAGTGGTAATTCCTTACCCTAAAAAGTCTCATCATTCCATAAGGGTGTGGGTTAGATTCTGAGATTCTAAAAAATATGCCTATGTGTGAGTTTAGATTATGATTTCTATCTTATATATATATATAAAAAAGTTAAACAAAAAAGCTCAACTCAAAAAGGAAAAAGAAAAAGTTAAACAAAAAAGCGAGTGGAAAACGGATACTTAGACTTATTCCATTAGTAGTTTACTAGTTTATATCTTAATATTGTTCCGAAAAAATAGTATACAACAAAAGCTCTTTTGAAAAATTATATTACCCGCTCGCTTGTTTTGATATTAAGAGCAGGGTATGTAATCTAATTACCATGAAGTTTAGCTAAAAGAAACCTTTATTTAGTTAATTTGTCTACATCATTCATTGAATATATTCTGTCACAACATAATTTGTCTACATGTTTTATTGAATATTCTTTCTTATAGAGATGGATATCTAGTCTTTTATTATTAAATGGATCATAATAAAACCACCACAATACTCATATTGGTACTCGATTTATAAGCACTAACTCAACATTATTCTTCATCTCTTTTCCAACATGGGTGTAGCCATCCCCCTCCTTGTAAACAACATCTATTACTCGTGCAAGATTAAGAACACGCATAAGGAGAGGCATGGGAATAGCAGTAGGCTCATACACTCCTCATTTATGTCCTTCCATGCATCAACGACTTGCTTGTTGAATTCCTCGTGGACCACTTCTTCTGAGACACCATGTTGTTTATGTAGCATTCGATTGCCGATGCAGAATGACCTCTCTCTTGCTCAAACTACATACATAGTTTTCTAAAGGGTAAATATACAATTCAATTTAATGTATATTTTCACAAAATTTGAACAATGCGATCAAAACACTAGACAAGTGCATAACAAAAATCTAGACAAGTATGTATTGTGTATGCATAGCAGATGTGCACAACTTATTTCCAAAATAGAAATTTGGTAATATGCAACCATATATCTCGAACACTAGCTTTAGACGCTTGTACGATTTTTTTTTTTCTTAGATTGCATACCTTGTGTGACTTTATGTCATCCATGAGCCTACCAATTACGGATGAAGCTGTAATAATCTTGGGGTTGCTAAAGATCCAATCAAACTACATACATAGTTTTCTAAAGGGTAAATATACAATTCAATTTAATGTATATTTTCACAAAATTTGAACAATGCGATCAAAACACTAGACAAGTGCTTAACAAAAATCTAGACAAGTATGTATTGTGTATGCATAGCAGATGTGCACAACTTATTTCCAAAATAGAAATTTGGTAATATGCAACCATATATCTCGAACACTAGCTTTAGACGCTTGTACGATTTTTTTTTTCTTAGATTGCATACCTTGTGTGACTTTATGTCATCCATGAGCCTACCAATTACGGATGAAGCTGTAATAATCTTGGGGTTGCTAAAGATCCAATCAAACTACATACATAGTTTTCTAAAGGGTAAATATACAATTCAATTTAATGTATATTTTCACAAAATTTGAACAATGCGATCAAAACACTAGACAAGTGCATAACAAAAATCTAGACAAGTATGTATTGTGTATGCAGAGCAGATGTGCACAACTTATTTCCAAAATAGAAATTTGGTAATATGCAACCATATATCTCGAACACTAGCTTTAGACGCTTGTACAATTTTTTTTTCTTAGATTGCATACCTTGTGTGACTTTATGTCATCCATGAGCCTACCAATTACGGATGAAGCTATAATAATCTTGGGGTTGCTAAAGATCCAATCCAAGGCTTCTTTTGTAACGATGTCACCCATGCCAAGGAAAGACACGGCTGTGAGCATTTGGTAACCAGATGTTTTTAGTGCAACATGCATATACTCCTCCATTGTTGGGATGTAATCTTGGTGGAACCATTTGGCTTCATCAAAGTAAGCCCGTACCAAAAGTTTCATCTATGATAACAACATGCATGAAATAAGTAAGAAGGAAAGCATGGAAAAGTTGGAGAGCATGCACGAACATTTTAGTTTCTTGAAATTAGACTCGTACAGAATCTTTTGCATAGCTAACACGGCATGATCTTCCATGCCTGGCCAACTCTTCCTCAATTGCTTCGAAAAGATCCAAGAGTGCACGATAGCAAATTTGCATGTATTCTGGAAGTTGATCCATACAACTAATGTCCCACCTGAAAATATCGTGTACCAAGTACAAACCAAAGTTAGATTGACATTTAGATCATAGTCTTATCATGTATACTAGTTATATGATTCTATTGATAAACCTCTCAATTGCTTCAGTGAAGGGTTCGAGTTCTTCAAGTGTGCCATATACATCATATATGTCGTCTATGATGGATGTCATGGCAATAACTTTGGTTAGTATTTTTCTAGCAAGTGAATATTGGGGCTCAAAGTAGACCGCCACTATCCAAAAGTAGCACTCGACAACTCTGTCTCTTATAAAAGGTAGTTTCGTCGGAAAATCTAAATCTTTCCACCACCTGTACAATATTTCAAATGGGTTTTAAACTTGTAAGTAACCAAAATATATGTACTTATTTTTTTGGATTTATGGTTTTAGAACTATATTACCTAGTGATATCACTAAGTTCCGATTTTTGTAAGGACTGCATCAGATTAAAATCTAATATTGAAAGCTTGAGCAAAGCTTTGTTTTGTGAAGCATCCTGTTCATAGATAGAAATGTATCGCCGAGCCTCTAGTCGTGGTATGCCCTTGTGCAAGGGCTGCTTTAGAGCATGAGTTACCTGTGCTGCCAACAGATTGCTTATAGCGGATGCTATGGACTTCAGGTGAGTGGTGGTGAACTCAAGGGCCTCATCAAGGATGTCTTCTCCATGCAGACTGATATGTGTAGCTTCATAGAAGGCTAGCATGCCTTGTACATTGGGGGTCAAGCTTTTCTTGAATTGACCATTTTCGTCTTTGAACTTATTAAATGCATCTATTAAAACAAGAAAAGTATGACACTAAAGATTCAACACATTATTTTTAGTGGAAAGAAATTTTAAATGTAAAGAATATTTATATATACATACATCTTAAAGTATATATGTAACAATCCACAGGATAGTAATCCAGTGATGTCCCCCTCCCCCTACTTGATTCCTATGAACCTATTCCTCTTTGAGTGTACGTAAGGCCTGTTCTAAGTTTTGGGTTGCTTAAGCCCGTCTCAATTTTGGTTGCCTACTTACTATTAAATATTAGAAAAAAATAAAGGTCCAATTTTTAATTTTTTTTTTTAATGCAAAACCAAGGTTATATTGTGCTTTTAACTTGAATTACATAAAAATAAAATAAAATGAAGTAAAATGTAACCCTGATTATGGTGTTTTATGATTAGCATGATTCGACTCAAAGAAACAACTTCTTATTGTAGGGTGATTTTTGGATATTGGGATTAAGGATTAGAGATTTGTCTTTACACTTTTGGTAGCCAATGGCCTTTTGTTTTGTTGAGACCCAATTATGTGTTTGTGACATTGTGTTGTCAGATTAGTAAAAATTTATTTGTGCTTTTATTTGTACTTTTGTTTGGGATGAATACGTTTACAATTTTTTGAGTAATAAATAAATAGAATTGATTGCTGAACAACAGAATTAAAAGAAAGTGATGGATTTAATTGAGGAAATTCTAACCTCTATATATAGGTTTTTCGAAGAAACCCAACACAATCTCCCAAAAGTCTAAAAGACTACAAATATATATATATATATATTTTTAAAATACAAATATTTTTCAAATGATTTTATTTTTCGAGAACTGAAGGGAAATTTATACAACTCCATCTAACGTTCCAAAGCAATAAAATAGAACTCCACTATGCTAAAAACAAGGGACAATTACTTTCACTTTTGATATATATATATATATCACTTAAAAATCCTACTCACTAACCGAATACACAGATAACCAAACTACTAAAATAAATAAAGTGGACCACTAGAACTACTACACCTAAAGAATAAAACTCTTTAATCAAAGACTAACATAAAAGACACCATAGATAATTCCAAGGAGTACAAAATAACATTCAAATATGAAACAAACTCAACAACCCCACTTCTTACTCCTACACGCCACTTGCCACAAATGAAGTATGAACTCTGTTTCATGCACAGTAAAATGTTTAATAGTTTGTTATCTATTGGTTTATATCTAAATTTGTTGGTTGCCAAAGTTAAATAATTTTTATGTATACTAATAGAAAATTTTCTTTATGTATACTAATATTTTATTTTATATATAATAATTTTTTTTTCTTCTTTATGTGTACTATTTATTTATTTTATTTGGTTGCCTCTAACGGGGGGTTACCCAAGCCCAAGGGCTTGTGGGGACCCCCCAACCGGCCCTAAGGGTACATGAAGGTCGTACACCACTACCTCATCATCTTCGTCTTCCCTACAAGATCTATGAGTACTATAGTTATGATCTGGTTTTGGGTCAACTCTCTCTCACTTTGCTCTCTTTTTTTATTTTATTTTAGTTTATGAAAAGGGAAATGAGTTTCCAAGAAACTGATTAGGTCTTTGTTTTGAAGTTTTAAAGTCTCTATCACACAATAAAGGTCTCAATCGATTGAATTTGGGTGAATGAAAATAGGTTTGTGCTGGTAAGATTCTTGAGTTTGGGATTTTTGAATGGAAATTGATTGGTAGTGTTGGTGTGGATTTGGATGGAAGTGGTAAGGACAAGATTTTGATGGAAGTGGTAAGGACAAGATACTTGTTGCTGAGTACGAAAGAGATAAAACTCTACCATTGAAAAAAGAAAAAGAAAAAGAATATTAAAATGAAATAGAGAAAATTATATAAAGTTTGTTGGAGTGTATTCCCAAGAAGGTAAGTAGCTAAAAATGAAAAAAAAAAAAAAATGTTTTCTTGCAAATTTTTTGCTAGAACTTTGTTGAGCTGGTTAGGAATGCCGAAGCATCTTAATTTGGTTATTTATTGGAAAAATTACAATTTAAACCCTATAATTTAGGGGTGTAACAAATTAAATTTTATAATTTGAAAAGTAACAAATTAAACCTTGATGAAGTTTTAAAATTGTTTTTTGAAATTTTATGATTTAATTTGTTAATTTTGAAACTATAAGATTTAATTGTTACATCCTAAACTATACAATTTAAAATGTAATTTATTCTTATTTATTTATGTGACAAATAGCGCACATCACCCAAGAAATGTGGGGTATATATGCATGTGAAAATGACACGTGGGTCTCACCACAATGAAGCCTTTAAATACTTGTTGATAGAAGTCGAAAACAAATCAACTAATTATCCTTCTTAGTAGAATATAATTGTAGGGTCAACATTGTAGACTTCATTTTCTTCAAGTGGTAAGCCAGCCTGTAGGTAGCAAATATATGGAGTGCTTCTTGGATTTCAATCTAAGCTCAAAGTGGTAAGCCAACGCCTAGGCACTGGAGTGCATCAATTAAGCTCAGCTGTTGAGAAGGATGACCAGCAGAGGTTCTTTCAACTTCAACTTCACCTTCTGGATCACCTTTTCTTTCAGCTCTTCAACTTCACCGACTTGGATCACCTACACAAACAAATTGGCGCTAATATTTATATTGTAATTGAGTGAGAAGTTATTTTTCATTACTCTCGGAGTTCTTCTCACATAAATGCTGAGTTTTATTAATTAAATTTATAGTGTGACACATCACTTACGTGAGAAGAAGGATCAAGACTCAAGAGTACTAAATAATTTTTCTAAAATGATAATAGAGATATTGCAAATTTTAATGCATAACCATTTATTATGTTGTGAACATAGCACTAATCACATTCATTGTTACGTTAATTTGTAAATTTTTTGTAATACATTTTATAATAACTTCAGCATTTTGTATTGTAAATTGCTATTTTTTAAAATGAAAAATTGTAACCCCATTTTTTGTTTTGTTAATAGCCTTGAAGTTCAACTGAGTTGGTACCTCTTAGTGTTCTCCAATAGACCCCACGTATAGAAGGGTTCAAATCCTCTCTCTCCAGTCTATTGAACTTCTTGTCAAAAAATAAACTCAAATATTTATTAATGGTTACAAATATTGTAATTTTGTTTTTAATAATTCGATAATTCAGAGAATGAAGATTTGTATCCTGAATGTTACTGTTAAGAACATTAGGAAGTGTAAGTTGTAATATAAGACTTTTTGGCAGAATATTATAATTGTTATTGACCAAGAAAAGAGGCAATTAATAATCATATTACCTTGTCCTCGGAATTGTTGTTGATAAAAAGGTCACCCCAAATACTTGGATGAAAATTTGCTGTCCGGCGAATAACCTCAGGTTTGGCATTTTGGGATAGGGCCCCTGAGACTTGGATAGACATATTTTTCCTAGTTCAAGAACAACTCTATGTTTTATATGTTATGGGATATGTTGTTTGTGAACTTCTTTAGCACTGGGTTAGTGTAGAGAACTATAGAAGTATAAAGTTTGAGTAATCAGCCACACAGAAATCATGTGTGCTGTTTGTATTTATATTGATAATGTAATACATCATATAGAGTTTGAGTGAAACTCTTATTTACAGAAATTGAGTTCTAGTCACTATCTATTTACAAGCATAAGGAAAGATTTGCCCACGGAATTTATCTGTTTGTGTTGCTGTGTTATCCTTAATAGTTAGCCTTTTTAAGTATATATAATTAAGCTACTAAAAAAAAAAAACGACTTTTTACGAGGGTCAAAACCCTCGAAATAAGCATTAAAAACCTTCGAAAAAGGTTATTTTGATTGTCAAGATGACCATCGAAAGGTGTCGATAGAGACACCGTCGAAAAAGATGTTTCAATGGCCTACACAAAGCTTGAAGAAAGTATTTTATCTTTATCGACGGTCATAACCCTTGATAAAGAGTATTTGATACTTCACAAATATTACTTGTATTCGAGGGTCACAACCCTCGAAATAAGTAATTTTGTTTTTATCGAGGGTCATAACCCTCAATAAAGTTTTTTTTTTTTTTCTAAAAAAATTCATTGAGTAGGGACCTATACCAAATATACAAGCAATATACCACATTTGTACCAAAAATCTCGTTACAATGCTTGACAAACTAGATTTTATACAACTTAAAAAAGCGTATGAAATCAAGTAAACAAAGTTCAATATGGACTACTAATCCAATCAAGTCCAATGTGTAAATCAAGCCTAATTCTACTACAACAAATCCAATAAATCCAATCAAGTCCAAATATGTAAATTTAGTCAAGCTACTCGTGCGGTCTTCTTCTTTTTGCCGGCTTCTCGTGGGGTCATATAAACCATCATTTGCGCCATGAGAGCTTCAACACGAATAGCTTGTTGTTCCATCTGAGTAGATCGTTCTTCTAACAAATCGTTGACCTGAATGACTTGTTCCTCCAATAATTCGACTTTAGCATTGGCCTTTGCATTATCCTCTAAACACATTTGCTCAGACTCTTGTAGTCGCTTCTCAAGATCATTCTTTTTGGATGAGGAGGAACCCCATAATTTTGTAGCAGTGACACCTCCCCCATAGCCTCGAACTCGTCCATGATGCTTAGGCCCAAATACCTCCACAAACATTTGGTTTTCAGACATTTGCAATGACCCCTCATTCACTTAAGTAGTAAGACTCCTCAACGCCATCTAAAAAGAAAAGCACTTATATCACATACAACAAAACCATACCAGTAAACTTAGTTATATCAATATGATTAGAATACTCCATACCAATGAATCTTGTGTTTCTTTATTTACTGCTTGCCCATCAGATTGCACATGGGTGATCTCAAATAATTGGACTCTAGTAATTTGATGACCTGTCTTCTCTTTCTACTATTTGGCAAAACACAAATGTAAGGAAAAATAATTGGACTCTAGTAATTTGATGACCTGATGCTATTACACAAGTTACAGCCAAAATTCAGGGGGTGTTCACAGATGATATGAATCATTGGTTTAGCAATATTATTCAGTAAAAAGACTAAGCTTGATACTTCAATTTTAATGTCAAGAAAGCTAATAGATACCAAAAATGAGCTAATACATACCAAATGGACATGAAAAAATAACTATGCTATTTTATAAGGGATAAAGGCAAAAAGAGAGATGCATTCACAAGTAAAGACCCAAATGGGATATTGATTAATGCAGTCATCATAAATCAAGGTGACATGAGCAAGGAATACTTAGATTTGAAGTTTATATACCACTATGATGAAAGTCTTCCAAATAAGATCTCACTGAAAATAATAGCACCAAACCACTTGTTGGAAACAAATCTGCAAGCAAGTAAAGAATGAAACATGATACTCTTAAGTTAGTAACTAAATAAAGGGCTTCTACAAGCCCCATGTTATTTGTAAAACTCTTAGCAGCTAAATTAGACAGTAAGACCAACCAAATTAAGTCAAATACCGAGCAAAAAGACAATGCATAAAAACAAATTGAACAGGAATTCAAAAGAAGATCTAAATTGCACCTGCAAAGAAGTATATGACAGCAAAAGAGGGAAATTACTAACTTTAGATTGAAATGTTGGCAAGATTCAATGTTTACCTATCTACTCTGTTTTCTTTCCTTTTCTACTTCAAATCTCAAGTTACTTTTAAAATCAGCTACAACCAATTTTACTATTAAACATTGGTATAGGCAATTGAATTTTTGCCGTAGTTGATGGTGTCTGATCTGATGCAGGTTATCATCTGCACATGATGTAACCTTGATATCAATGAACAAGCCCTTTATCTGTTGGAACAGATGTCTCTAGATATTTCCTATTACATTATATGCATGCCATTAATTGCAAAACATGATGATTATGGAAGTTCATAGTAGTTCTCAAATTCACAGAAGCATCATTTGCACAGAATTTTTGCTGTTCAGTTCCACATACTGAGAATAAGATCAGAGTGCATTTACAAAACCTCAAGTGTAGAACATCAATTAAAATGGAAGAAAATAAATTGCATTTGTATATACAAGTTGGGGTGAGTGAAAAACAAAAACCAGTGATTATTGTTATCGGAAAGATAATGCTAATATCAACAATGTATTATGAACTATGAAATAGCTTAAATATTTCAGTTTAAAATATAACAGAAACATAGTTGTTTACCTATGTTTGGTTGCTAAGAAAATAGAGGAAACTAAAATAAATAAATAAATTGTTAATCTAATATTTGTAAATCCAACTCAGCTAAACCATAACAGTGCTCTTAGGCTCATATTACACATTGTAGGATTCAACATTTTTACATCCATTCACTTTTCCTCACATTTTCTCAGCTACCAAACAAACACTTTCTCCCTACATACACACAAATGATAATTAGCAAAGGAATTAAGCTTAATTGACGAGCAAATCAGGATTAATTGATGAGCAAATCAAGCTGAGTTTCTCACGCATTGGGAGCCAAACAAGCATTTTCTCGAGAATATGAAAAGGAAAGAAATGGAATCGGAGAGAAAATGATAGGCATACCTGGGAAGAATCGGAGAGCAAATCAGGTTGACTTTGATGACGGAGAGGACTCTTTCGATGACCTCGTCTTTCGATGATCGTCTTTGCTAGCCGTTGATTCAGTCGATCTCACAATTTTCTGGTAGCCTGAAAATGGGAGATTCGAAGGCTTGAAGCAGTATTCATATCTCAAACCCTCTCTCTCTTTAAAAAATCTGAACGAAAATCTAAACAACCAGTATTAATTGTGGAACTTACATTTTGTTGGAAATTGATTGGAGTGAGCGATGATGAGAAATTGATTGGACAAGGTATTTCAATCTAGTGTGATGAGAGGTGTGAGAATTTGAGCATGAAAAGGTATTTCAATTTTGGGGGTTTTGACGATTTGGGGGTTTTGAAGTTTCTATTTGACGATTTGGGCAAAAATTGAAGTTCTGCGAAAATTCAAATTTGTTGTTGCTATTCACGATTTGGGGGTTTTCATTTTCAGAAATCCTTGGGCGCGCACCAAATGATTAGTCGCGTGCAAAGGTATTGATCTGTTATTTTTTTCATGCTTACTTCGAAGATATTTATGGCCATTAAAATAGCTCAGTTAAAAAAATGCATATTTCGAAGGTTATTGGCAAAAGAGGTGAGTAATATAATTTTTTTATGTTTATTTCAACGGTTCTATTAGTGACTGTCGAAATAGATTAATTGTATATTTTACCCCTACGGCTTACCGCACAAAATTATATGCTATTGCAACCATTTTTAATGAACCCTCAAAATAAATGCGTTGAAATAGGCCAAGTTTTTTGTAGTGAGCATCGAAAGAACTGTAACAGCATACTATTAAGTTAGGTGAGCCATGGAAATATCGTTGTAAATTTATGTGGACTAGATTAACTTGTTATCTACTCTTTCATATTATTGAACAAAGGACAATGATAAGTTCACTGTTAACAAAGTACTATAAATTTTCCAAATAGTTGAAAAATAGTGGTTATGGACTTATTAGCCCGTGGTATAGAACAAGTTTTCGTTATAGGACAAGTTAAAGTATACATTACACCCACATGTTTTTCACTTTTGAAAATGTGATCGGTGAGCGTGTGCAATGTAATGTTACATGAAATATTTATTTGTTTGATGTGGTGTTTAGGAAAATTCAAATTGATGTTTCAACCATTTTCAACATTTTTTTTGGCAATTAGAAAAAAACAAGCAAGAATTACTTTATATTTTTAGGCTGTGGAAAACGGTCACCCCAAATCCTTGGATGAAAATTTGCTGTCCAGCGAATAACCTCAGGTTTGGCATTTTGGGATAGTGCCCCTGAGACTTGGATAGACATATTTTTCCTAATTCAAGAACAACTCTATGTTTTGTATGTTATGGGATATGTTGGATGGTCCCCTGTCACTGCCGACTTAGACCGGTTTGTAGATCGATCACGCACGGGCTGATAATGTAGGTCATGTTGGAAGCTCGAGCACAAAAGAGAAATAGAGGTCTACTGGTTTAAAAGATTAGTATTCAAAGATGAGTAATTATTAGTTTGCATCACTTACAAGTTACATCACACACCACCCAATTGTCAACCTTAATTTTTCCAAATTATAGACATAAATGATTGAATGGTATGAAAATTGATGTGAGCAGTACTCAATACCTTTCAAAGATTCTATCCACAGTAATTGATGGACCAATTTAAGTGTCAAAAATGTTTTCCAATGTTTGAAAAATCTGTTGGGTATATATCATGTGATTTTGTAAAAAGAAACAATAAGAACAAGAAATTTGTCAAAGTTAATAAACAATAAAAACTCACAGTGAATGCAGAATGAATAGATCAAGTCTAGCGTTTGACGCTATCTCCTTAAAACAGATTGCGCCCCTCACACTATTAACTTAGTGGTGCTTTGAGACTCATGGACGTCTGTCTCCCAGGATAAAATGATCTTCGCACGCAGAAGAAGCACAAGCAATCTCCGTGCACAACGAACGTAACAAGTGTCTCTTTCTCTCTCTTTATGCAAATGAGACTCTTAAAATTATAGGAAATAACTAACTCAAAGCAACTTCTTAAAGAAACTTCAAAAGTTCAAAAGTTTCTTTTAATTGAATGAAGGGACACTCTATTTATAGATAGAGTCACACCTCTTCGGAAAAGGTGCAAGATGAATAGTAACAACTATTCAGAAAAGACACAAGATGAATAGTCACAACTATTCAGAAAAAACACAAGATGAATAGCCCACTTTTAAAAGGCAATTTCTCATTCACTCCTAACCATTTTTACAACAAAATAAAGCACTCATAGTACTATAAATTAAATGAGGCAATGATAGTACTGTAAATTTTCCAAATAGTACTGTAGCGGTTATGGACTTATAAGCCCTTGGTATAGAACACGTTTTCAAGTTTAAGCACACATTACACCCACATGTTTTTTACTTTTGAAAATGTGATCGGTGAGCGTGTGCAATGTTTCATGAAATATTTATTTGTTTGATGTGGTGTTTAGGAAAATTCAAAATGATGTTTCAACCATTTTCAACATTTTTTTTGACATTTAGAAAAAAACAAACAAGAATTATTTTTTATTTTTAGGTTGTGGATAACTAAATCAAAGATGCTCTTCCAATCCGATAATACAATTTTATTTATTTTTAAATTTTTTTTTTTATGAAAGTCTTCGGTCCAACTTTTGCGTACTTTGATTAATGTCAGAGAGACATGTAACACCTTATTAGCCACGTGTACTGCGATAGGCAGAAGGATTTTACTTCGGAAGGTCGCCTAGAGGGGATTGCCACTTCCTCCACAATTTCAGAAGAAAATATCCACACTCCTATTCATATTTGGTAGGGCCATTTATCCATATATTGTGAGGATATTGTGAGGGGTTGGACGCATGTATAAGCTCGTCTCCTAAGTCCTAACATAATTTTTTCGAGCTTCTCACCCCATATATTTTTGTATTATATATGGAGTATCTAACTTGACTGATACAAAAGGAAGTAGACCTTAGCAACTGGTTGGGTAACACCATTCTCTGTCTTAAGGATACAGATCTTATGAATTTAACATTACCATCTAATCACAGTAGATTCCCTTTGAAGCATTGTTCTCAGAAGACGTTCCTCTGCATCTTAAAAAATACAACTCAACAAATAGTAAATCCACCCTACAACCATGATTGAAAAAGGCCAAAATCAAACAAAAGTTACACAACCCCATCAATCCCTTCAAAATCCCAAAGCTAAATTTGGATTTCAGGTTGACTGGGGCTGGAACGATGGTTGAACAAGTAATGTCATAAGAAACCGAATTAAGAATTATTGAAAAATAATTAAATATAATTAATTTATAATAACTAATAATAGTTAGTGAAAAAAATTCCAAAAGCGAGATTAATATTTTTTGTGTTCTTACTATTACAAGACTAATTTTATGAAATCAAAAGGTCCAAGTCTTCTTTTTTTTATTTTTTATAAATAAATAAATAATTCTACCACAAAACTTATAAGTATTTCAAAATCATGTGAAGTTATATAACGATAGTTCAATTCTAATTGTGTGAATATGCAAAATTTCAAAATCATGTGAAGTTATATAATTATGTAGAAATACCTGATTAGTTTATATTTTAATATTTTTCAAAATAAAATCTCATTTCTAAAATTATATGGCACACTTGAGTAAATTTATTTTTCATTCTCACGGTGCTTCTCTGATCTCTTGTCTTCTTTTTTATTTATTTATTTTTCACCGTATTTTTTTTTTCCTCAACTCCACTGTGACTTTATCCACCATATATATAACATATTCACTGATATTTCATTCATTCATTTCACCTTTGTTTCAAACCTTGCAGTAAAGCCAAACGTCACCAAGAACGGAAGTGAGGCATAAGCTGGTGTTGCTTGGCAAAGAGATTGGGCTGATTTTGTGTGGTGCATAAAAATTTTTTTTTGGATTTCTTACTTAGCATGAAAAAAGAAAGAAAAGAAAGGTATCCCATCAACAGCCTATGAACAAGCAATGTATTTTTTTTTAATTTTTTATTTTTTTCTAGTGTATCCAAAAGTTAAATTATTCCAAATATGAATGAAAAATAATAAAATGACGACTTTAAGGTGGACCACTTTATTGAGATCTAAATTAAAGTTTACATATACGCCCTTCAATACAAAATAAAAATAAAACCATTTAAAGAGCTACTCTCTCTGTCTCGAGGATTCAAGTGGAGCTGATCTACATATATATGGAACTTAACCATATCAAATGGTTCCATTCTTATTGAAATATTTGCATGGGTCCATGCTTATAACGGCACAGGATCAATGAGCATAGAAGTTATGAAATCTTTGAGCACAGTTCCAGCATTTGTGTAACCATCTTCGTCCTTATACACAACATCCATCACACGTGCAAGGTTGAGAATTCGCGTCAGAAGTGGCATGGGGACAGTAGTTGGGTTGAGGCACTCTTCATTTATGTCCTTCCATGCATCTTTAACTTGTTTGCTCAACTCGTTGGTTGCTTCTTCTTCTGTAGCACCATGTTGTGCCATGTAACATTCAACAGCCGAGGCAACGTGCCCTCTCTTTTGCTCAAACTATAAAATTATTGAATCATTATGTTAGAAGAGTGTCACGTACGTGTTTGGAACATTATTGAAGTAATCAAATTGAGCTTACAATTATAACTATTGTTATACAGAAATAACATTATACCTTATGTGACACCATGTCATCCATGAGTCTGGCAACCACTGTACAAGCTTTAACGATTTTGGGGTCGCTGGACATCCACTCAAAGGAATCTTTTGTAACAATGTCTCCCATTCCAACCAACAATGTGATTGCTAACGTTGAGTAGCCAGAGGTAACACATGCGATGCGCATATATTCATCCATTGTTGGTATGTGTTTTTGGTGGAGCCATTTGGATTCATGAAAGTAAGCCCTAACTTGATTCTTCATCTGAGACAACAAAAAATTTATAGTTAGGATTACCATATTTAATTACAACCTAGTTAACATTTTCTTTCTTTCTTTATCTCGCTCTCTCATTTTGGAATTCTAAATTTAAATGTATAGGTGCTCACTGCTTCTATTGCATATTTGACGCGGTATGATCTTCCTTCACCTACTTTTTCTTCCATTTCACAGTAAACATCAAGTAGTGCTTGGTAAAACACTTTCATGTACCCTGGAAGTTGATCAATGGCACTAATATCCCACCTGTAACGTAGACTTTCTATCTTAATTGACTTCTCAAATTAATATAAACCATAAGAAGAATAATCAATGATAATAAAATGTGTTTCAATTAATTTTAACCTCTCGATTGCTTGATTAAAAAGCTCAAGCTCTTCAGGTGTTCCATACACATCATAGATGTTATCAATAGCTGAGATCATGGCTATCACTTTGGTTAATATCCTCCTAGCAAGCAAATATTCAGGCTCAAAGTATACTCCCAATATCCAGAAGTAACACTCAATCATTCTATCTCTGATAAAGGGCAGCTCCCTTGTAAAATTTAAGTCTTTCCACCACCTACAAATACAATTTAATAGAATCATGCAGTTTTTCAACATACAATGATGTACAAGCTTATAACTATTTTAACTCATGCTTATAACTATGACATGGGTTAACAACTAACCTTGCAAGGTCAGAAACTTCTTTCTGGTGCATTTTCTGCAATAGGTTGAAATCCAACTTTGCAAAGGTAAGAAGAACTTTATCATGTGAGGGGTCTTCTTGGTAGATAGTAAAGAAATGTCTTGCCTCTAATCTTGGTAGTCCTTTGTGGATCGGCTGCTTTAATGCATGCAGGGCCGGCCCAAGCATAAAGCCATTTAAGCAATGGCTTGAGGCCCCCGAAATTGGAAAGGCCCCATAATTTTAAAAGCCCACATGTATAAGCCCATTTTAATCATTAACATATTCAATAAAAATTTTTTTTTCCAGCAGCTGCAGCTGGCTTACTGCACAGCAGCTGCAGAGCATTAAAGTCCATCAATTCTGCAGGATTTCCAGCCGGCTGCTGAAGATTTGTTTTCCTTTTTCAGTACACGTGTCAACTCCCTCAATGTTTTAGATATTAAAATACAAAGTAAATATATATATTTTTTTTTGCTGCGCATTAAATTCCATCAATTCCAGGATTTTTCAGCCGGCTGTTGAAGATTTTTTTCCCTCTCTCTGTACGCGTGTCAGCTCCTTCAACGTTTTAGACATTAAAATACAAAATAAAATTTTCTTTTCTGCAGCCGGCTGCTGTTGATTTAATTTATCAATTGTACAATAATAGTATAAGATTTTTTTTTTCTCTCTCACGTGACATCTCAACTCCCTCAGGCCTCACCGTCTCTTTCTCTACTCTTCAGACTTCAATTTCTCCACTTTTCTCCTAAGTCCAAACTTTTGCTCTCAGTCTCACTCTCTACTTATTGCTTTTGCTGAATCGCTCTCTCTCTCTACGTCTTGAAATCTTCTACAAAATTTGGATTCAACGTATAAATAGGTAATAATATCAATCTTTACCCTCTTGAATAAATTTTTTTTTTCTTTGCAATTGGGATTTGTTTAATAAACTGTGAATTTTTTATATTCATTGTTCAGGTATTAATTTTATGTAGATGAGTAGATATTGGGAAAAATCAACGTAATCAGGTTCTATTGTTCTATACTTTCCTATTTTAATTTCATTAAATTTTACTTATTAGTTAGGTACTATTGTAGACTTGTAGTATTGTTACATGTTTTGGCTGTTATTTGTTTTTTGGATGTAAAGTATTTGTTGTTTGTTTGTTTGTTTGTTTTTTTTTCCTATATGGCTCCTCGAAAATATGAATCTGGGCATCAGAAACTAAAAAAAAAAAGAAGAATAGAAAAATTGATTGAATCCCAAAAGGGAGCTCTTGAAAAATTTGTTACAAGTAATAAACAAAATATCACAGAAAAATTAGGTGATAGTTCAACAAATGAACAAGAAATTCATCTTAAAGAATTAGAAGATAATACAATAATACCATCAAAAGATACAAATGAAAATAATCCTTACGATAGCCAATTGAAAGATACTAATGAAAATAATCTTAATGATAGTCAATCAAAAGATACTAATGAAAATATACCGAATGATGATCAAAATTTTAATATACCTACTTTTGATGAAGAACATGAAACAAATTTAGAAGCAAATGAATATATTAACGAAACACTTGATTATAGGCCTTTAAATATTTATGATCCAGCTCATTGGAAAAATATTGACTCAAAATTGAGAGATTTATTAGTAGAAAAGGGTCCAATTAGACATAATGATTCAGAATTTCCTAAAGATAGAAACTCTAGGCATTTTTCTACTACATATTACACTCGAATCTTACCAAATGGGGAGAAACATGATAGAAAATGGTTAGTGTATTCAAATGAATTAGATAGTGTATTTTGTTTTTGTTGCAAGTTGTTTAATTCGGAATCTTGTGCAAATCAATTAGCTAATCAAGGAACTAATGATTGGAGAAATCTTAGTGGTAAAATTAAAAGACATGAAACAAGTAGTGAGCATATTACTAATATGAACACTTGGAGTGATTTACAAATAAGATTATTGAAAAATAAAACAATTGATAAAAATGTTCAAGAACTAATTAACAAAGAAAAAGATCGTTGGAAAAATGTATTACAAAGAATTATTGCAATCATAAAGACTTTAGGTAAAAATAATTTGCCATTTCGAGGAACAAAAGAAAAAATTTATCAAGAAAATAATGGAATTTTTTTAAGTTTAATTGAAATGATTGCAGAATTTGATCCGGTAATGCAAGAACATATTCATCGTATTCAACAAGGTGAAATTCATAACCATTATCTTGGTCATAAAATTCAAAATGAATTGATACAAATGATAGCAAATGAAATTAGAAGTAAAATTATTAAAAAAATTAAAGAAGCAAAATATTTTTCTATTATACTTGATTGCACTCCTGATATAAGTAATCAAGAACAAATGACTCTCGTACTAAGATGCGTGGATATTTCAACAAGTCCAATAAAAATAGAAGAATATTTTTTAGAATTTATAAAAGTAGATGTCACTACTGGTTTAGGTCTTTTTAATGAACTTATAAATGTAATAACGAAATTTCAACTTAACATTAATGACATACGAGGACAAGGTTATGATAATGGATCTAATATGAAAGGAAATAAACAAGGTGTACAAAGAAGACTTCTAGATATTAATCCTAAAGCATTTTACACACCATGCGGTAGTCATAACATTAATCTAGTACTTTGTGATATGGCAAACTCTTGTACTAAAGCTGTATCTTTTTTTGGAGTGGTACAACGTTTGTATACATTATTTTCTTCTTCAACAAAGAGATGGAATATTTTAAAAAAAAAACTATCAAAATTCACTCTTAAGCCGTTATCACAAACACGTTGGGAAAGTCGCATTGAAAGTGTTAAAGCTATAAGATTTCAAGCTTCAAAAATAAGGGATGCTTTGTTAGAGTTAGCAGAAAGTAGTGATCAAGATTCTAAAACAAGAAGTGAAGCTAACTCTTTAGCAAAATATGAGTTTGGAGATTTTGAGTTCTTATTGAGTTTGACTATTTGGTATGAAGTGTTATTTGCGGTCAATTCACTAGTAAAATTTTACAATCTAAAGATATGCATATTGATGTGGCTATAAATCAATTAAAAACTCTTATAGATTTTTTCAAAAATTATAGAGAAACTGGATTTGCAACTGCTATGAGTTCAGCCATAGAGATTCTAAAGAATTAGAAATTGAACCGATTTTTCAAGAAAAACGTGTAATTCGTAGGAAAAGACACTTTGATGAAAATGTTGATCACGAGATAACACAATCCGTTGAAGAATCTTTTAGAATTGATTATTTCTTATTTATAGTTGATCAAGCTATTTCCTCAATTGAGCAAAGGTTTGAACAGTTTCATATATTGAAACTTTTTGGTTTTCTATTTAGTTTCGAAAAATTAAAACTTTGCATGAAGCTTAAAAGTAATGTCTTTGTCTCGAAGTGCTCTCACATATAAAAATTCCATTGATATTGATGGTTTAGATTTATTTTCGGAATTAAAAGTTTTAAGAGAAGTTATACAAACAGAAGAAAACAAGAACACTCCAGTTGACATATTGAATTATATTAAAAAATTAGTCTTTTCCAAATCTTGTTGCATATAGAATTTTATTAACAATTCCTGTAACAGTTGCTTCTGCAGAAAGAACTTTTTCAAAATTAAAGATAAAATCTTATGTCGACTTGCCAAGAAAGATTAAGTGGATTAGCGATTTTATAATGAAAAGAACATGTTAGAGAAAATTGATTATAAAAGTTTAATAAATATTTTGCATCTAAAAGAGCAAGAAAAATGAAATTCTAGTAAAAAAATTATAGATATTAATTTAATTTAGTTTGTGGTTAATAATAAAAAAAAAAGGCCCCAATTTTAGATTTGGCTTGAGGCCCCCAAAAAGTTTGGGACGGCCCTGAATGCATGGCTTACTTGTGCGGCAAGAGGAGGGCTTAAGTGGGATGCTATAGACTCGAGATGTGTGGCAGTGAAGACAAGAGCTTCATCTAGTATAGCTTCCCCGTGGATCTTGAGATATGTGGCTTCGTACAAGCTTAACATTCCTCGTGCATCACTTATAAGTGAGTCCTTGAAATTTCCATTGCTTTCCTTGAACTTAGTGAACTTATCTGCTTCACAATCCAATCACATGGAATAAGTATAAAGATAATAAAGATAAACAATCACTTTAAGAGAAAAAGAAAAGAAAAACTTACCACATGAAATGCGATAACCTTGTTGTCTAAGTAAACGAAACTGGAGAGCTACGGTATAAAGGTCATCATCATTTTCATGGTCATTACTGTCCTGAAGAGTCATGTGCAATTGTTGCAAAGATTTTTCAATCTCATTTTCAAATTGATAAGACACGCCTAAGCGCTGAATCACATCAATCAAGTTTAGTTTTTGTGAGAGGTTCTCAATCGGAGATGTTAGCATCCTTCTCACAGCTTCCTTCATTTCTTGAACTTTTTGTTCCAAATTCTCCTCAGTTTCCTATAGTTGCAATGAATCAATAAAAACATATGCATTTTTCTCAAATAAAAAGCTTAGTTCCTTAAATGATAAGGGAAAGTTATATATATAGTTTTATTCTACTCACAAACTAAAGCATATATTTTAAGGAAAATGTTATTTCCACACTGGTTTTTTATATTTCCGCACTATTAGTGCGGACATATAAAAAGAGGGTGTGGAAATAACATCACCCTATCTTAAATATGTCACTTTAAAACTCAAATTTACATAATTGAGCTAAATCTTATTATACACAACTCTCCCAAGTCTTGGGAGTGGAAAGTTACAATAGGTTGATAACATATTCACGCATAAATCAAGAAAACATGTTTTCTTAATTTATGACCTTGATTCATGCTCATTAAATTACATATGAATCCCTTGATTCATTCTATTATCTTAAACAGTGAGCATGGATGCAGAAGTGACATAAGTGAGAATGGGACGAGGAACTTACCCCTAACACGCCGTACGATTCTAGAATGATGTTATGTAGCAATTGGTTTTATATATAGATACTTGGAACGAGCTCGTTATTCTCTCTACTAAAAGGGACCAGACACTCCCAATTTAGACTATTCATATTAGAAACATACTGGATTCCACTTTGGTGTTCTCACAATACATCGATTCTACAGGTGAGTGAGACCTACAAAAATATGAAAAGGAGTACTGTTTAGATATTTTTCTCTTGAAATTGTGAATAAGGTTGCAGCTGAAAATCAAATGAAAGGGATTGAATTATCAGGATTCGAAGAGAAAGTACGTCATCCACCACTTAAACTCAAAAAAAAAAATTCTTGTTTTTATTTTGCTAAATGCAAAAAATTAAAATAAAATAAAATTGAAAGCATCATTTTGATTTTTCCTGTAAATTTCTCTAATGTATCCAAAAGTAAAATAATTCCAAACATTAATGAAGAATAATAAAATGGTGACTTTAACCTGGACCACTTTATTGAGATCTAAATTGAAGTTTACATATACGTCCTTCCATTAAAAAAAAAAAAGGCAAAACAAACTTCAAAGAAGCTACTCACTCTGTCTTGAGGATTTAAGTGGAGCTCTATATATATATGGAACGTAACCTTATTAAATGGTTCCATTCTTTTTGCAATATTTGCATTGGTCCATGCTTATAACGGCACAGGTTCAATGAGCATAGAAGATACAAAATCCTTGAGCACAACTCCAGCATGTGTGTAGCCATCTTCGTCCTTATACACCATATCAATCACATGTGCAAGGTTGAGAATTTGCATCAGAAGTGGCATGGAGAAAGTAGGCACTCTTCATTTATGTCCTTCCATGCATCTGCAACCTGTATGCGAAAGTCATTGATTGCTTCTTCTTCTGTAGCACCATGTTGTGTCATGTAACATTCAACAGCGGGGTAGAGGCACTCTTTTGCTCAAATTACAAGTACTGAACATTATGTTAGAAGAGTAGTGGAGAAGCCATAAGCTTTTTTCAAAGGGGGTGCAATTGAATATAAAAAAATTAAAAAATTAAAAATGAAATTTTTTTCCTCTAGTCCTAAGCAAACAATAAATAGATTTACACATTCTGTTGGCTCACTAGTGAGATAATATACTAAACAATATTAAACATTCTAAGCAAGCAATATCTATTTTTTTAGGTTCACATGCATTTTTGAGTTTTTCTAGGGGGTTTAACATTTAAAGATTTAGCATTTGGGATAGAAGATTGGGCATTAGCCTACCAATCTTGTACATTTTTCTCTTAAAATATGTATCATCCTAATTTTGAACATTTTTTCCCCTTAAAATATGCATCAATTGTGATTGATTTTCACAGAAATTACTCAAAACCTGAATATTTAGTGAACAAACAAATTAAAAAAATCACAAACTTAAAACCTAGGCTCCCCTTGGCTCCTGGCTCCACCAATGTAGAAGGTATCATAGGTATGCAGGGATGGAACCAAAAATCAAGCTTTTAGTTGCCAAAACATAAACCAAAAAAAATATTTAGAACTTCAATAATGAAAAAAAAATTAGAAAAAAAAAAAAAATCGTATCATTCAATATTTATAAAATATAAACAAATGAAAAAAATAATTTCACAATAAATTTTAAATCAATCATTTATTAAATTGTGATTTGGCGTTTTTTAAATCCCAAAATAATCTATGATTAATTCTGTACTAAATTCAGAATAATTTTCCTTTTAGTGTAAAAAATAAAATAAAAATAAATGAATGAATGAATTAAGGTCATGCATGTCTTCTCAAAAAATTCTGATTGATTTATCAAACTATAATGTCCTTCCAAATCAAATTTGTCGTTTAAGTCTATCTTTCCACTGTAGGTACAACAAAAAGGACCGTTTGAACACAAGCTAAATGTCATTGAAATAAAAGGATACATTGAACTTTAAGTTATTGTCCCCTTATGCTACATTATTATCATGTACGATAATTTGTGAAGAACAAGAAAAAAATTACATGCGTGATGGGAACAAAGTTGTTTTATTAAGTCAATATTGTTTTCTAGGACCAAAATAGAATGCATGAAATATCATTACTTTCATCTGGTCAAGTATGTATTAATCATAATAAGTAACATCAGCACTTTTAAAAAAAGAGTTATGAAAAAATTTGTGTTCCTAAACTTATTATGATAATTAAACTCCAAATGTATTAAGGGGGCACGCCATAATATTTGTGTATAGGTAAGAAATTCAAATTTGTTACCTAAAATTAGGGATTTTGCTAAAAGCGTGGTGGACAGGGAGCAGCTTGTAGGTTTTGACAAAGAGTTGGGTTCACTTGGCTTGGAGTCATTTTCAATCCCAAACCAAACCAAGTTTCACTTGGACCACTTACAACCCATTATTACAAAAGTTACTGAATCAAACTATCTCACAAGTGACTGGTTTGGATCAGTCGAATTGAGCTTTTTTGTCAGGTCTATTGGACCATTTATCTCCAATTTAAAATTAGACTTTTTTATATTAATCAAATATAATAAAAATAATAATTCTCAAATGTATCAAACTAACAAGTTTCCATCCAAAAATATTTTAAAAAGAAATGCATCAAACTTGCCATTTGGTTCTTGTTTTTATCTAAAAGAAAACTTCCTAAGTTTCCAGAGTCATGGATGACATGGTTGATGGCATGGGGTGATCTTGTTGTCTGAAAACAAATCACATGACGACCTGACAAATAGGGACAAGACTAGTGTTAACACACTAGGGCAGTTTCCCTAGTTTCATAGGTCAATAGATTACATGATGTGATACTCAAATGCACCTCCCAAACCACATGGTTTCCATAAAAAAGACAAATAGTTTCATAGGTCGATAATAAGTTATATGAATCATATGATATAATATGGTTGGTTATTCTTTAGTACATGTGTGTTAAGGAATCCTACATTGGTTAGATATTATAGTTGTGTTAGTAGTCTTATGTATAAATAGGATACCTCACAACACATTGTAAGTCATCCAAAAAATATCACACAGTAAATATAATAAAGATGTAGCGTATTGGCTACATCCTGTGGACGTAGGCTCACATAGCCGAATCACGTGAAACTCTAGCCTCCACTCTCTTCCTCTCTCAATCTCTTTTATATTTTCCATTGTCATTAGATTTAGGTTTTCCACATCATGCTGGTCTCTTCCAAATGTCAACATGAATGAAAATAATAAAACGGTGACTTTGCAAACTAGCTAGATCACTTTATTGAGATATAGATTAGAGTTTCAACAGGCATATACTACATACATTCTTTGATAAAAACAAAATTTATTTATTTATTAGGGTGGCTCACTCTGTGGAGCTCTGCATATGGAATGTTCTACTATTGGCAATATTGCATGGGTCCATGTTTATATCGGCACAGGATCAATAAGCAAAGAAGCTACAAAATTCTTGAGCACAATTCCAGGATGTGTGTAGTTATCTTCGTCCTTATACACGATCTCACTCACACGTGAAAGGTTAAGAATTCGCATCAGAATTGGCATGGAGACAGTTGTTGGGAGGAGGCACTCTTCGTTTATGTCCTTCCATGCATCTGTAACTTGTTTTCGGAACTCATTGATTGTTTCTTCTTCTGTCGCACCATGTTGTGTCATGTAACATTCAACAGCCGATGCAACGTGCCCTCTCTTTTGCTCAAACTACAAATATCGAATCATTATATTAGAAGTAAATCACATGTATGTTTGGAACATTGAACTAATCAAATTGGGCTTTATTATTGAGTTGTACAGAAATAACATAACACCTTATGTGACATCATATCATCCTCGAGTCTGGAAAGCACTGTGGATGCTCTAACGATTTTGGGGTAGCTAAACATCCACTCGAAGGAATCTTTTGTGACAATGTCTCCCATTCCAACTAGAGATGTGGTTGCTAACATTGAATAGCCAGAGGTAACAACTGCAACGTGCATATATTCATCCATTGTTGGTATGTGTTTTTTATGGAACCATTTGGCTTCATTAAAGTAACCTCTAACTTGATTCTTCATCTGAGACAACGAGCAAAGTTTACAATCAGGTCAACTAAATTTACAACATAGTCAACATTTCTATTGCGATGTGCATATATGTAAAAGGTGATAACTGCTTCTATTGCACGATATTTCTAAATTTATATGTATGATGCTTACTGCTTCTATTGCATATCTGACACGGTATGATCTTTCTTCACCTAATTTTTCTTCCATTTCATAATAAACGTCTAAGAGTGCCCGGTAACACACTTTCATGTACTCTGGAAGTTGATCAATGGCACTAATGTCCCACCTGTAACGGAGTTATATTGTCTATGTCAATTGACTTTTGAAATTAATGTAAACTGTTAGAATAATAGTTAAATGTTAAATTTACACTTTATTATAATAGATAGCTGAAATGAGAAAGTGTGAATTAATTTCAACCTGTCGACTGCTTCAGTAAAGAGCTCAATCTCTTCAAATGTGCCATACACATCATAAATGTCATCAATAGCTGAGGTCATGGCTATCACTTTGGTTAGCATCCTCCTAGCAAGTAAATATTCAGGCTCGAAGTACACTCCCAATATCCAAAAATAGCACTCAATCACTCTGTCTCTGATAAAGGGTAGTTTCTCTGAAAAGTTTAAGGCTTTCCACCACCTATAAATACAGTTTAATAGAATCATGCACAACGTACAGTGATGTACAATCTTATAGCTATTATTATCTCACGCTTGCAACTATAAGTCTATGACATGGCTTAAGAACTAACCTTGCGATGTCAGAAACTTCTTTCTGATGCATTTTCTGCAATAGGTTGAAATCCAACTTTGCAAAGGTAAGAAGAACTTTATTATGTGAAGGTTCTTCTTGGTAGATTGAAAAGTAATGCCTTGCCTCTAATCTTTGTATTCCTAAGTGGATAGGCTGCTTTAAGGCATGGCTTACTTGTGCTGCAAGAGGAGAGCTTAAGTGGGTTGCCATAGACTTAAGATGTGTGGCACTGAAGACAAGAGCTTCATCTAGTATAGCTTCCCCGTGGACCCTAAGATGTGTGGCTTCATACAAGCTTAACATTCCTCTTGCATCACTTATAAGCGATTCCTTGAAATTTCCATTGCTTTCCTTGAACTTGGTGAACTTGTCTGATTCAGGATCCAATCATAAGAAATAAGTCACTTGTAGAATTGAACAAGGCAATAAAGATATATAAACAATCACTTTAAGAGAAAAAAGATAAACTTACCACATGAAATGCGATAACCTTGTTGTCTAAGCAAACGAAACTGGAGAGCTACGGTATAAAGGTCATCATCATTTTCATGGTCATTAGGGTTATGAAGAGTCATGTGCAATTGTTGCATAGCTTTTTTAATATCATTTTCAAAATGATAAGACACGCCTAAGCGTTGAATCTCATCAATCAAGTTTAGTTTTTGTGAGAGCTTCTCAACCGGAGATGTTAGCGTCCTCCTGACTTCTTCCTTCAATTCCTGAACTTCTTGTTTCAAATTCTCCTCATTTTCCTACAATAGCAATTAACCAATGAATAACATATGCATTTGAATTTTATATTCTCAAATAAAAGCTTAGTTTCTTAAATTCAAAGGGAAAGTTATTTATATATAGTTTTATCCTTATAAAAAACTAAAACACATACTTTTAAATGTGTCATTTTAAAACCCACACTTACATTATTGTGCTAAACTAAACCATACTTACTCCATTTTTTTTTCTTCCCTAAATCTTATACACAACACTCCCAAGTCTTGGGAGAGGTAAGATACAATAGTTTGAAAACCAAGATAAAACTTGGTAATTTTATATGAACGGATCTACACCTAAATTTAATTGAATTTAAGGCTTAATTGAGTTGAGATTGAGATCAAGTTATTGAAAAACACAAAAATAAGCTCCAACTTAAAGGGACAACAAAATGGACGAAAAGACGCATTATTTACCAATGAGTCAGAAGCATATGTGAGGAAATGGTCACCCCAAATGCTAGGATGAAAATCTGCTGATCGACGATTAGTTTCTGGCATAGCATTTTGGGTTGGGGCAGCCACTTCTGAAAGTAGAGCAGACATTTTCTTTTCTAAATGTTAGAGTTTGGGAACTTGGTGTCAAATTGTTGTTGTAAATGTGTCACCTTTAGTTCTTCAAGGGCAAGTGTGAGAGGAAGAGATTACGTGCTTAGGTATTTATAGTAATACTTGCGATAGAAACCCCCACCCTACGTGATGAAACTTTATTAAAATATTTCGTCATTGCATTTTTAGTTATGACAAAAGTGTGTTAGATATTGAAAACAAGAACCCGCACATGCTGATAATCCTATAATGTCGAAGAGTCATGCACACCTTAGAGAAACAGTCAAACAGTTGGCTTCAAAGAGTAGTATTAAGAAAAGTCTATCAGCTGTAATTGAGGGTCCATCCATGTATCTCGTTTTGAAATCTTTGAAAATTCTAAACTCGGACACTATTACTTTGTTGGTTATGGACTTGGTAGGGACTTTGTGTCCCTAGTAATACTCTTCTTTTATTTTCCAAAATATGAGGGATGAATCATATCTAGAATGATGTAGTAACTGGCTTTATAGATAGTTGGAACGAGCTCCACTAATAATATAAGAGACGTACAAGATTCTATTTCCATGCTTATGATGACTCAGCATCAGCCAGGTGAGAATCTGTAAAATCCTGCACAACCAATATAGAGTTGATAATAATTATAACTTGCATAAGCCTTTTTATCAGAATGCTTGAGCCTAAATTTATAAGGGCTTCAGTCAACAATATTCAATTTTTAGAAAGAAAAACTTCACTGCCTAATTCAAATATTCTTGAACCGATGCAGAATATATGCAGTTTTAATATTTAAAATTAAGTGACTACGCTACACTATCAGTGTTGTAGGAAAGTAATATGGTATTTAGATTAGTAAATGGTTATACTGATTGCCAACTCCAAATTGTTATAAAATTATTTTGAAAGTATTGTGGTTACAGCATTGCTCCTTACAATAAATAAATTTACTCAAACACAGCCATCTAAGGAATGTAGTGCAACAACTGCTGACAACTCTAAGAAATCCACTAAAGATATACAGAGCAGAAAATATTGAGTACTAAAACGAAACATTTAAAAGGATAAAGACCATTTTAAAATATTAAGCAAAGTTTAAGCTCTAAATGTGTAATTAAACTTAACTTTTTATTGAATTAGCCATTATAATAAAATATCAAAATGTTTAAGTGCCATTATTTTTAGTAGGTATTATAATAAAATATCAAAATGTTTTAAGTGCAATTTACAGTAACATTGATTTTCCATTATTTTTAGTAGGTAGTTATAATTAACTCACTGAGTTTAATCTAATTTTCTTATCACTAAGCAACTATAATATTTCTTTCTTCGAATTTAAATTAAAAGCTTCGATTATTTCAGCTCATACCCTTTAGAAAGTCCAAAAGGGCAACGAGGGAGTGGTTTTCAGCAACAGGATATAGAGGCTTTAAATTTAAAATATAAGTTGTCTGATTTTCAAAAGTAGATAAAAGAGTTGAAGTGTGTATGACTCTCAAAAAGTTCATGCACAAAAACTGAGTTGAAAATCAATTTATCTTTACATATGAGCCGCATGGATCTTCGAAGTAACAATAACAACAACCAAGCCTTAATCCCAAAATTTTTGGAGTCAGCTATAAATCTTTAACAGATTAGTTAGGTTTCATCACATGTATTCTTTTTTGTCATTCAATTGTATCTGAAATCATACTTTTTATTATTTTTTAATTGATGTGTCCTTAAAAAAAATAACGGAGAGTATAAAAAGAAAGAAAATAGGACTATGGACCATTCGCCTTATTTTCTCTTTAGCTTTATCACCTTTTGATTACTTTACACTAAACCTGACTTCAAAATTATATCATTTCAGCTAGGTACAGAAGGAAAATATAAAAAAAATAATAATAATTATAATGGACTTTTAGTTGTGTACTTTATTGTATTCTTAAATTACTTATGAGTACATACAACTTTCACTTTTATTTTTTAATTTTAGCCCATTGAAAACTAAATATTTTTTTATTTTATTTTTAAAAGATGCATTTTAACACATTGTCTCGTACATTGCAAAGGTTATTGTCTAGTATATTAATAAGGGTCCGGTTATAATTCTATGAATATTTCGCATTCTTTGAGAAGAAATACAATTCTGTTCATTTAGCCTTCCATCTCATCAAAATTTTGCATTTTTATCTAAGTATTAATTAATTATTATGTGTTAATGTTAGATGAATTTAATTCTATGCATTAATTATTTGTGTACAGATCAAGTTACACATGATGTAACTTTCTATTAATGTTTTACCACTCAATAACTTTTTATTAATTTAACATATTCAAAATTGTATCGACTGTTGGATTACACATTTACATTGTTTTTAACATGCATGCAAAATTTTGGGTTAATCAAATGTTATTTACTATTTGTTCAATAAAATCACATATTTTTGTATAATTTTAAAATTAAAAAATAAAACTTAAACATTTAATAGATAAAATAGCTATTGATCTGTGGTTATCTTGATGTTTTGCAAGCATGAAGAGTATAAAGAGACAATACGATCTCTGATCAATAATTTATATATTTTTAACTGTTTTTATTGATACGTATGAGGGACATAATATGTTTTATGGAGATAATCAAAGAAGCCTTGATCAATTTTTCATTCTGCATTTGTCCGATCTGAGTTCATTTATTTATTTATTGCAATTTAATTTATGTTTATTGTTCTTGTTTATAAATTTGAAATTACACTTTACCACCCTCAACTATCAATTTTTCATCACCCCCTCTGCATTTGAATTCCGACCGTTGCCCCCTCTGTAAAATAGTTCAGGCCGTTACCTATGGAAGGAGCCACACTTGAAGAAGATCAAAAGAAAACTCAGAGATACAATTGCCTATTCCGTGTTGCTCTATTCCGTCTATTTTAACTCGATTTTGGCCTCAGGGGGTAACGGCCGTGCAATTATGTTTAGGGGGGCAATTGTTCTTTTTAAAGTTTAGGGGGTGAAGTGAAAAATAGGTGATAGTTTGTTTATTTCCCCTAAATTATAATAGTAAATTAAGTTAAGTAATATACTCAACATAGTCATCATTGAAATAAGACACAGAGCATTTATCCCACTTGGCATAAATCAGCAGGGAGGAAAACCACCAATGCATATAAGAAATGGCTGATATAAGTAACGACTACATATAGGGTATATTACAAAGCATAATCTATTGAGGGTTCATAAGTTATCAATGTTGAATTTCACCCTAGCCAGTGACTTTTTCACTACAAGAAACTTTATTTTTCTCAACAAATATTTATCAACAGTCACTTAAAACCATTGATAATTAATAGCATTAATTATTGACGACTGGAGTCACCCGTCAATTAGCGTTGATAAAATTACCCGCGCCCCTGCGGAAGCTTTTCCCTCTCAAAATTTAATCATCTTCTTCAGCACTGTGCAAAATGGGGTTAAAAAAAAAACCTTAAAGAAATGAAATTTTTGTTAGCGGTTTGATGACAGTCGATTAAAGAAATTTGATTCTTTTTATAAAAAGACGATTTCATTACGAGAAGAAAAATGAGGCGTGATGTAGTTGTCTATTCGGTGACTCGTGAGGCATTAGATGCCAACATTTAATTTCCTTTTTATTTGTACTTATTTCAATTGATTCGAGGCCTTTAACTCTCTGAGAGAGAAAGAGAGAGTGTCATAATTAAGGCCATTTTTATTTAGTTTTAGTCGTTTGAAATTTTAAATCCTCACAATGCATATATCAGTTGTGCATAAATACTTCTTTATATATAGATCATATGGGACAATAGGAATAAATACTGGCAGAATAAGGAGTTTTGCAATGGCATGGCATTATTTTGGTGAGGATAAAAAATTAAATAAAAGAAAGGAAAATAGTAGTCTAATGTAGCTTAATTTGAGGAGGGGAACTAATGACATGGTTTCATGGTTTGAGAGGTAAATTAATTGTTAACTATATTGTATTGTATATAGATAGTTGCATTAAGAAACCCCCACCTCACCAAGTGAAACGTTATTAAAATGTTTTGTCATTACATTCTTAGTTTGCTGCCAACTTAGACCGTTATTCACAAATTGCTTTAAAACAAAGCAAAAATTCTATGCAGTGATGGATGCAAATGAAAGTGATAATAATCAATTACTCACATTGGCTGCTTTAAAATTATGACAAAGGTTGTAGGAAAAAAAGTATGTCTCCAACTAATGAAGTTGAAAACAAAGACCCACATTTGCTGATAATCGTATAATGTCGAAGAGTCATGCACACCTAAGAGAAACAGTCAAACAGTTGGCTTCAAAGAGTAGTATTAAGAAAAGTCTATCAGCTGTAATTGAGGGTCCATCCAGGTATCTCGTTTTGAAATCTTTGAAAATTCAAGGCGGCTATTATTTTGTTATGAGTAATGCTAGAGACACAACTTATTTTACAACCAAATGCTTACAAACTGATGTGGCATTCCAAGGTGGAGGTTGCCATGTCATTAAAATATAACACTTAAATTTAGCCATCATTAATTCATTATTATTTTAATGACATGGCAACCTCCACCTTGGATACCACATCAGTTTGTAAGTATTTGGTTGTAAAATAAGTTGTGTCTCTAGCATTACTCTTTTGTTATTTGCTAAACTCGGACACTATTACTTTGTTGGTTATGGACTTGGTAGGGACTTTGTGTCCCTAGTAATACTCTTTTATTTTCCAAAATATGAGGGATGAGTCATATCTAGAATGATGTAGTAACTGGCTTTATAGATAGTTGGAACGAGCTCCACTAATAATATAAGAGACGTACTAGATTCTATTTCCATGCTTATGATGACTTAGCATCAACCAGGTGAGAATCTGTAAAATCCTGCACAACCAATATTTTTTTTTTTGACTTGACATTACATTCTTAGTTTGCTACTATGCTGTTTGGTGGCAGTCAATAAAATAAATTTGATTCCTTTTTATAAAAGATGATTTCATTACGAGAAGAAAAATGAGGCATGATATAGTTGTCTATTCAGTGACTCGTGAGGCATTAGGTGCCAACATTTAATTTCCTTTTTATTTGTATTTATTTCAATTGATTTGAGGCCTTTCACTCTGAGAGAGAGAGAGAGAGAGAGAGAGAGAGAGAGAGAGAGAGAGAGAGAGAGAGAGAGAGAGAGAGAGAGAGAGAGAGAGAGAGAGAGAGAGAGAGAGAGAGAGAGAGAGAGAGAGAGGCCATTTTTATTTAGTTTTAGTCGTTAGAAATTTTAAATCCTCACAATGCATTTATCAATTGTGCATAAATACTTCTTTATATAAAGATCATATGGGACAATGGGAATAAATAATGGCAGAATAAGGAGTTTTGAAATGGCATGGCATTATTTTCGTGAGGAGAAAAAATAAAATAAAAGAAAGGAAAATAATAGTCTAATGTAGCTTAATTTGAGGAGGTGAACTAATGACATGGTTTCATGGTTTGAGAGGTGAATTAATTGTTAACTATATTGTATTCTATATAGATAGTTGCATTAAGAAAGCCCCTCCTCATGACCGGGTGAAACTTTATTAAAATGTTTTGTCATTACATTCTTACTATGCTGGCAAACTAGACCGTTATTCACAAATTGGTTTAAAACAAAGCAAAAAGTCTATATATGCAGTAATAGATGCATATGAAAGTGATTATCAATTACTCACATTTGACTGCTTTAAAATTATGACAAAGGTTGTAGGAAAAAAAGGTATGTCTCCAACTAATGAAGTTGGAAACAAAGACCCGCACATGCTGATGACGTATAATGTTGATGATTCAAGCACACTCGGAGAAGTCAAACAGTTGTCTACTGGTTTCAAATCAAGTGTAATTGAGGGTCCCTCGGTCTATCACATTTTCAAGTGTTTGAAAATCAGGCGATGAGTAAGTACATTTTCCAATATTTGAAAAATCAAGGCGGAAATTCCTTTATTGGTTCTATATATATGGACTTCATGGCCTTGGTATAAAAGTACACACACATGTTTTTTAGTTCAACACGAACACGTGTTGTGACTCTGTGTCCCTACCCTAGTATACTCTTCTTAGTTTCCAAAATGTGAGCGATGAATCTTGTCGCATTAGCTGTTGCATACGTTTATTTATTTATTTATGCCTATGTCATTCTAGAATGGTACGTAACTGGCTTTACAGATAGTTGGAACGAGACCTATTCATATCATACTAAGAAGCTAAAGTTTTGATTGAAATGTTCTTGACGGAGGCACTAATTATCTCTTGTCTGGAAGGCTCCAGTCAATACTGGGTGCTGGACTGCGGGAATAGTAATGCTGTTTCACTTGTCTTTACAATATTACTCAAATCATGTGATTTGGAAGACCTTAATTAGTGTTAATGTATATAATCTTAACAATTAGTAGTTACTTTGACCCGTAGGATTGACATTGACAGAGATATTTCCTTAACCAAACTTGTGTGTACTTTTCATGAGGAAAAATGAGAATAAAATAAAATTTATGTTGGAGGCATTAAAAACTTTTTTATATAAATTCATATTTTAAATTTTATATACAAAACAAAAAAATTAATTAATTTATTATTGATTTGATATTAATCATATTCATTATTATATTAGTTTGTAAACGTTTAGCAAAAAAAAATTAAAAATTTGTTATTTTGTAAACCTTTGGAATAAAATTCATAATACATTTAACATTAAATAAAGAAAAATAAATAAAAGAATGAAATGTGATTTTCAATTTTAGTCCCATTGTTATTTTGAGAATTAATGCCTCACTAAGTTTGATTTGGTATATATCATGATAATATATATATATATATATATACACTCCAAACCTCATATGGGTTGCGTACTGATAACTAAATAAGTTATTGGTGTATTAAAGAGTAACAGACTCTTCCATAAAAGGTATCCCAGGGGTCTCATTCAACCTTAGCTTAAAATGGATTTTCTTTCACCTTCACTAAATTCTGCCATAGTCGGAGTTATTGCCATAATTCTTTTCTCCCAATATTTTCTAAGGAGGTCCAAAGTTGGCCTGGCCAAAACACCACCAATTCCTGAAGGTGCATGGCCTATAATTGGTCACCTCCCTCTATTGGGAGGAACCAAGCCTCCCTACAGAACATTGGGAGCCATGGCTGACAAGCACGGACCAGCTTTTACTATCCAGCTTGGATTCCACCGTGCTTTGGTGGTGAGTAGTTGGGAGATGGCCAAGGAATGCTTCACCACCAACGACTTGGCCGTGTCCTCGCGGCCCCAACTAGTAGCTGCGAAACACATGGGCTATAACTCCGCCGTGTTTGGCTTTGCACCCTATGGTTCCTTTTGGCGTGAATTGCGTAAATTAGCCACCTTAGAGCTACTATCTTCCAGTCGGCTTGAGCAGCTTTCCTATGTGCGAGTATCCGAAGTTGAAACCTCCTTAAAAGAGCTCTACACACTTTGGACCAAGAGAAAGAACGAGTCAGGCCAGATTTTGGTGGAGATGAAACAATGGTTCGCGGACTTGACTCTCAACGTGATTCTTAGGATGATTGCTGGAAAGCGTTACTATGGTGATCATAGTGATGCGGGTGATAAAGAAGTGGCACGACGCTGCCAAAAGGCACTGGAGGAATTCCTTCGTTATACCGGATTGTTTGTGGTGTCAGATGCTATTCCTTGTCTTGGGTGGTTGGATATCGGTGGACATGAGAAGGCCATGAAAAAAGTTGCAAAAGAATTCGACACTATTCTTGAGGAATGGTTGGAAGAGCATAAGCAAAAGAGAGCTTCAGGTGAAGCTAAAGGGCCTCAAGATTTCATGGACGTAATGCTTTCTGTCCTTGATGGTAAAGACCTTGAAGGTTTCGATGCTGATACAGTCAACAAAGCCACATCTATGGTACGCATTCCTTTTTCACTTCTTGGGTTCAATTGTGCTAGTAGTTGAGCCTGCTTGAAAGACTTATAAAACAGGGATATGTTGGTGATGTGTTATGTGTATTATTATTTGCATATTTATGTTATTATAATAAATCCTCAAATAAATAAAAATTGATTCTTTATAGGAAAGGATATAATAATAAACTAGTCGCAAATCCGTGCGATGCACGAAAAAATTGCTTAAAATGAAATCTAAAGAATTATTAGTCAAAATATGATTTTTTCTATCTTTTATATTTTGTCTAAATATGAAAATTGATAATTATTAAAAGAAATTTATTATTATTGTATTTATTTATAAAATATATTATAGTATTAGGCATTTATTATGATTGTGTTTATATATGGAACTATATATTGTTTCTATTAAAGAAAATATAATGTGTCAAGATTCTAATGAGATGTTTATTTATAGAATAAAATTTAAATTCAATTAAAAAATATATATTAAAATAATGAGATGTAAAATTGTGAGACCTCAAAAGCTTATGTGGCGCAATATTATGAGATTAACCAAAAGTCAAATAAGCTTCGGTTTTACATTATAGTATAGATGGGTACACATGCATTACACTTTGTATTATTTCACTTTTATTCTCAATCAAACAAAGAAAATGTATAATTATTAATTTTATATTCTCTCACTTTTCTATTCCTTCTACCAAATACATGTGATGGAAAACTGATCTCTTTTCTATTATTCCTGTATTTTCTATTCTTTGTACCAAACTTTGTTTGTAAGTATCATTCTGACAAAAAAAAATGACCTCTGCAGAGTTTGATTGTTGGAGCCAGTGACACCGGCTTAGTTACCTTAACTTGGGCAATATCACTATTGTTAAATAATCCCCATGTGTTGAAGAAGGCCCAAGATGAGCTCGAAGTCCAAGTGGGCAAGGAAAGAATTGTAAATGAGTCAGACATTAGTAGGCTGGTCTACCTCCAAGCCATAGTTAAAGAGACATTACGTTTGTATCCCCCAGCACCATTATTAGTACCACGTGAATTGACTGAGAACTGCATTATCGGTGGTTACCATGTCCCAAAAGGCACACGGCTAATCACAAACGCTTGGAAAATCCAAAGAGATCCCCGCATATGGTCAGACCCATTGAAGTTCATGCCAGAAAGATTTCTCACAACCCAAAAGAATATTGACTTCCGGGGTCGAAATTTCGAATTAATCCCATTTGGAAGCGGTAGAAGAGCATGTCCTGGAACATCTTTTGGCCTTCAAGTTGTACACTTGGCACTTGCTAGTTTTTTACACATGTTTGAGATCTCAAATTCCTCGAATGCACAAGTTGATATGACTGAGAGCAGTGGACTAACTAGCATCAAAGCCACCCCGCTTGAAGTTCTCGTCACACCGCGCCTAAACCTTCCGATCTTTATGGATTAAAGATCGCCTAATAGTATAAACTATAGATTTATATGTTTAAGTTTTGTGATTTGATAAAAAAATTTCCCTAATTTTGCTTTACTTTTTTGGTAATAAGTGCGAGTTGCAGAAGGACGCAATAAAGTTTGCTGTTGTAAAATGGAAATTACAATGCCTATCTGGTTGAACTGGGAAAATATTTAGGAGATTCTCCTCCACCTTCATCGATTGTGTTGGCTAATACAGAGATAAATAAATTTGAATTTTCTCAACCTAATCCTCTCAAAAGAGATTTTGTCACAATAAATTCAATGTTCTGTACAGATAATACCGATAACAGGGGTTCACGTTCATGCACTAAATTCATATCACTCTTTCTTTGGTGCATGATACTAATTATGGCTTCTTATATAGTGCAAATAATTTATTCAATTATGGAATCTTGAATGATCATTGGTTCCGTCGGCACATTAGTAATCTATATTTTTATGGATGAGTAATTTGTGAAGAAATCTTAGCAAAAATTCAATTTAACACCGGCCCACACACACACATATATATATACACAAATAATTTTATTTTTCCTTTAATCTGCATCTTGAGATGACTTGATAATAAAATTTCACACCTGACTTGCAAGTATTTTTCGTTTGGAAATTAATCTGAGTGTTCTTGACGTCGTGAAAGAGTACATAATTTTGTTGAAAAATCTCGCTAGGCCAGGCTAGCCAGTAGCCAACTAATTCATTTCACACTATCAAGTGGGCAAGTGGCTAGCTATAACTATAAGTCGCGCCATCGGAATATTCATATGATAAATTGACTCAGTGTACAAAACAAACGACTAACCAGCTTTGATCTAATGTGTTGAGTCGGTGACCTTAATTGGTCAATAAAGTAACCAACTTTATGCCAAGTCCTTGTTTTGGTAGGATTCAGCAAAACCCCTTGCTATATATATAAGGCTTTAGGTCTTATTTGTGTGCCACAATATAGAATAATTAGAGAAGGGTTTCTCTAGATTTATTCTAGGTGAGAGAGAAGTTAGGGTGTAATTGGGGTTTGGGTTCTTTGAGAGAGTCCTGGTACCACTGTTGTAATCTCCCTATTTTCTTAGTGAAACTTTCTCCCTGTCGCCGCCGGTGGATGTAGGCATATTGCCGAACCACGTAAATTCTTGTGTTCTTTATTTGTGTGTTTGATCTCTTTCTCTCTTCTTTAATCTTGCGCAAACTGTTAATTTTCACAACAATTGTTATCAGAGCTGTTGGTCGAAACAATGGCAATTAATGCTTCTATTGCGACGGTAGGCCTAGTTAAGTTCGACGGGACTGGTAACTTTGGGCTATGGCAAAGAAGGGTGAAGGATCTGTTAGTGCAGCAAGGTTTGGTGAAGGCTTTGTACGGGAAGACAAAGAAACTAAAGAAGATGACAGACGAGGAATGGGAAGAACTAGACATGAAGGCGGTGAGTACAATTCGGCTATTACTGGCAGACGAAGTCATGTACGATGTCATGGAGGAGAACTCAACTACAGGGATTTGGTTGAATCTAGAGAAAATATATATATCCAAATCCCTCACGAACAAACTGCATCTAAAGCAAAAGTTGTATGGGCTTAAAATGACAGAGAGTGCGGACCTGAGGCAGCACATCAATACCTTTAAACAAATCATTAGTGATATGTTACGAATTGATATAAAATTCGAGGATGAAGATAAGGCGATGATGCTCCTAACCTCCCTCCCAGCTTCCTACGAACACCTGGTGACGACCCTACTTTATGGAAAAGAAACTCTGGAATTAGAAGAAGTTTCAGGAGCCCTGTTGGATCATTACCAACAGAAACATAAGGATTCAGCTGAGAGTTCTGGTGAAGGGCTAGTAGTAAAGGGTTATCAAGATCGTGGAAGGAAGAAAGACAAGGATGACAAATCTGCTAGGGGAAGATCTAAATCCAAGAGCAAGGCAGTAAAGTGCTTCAAATGCCAAAAGAAGGGGCATATGAAGCGAGAATGTCCATAATGGAATAAGGGGAAGGAAGAGTCCTCTACATTTGTCAACGTAGGAGCAGACTTGGAATCTGATGGAGACATGCTTTCAGTTTCATCAAGCACTGACGGTTTGAACAATTCTTGGCTTCTGGATTTCGCATGTTCTTTTCACGTGACTCCCCACAGGAACTGGTTCGACACTTACAGGTCAATTAATTGTGGTTCTGTTCGAATGGGTAATGATGCTACATGCACAATTATTGGAATGGGAACAATTAAAATTAAGATGTCCGATGGTGTGGTGAGAACATTAGAAGAGGTTAGACATATCCCACATATGAGAAAGAATTTGATTTCATTAGGAACCCTAGACTCAAAAGGCTATAGCTATAAGTCTGAGAATGGGATAATGAAATTTTCAAAGGGTGCTATGGTTGTGATGACAGGTCAGAAAATAAGTAGCAATGTTTATAAATTGCTAGGAAATACCATTCTAGGTGGAGTTGTTGCAGTAGCTGAGTCTGAGGATGATGATACACTCTTGTGGCATATGCGGCTAGGGCATATGAGTGAGCGTGGTATGAGGGAATTGCACAAAAGAAATCTGTTGACTAGGATTAAGTCATGCAAATTAGATTTCTACAAATATTGTATTATGGGAAAGCAGTGTAGGGTGCGATTTAAAACTGCCACACACAAGACAAAGGGTATATTGGACTACGTGCATTCAGATATTTGGGGGCCAGTGAGAACTCCTTTGAAAGGAGGAGCTCAATATTTTATGAGCTTCATTGATGATTATTCCAGAAAAGCTTGGGTTTATTTCTTGAAGAACAAGTCTGAGGCTTTTGCTAAATTTAAGATTTGGAAAGCAGAAGTAGAAAATCAGACTGGAAGGAAGATAAAGTGCCTTAGGACTGATAATGGCACTGAGTACAGGGATGGTGATTTCTTGAAGTTCTGCGAAGAGCATGGTATCAAGAGACACTTCACAGTACGGAAAACTCCTCAACAAAATGGGGTGGCTGAGAGACTTAACAGGACCATCACAGAGACAGCTAGATGTTTAAGGTTGAATGCTGAGCTTCCTAAAATTTTTTGGGCGGAAGCAGTGGATATGGCTTGTTATATCATCAATCGATCACCTAGAGTTGTACTTGATGGGAAAGTCGCTGAAGAAGTATGGACAGGACAAGAAGTTGATTACTCTTTCATGAGAATATTCGGGTGTCTTGCATATGTTCATATCTCAGGTGAAGACAGGTCAAAACTCGATCCAAAATCAAAGAAGTGCATCTTTCTTGGTTTTAAGAAAGGGGTAAAAGGGTACAAGCTTTGGGATCCAGTTGCGCAAAAGGTGGTGATCAGCAGGGATGTAGTATTTGATGAAAAGTCAATGACAAAAGCATTCAAGGAAAAGAAGTCTCAAGCAGCGGAAAACAGTAATAACATTGGTAGATCAACGGTGCAGGTGGAGCTTGATGAATTGGAGTCTCAGTCAGATGAGGAACCTCACAGTAATGATCAAGAACAGGATAGCACCAGATCAGATAGGCCTAAACGCAACAAAAGACCACCGGTCAGGTATGGTTTCGAGGATCTTGTCTCTTATGCTTTACTTACCAGTAGCGAGGATCCTTCTACATTTCAGGAAGCAATTGAAAGCTCTGAAAAGGAAAAGTGGATGGAAGCTATGGTGGAGGAGAATGAGTCTTTGAGCAAGAATAAAACTTGGGAGTTAACGGAACTTCCAAAAGGAAACAAACCTATAGGTTGCAAGTGGGTGTTCAAGAAGAAGGAAGCAGTATCAGAAAAAGAAGGGGAAAGATTCAAGGCACGATTGGTAGCAAAGGGATATTCACAGAGACATGGGATTGACTACGATGAGGCATTTTCACCTGTAGTCAGGCATACATCTATTAGAGCGGTATTGGCTTTGGTAGCAAATCAGGATCTGGAATTGGAACAACTGGATGTGAAGACAGCTTTCCTTCATGGGAATTTGGAGGAAGATTTTCATGGTACAACCAGAGGGGTTCAAGCAACTTGGTACAGAGAATCTTGTCTACAGATTGAAAAAGTCACTTTATGAGCTTAAGCAGTGTCCTAGACAATGGTACAAAAGGTTTGATTCATATATGATCCAGATTGGTTATACCCATTGTGAATATGATTGCTGCGTATATGTTCGTATACTTGAAGATGGTTCTTATATTTTTCTGCTACTGTATGTGGATGATATGTTAATTGCTGTTAAGAGCATGTGTGAGGTTAACAGGTTAAAATCTTTGCTACACAAAGAGTTTGAAATGAAAGACCTGGGTGCTGCTAAGAAAATTCTGGGTATGGAGATTCGCAGAGACAGAGGGGCAAGAAAGCTGTGGTTGTCTCAGAAAAACTACATCAGGAAGGTGCTTGAAAAATTTAGCATGTTGGATGCTAAGCCTGTGAGCACACCATTGGCGAATCACTTCAGATTATTCTGGTAGTCAGTGTCCAAAGAATGAGGAAGAAATTGAAAATATGTCAAAGGTTCCATATGCTAGTGCAGTGGGGTGCTTAATGTATGCAATGGTTTGCACCAGGCCGGATTTGGCTCATGCAGTGAGTACTGTTAGCAGGTACATGGCGAACCCAGGGAGAGAGCACTGGAATGCAGTTAAGTGGATTTTCAGATACTTGAAAGGCACAGCGGAACATGGGATCTTATTTTCAAGACAGCTGGGGACTAATTCAGTTGTAGGATACGTGGATGCAGACTACGCAGGTGAGGTGGATGACAAGAGGTCTACTACAGGTTATGTGTTTACACTATCAGGAGGACCTATTTGTTGGAAATCTACATTACAATCTATAGTAGCCATGTCCACTACAGAAGCTGAATACATGGCTGTAGCTGAAGCTGCAAAGGAAGCATTGTGGTTAAAGGGGCTGGTCAAAGAGCTTGGTTTGAATCAAGGTGGAGTTCACATGCATTGTGACAGTCAGAGTGCCATTTACTTGGCTAAGAATCAGGTTTATCATGCTAGGACGAAACACATCGATGTTAGGTTCCACAAGATAAGAGAGTTGATTGTTACAGGAGATATTGTTCTAGAGAAGGTGCACACTTCAGAGAATGCAGCTGATATGTTGACGAAGCCGATTACCACATCCAAGTTCAAGCATTGCTTGGACTTGGTCAATGTTAGCAGCTTGTGATAGCCCTTAGGAGCTAAGGTGGTGGCGATGGAGGAGTTCGTTCGTGAGGCTTGACCAATTCAAGTCAAGGTGGAGATTTGTTGAGTCGGTGACCTTAATTGGTCAATAAAGTAACCAACTTTATGCCAAGTCCTTGTTTTGGTAGGATTCAGCAAAACCCCTTGCTATATATATAAGGCTTTAGGTCTTATTTGTGTGCCACAATATAGAATAATTAGAGAAGGGTTTCTCTAGATTTATTCTAGGTGAGAGAGAGGTTAGGGTGTAATTGGGGTTTGGGTTCTTTGAGAGAGTCCTGGTACCACTGTTGTAATCTCCCTATTTTCTTAGTGAAACTTTCTCCCTGTCGCCGCCGGTGGATGTAGGCATATTGCCCGAACCACGTAAATTCTTGTGTTCTTTATTTGTGTGTTTGATCTCTTTCTCTCTTCTTTAATCTTGCGCAAACAGTTAATTTTCACAACATAATGTATTATTAAAAACGTAACTACAAATGGTTTCCTCCATTTTCGTTAATGGAGCGTAATGATCTCCTAACATCATCGATCACCTGATACCTTGGAAGCAAACAAAATCATAAAATTGAATTAAGATATGGAGCACTTTTTCAATCCAAATTTATTCTAAATTACGATAAACATATCATGAATCTAATTACTAATAACGTAATCAGCAAACTAATTAACCTTGGGAATTCTTTTCGCTCTTTGTCTCTTCTTTGGCTCTGGATTTACAAATGGAGAAATGATGCTTCACTTCCGCTGTCT
>OU015765.1:37262779-37272779 GCA_907173295.1 Fagus sylvatica
TGGCTCCACCAATGTAGAAGGTATCATAGGTATGCAGGGATGGAACCAAAAATCAAGCTTTTAGTTGCCAAAACATAAACCAAAAAAAATATTTAGACTTCAATAATGAAAAAAAATTAGAAAAAAAAAAAAAATCGTATCATTCAATATTTATAAAATATAAACAAATGAAAAAAATAATTTCACAATAAATTTTAAATCAATCATTTATTAAATTGTGATTTGGCGTTTTTTAAATCCCAAAATAATCTATGATTAATTCTGTACTAAATTCAGAATAATTTTCCTTTTAGTGTAAAAAATAAAATAAAAATAAATGAATGAATGAATTAAGGTCATGCATGTCTTCTCAAAAAATTCTGATTGATTTATCAAACTATAATGTCCTTCCAAATCAAATTTGTCGTTTAAGTCTATCTTTCCACTGTAGGTACAACAAAAAGGACCGTTTGAACACAAGCTAAATGTCATTGAAATAAAAGGATACATTGAACTTTAAGTTATTGTCCCCTTATGCTACATTATTATCATGTACGATAATTTGTGAAGAACAAGAAAAAAATTACATGCGTGATGGGAACAAAGTTGTTTTATTAAGTCAATATTGTTTTCTAGGACCAAAATAGAATGCATGAAATATCATTACTTTCATCTGGTCAAGTATGTATTAATCATAATAAGTAACATCACCACTTTTAAAAAAAGAGTTATGAAAAAATTTGTGTTCCTAAACTGATAATTAAACTCCAAATGTATTAAGGGGGCACGCCATAATATTTGTGTATAGGTAAGAAATTCAAATTTGTTACCTAAAATTAGGGATTTTGCTAAAAGATAGAAACAACTTTATTGATTGGTAAAAAGGAATACAGCTTTGGTTGTTTGCTGTAAATACTGGTTGTTCAGTTTTCTTGTAGGTTTTGACAAAAAGTTGGTTTTTTTCAGGCTTGTTAATGAGTGTTCATTTTTAATAATTAATGAGTAACTGATATGGATGATTTTTATTTCTTTTTAGGTATATGTTTTATATTTTTATTTTTTTTATTATTGTTTATTATATTGCAATTATGAGCTTGTTTTAAATGGTTATAAGATATTCATACTTGTGAAATTTTTCCCAAGTTCAACGGAGATCTTATATATATGTGTGTGTGTGTGTGGATATTTTAACTTTTAATAAAGAAAAAAAAAATTATTATTATTTTTCAATTTATATAGAAAAGAATACTAAGCAAGACTCACAAAAGTGTAGATATATAATGCCTTTCAATATATATATATATATATGAATACAGAACAAAAAAAATTTATTATTATTTTTTCAATTTATACATAATAGAATACTAAGCAAGACTCACATAAAGTGTAAATTTTCAAAAAGGGTATTTTAGGAATTTGACTAAAATATAATGTCATTCCACCACGTTTTTTTACTGTACCAAACTATGGAATAGAGATTCAGGGTTCTATTCATGTGTTGTTACGAAACTGATGAATAGTAATAGCTATTCCATTACAGCTTATTCTATTCCTTGTAATACTGATTCCTATTACAGTGTAATAACCATTACATCGTACCAAACGAGCCCCAAATGTATTAAGGGGGCACGCCATAATATTTGTGTATAGGTAAGAAATTCAAATTTGTTACCTAAAATTAGGGATTTTGCTAAAAGCGTGGTGGACAGGGAGCAGCTTGTAGGTTTTGACAAAGAGTTGGGTTCACTTGGCTTGGAGTCATTTTTAATCCCAAACCAAACCAAGTTTCACTTGGACCACTTACAAGTTACAACCCATTATTACAAAAGTTACTGAATCAAACTATCTCACAAGTGACTGGTTTGGATCAGTCGAATTGAGCTTTTTTGTCAGGTCTATTGGACCATTTATCTCCAATTTAAAATTAGACTTTTTTATATTAATCAAATATAATAAAAATAATAATTCTCAAATGTATCAAACTAACAAGTTTCCATCCAAAAATATTTTAAAAAGAAATGGATCAAACTTGCCATTTGGTTCTTGTTTTTATCTATAAGAAAACTTCCTAAGTTTCCAGAGTCATGGATGACATGGTTGATGGCATGGGGTGATCTTGTTGTCTGAAAACAAATCACATGACGACTGACAAATAGGGACAAGACTAGTGTTAACACACTAGGGCAGTTTCCCTAGTTTCATAGGTCAATAGATTACATGATATGATACTCAAATGCACCTCCCAAACCACATGGTTTCCATTAAAAGACAAATAGTTTCATAGGTCGATAATAAGTTATATGAATCATATGATATAATATGGTTGGTTATAGGAATTTTTTAGAGTTCTCTGGCCTAGGGAGCCCTAGCCGCCAGTAGCAATTTTCTCCCTACCCTTGTGTAGGCTTCTCTTCCCCTTCTCGTTGCCTTCTCCAACGAAGGGTGGCAATCCCCTGCTAGCAATTACGTATTGGTAAGAAAATCAAGAAGCTCCTTTTCTACTTCAACGAATGGAAGACCTTACGGAAAGATGGGAGAATTTTACACTTTCAGGACCGGAGTCAAGAGGCATCCCTGTAGCTTCGTTCCGTAACAGCAAAGGAGGCATGCTTGCCGCAAAATTTCTGACTCGACGAAATATCAATATTGAAGCTGTCGCCAGAACGTTCAAACCACTATGGAGAGCTGATAAGGGCTTTACAATTCGGGATATGGGTGATAACAAGGCTCTCTTTACATTCAAGGAAGAAACTGACTTAGAGCGTGTATTGCAAAATGGCCCATGGGCGTATGATCGAAGTTTGGTGGTGTGCCAACGGGTGGAGGATAATATACCAATCAAGGAGATACCGTTCACTCACATATTATTCTGGGTTCAAATTCATGACTTACCAGTCCTAAGTCTTTCTACAGAAGTTAGCGAAACCATTGGCCAAACTTTAGGCAGCGTCGAGCAAGCACCAGAATCTATTGAAGACAACGGCGGCGGACCGTGGATGAGAGTTCGGGTTACCATTGACATCACCAAACCTTTATGTTGTGGTCGCAAGATCACCCTAGAAGATTCATCTGAGCGCTGGATATCTTTCAAGTACGAACGATTGCCGAATTTTATCTATTGGTGTGGTAAGGTTGATCACGGTGATAAGGACTGCTCATACTGGTTAGCAAACAAACATAAACTCAAATCTAATGATCAACAATATGGACCATGGCTTAGGGCGACCGTGAATGCGGGTTTTCGAAGAACTTCTGTTATTGTAGAGGGTCAAGACTCATCTAGACCGACCCATCCTGGGGGTACCAGATCTCAAGCGGAAGATGAAACTCAGGGAGTCAAGGCATCACAATCTGAACAGACAAATCATGTACATGATGATACAGAAGATACGATTATGCGTGATGTCCTGGGACATAAAAACCATGTTTTTAACCTGCAGGATGATTCAGAACGAATGGAGAAAGTAGCAAAGGATGCACTTTTTACAGCGGAATTAGAGCGGATTGATGAAGAGTTAGGTATTGGAAGCAAGATGCATGACCACCCACTTACAACGATTGAAAAAGTGGCAGCACTAACAAGGAGACAAGATGAGGATTCCATAATTCCAAATACCATCACCGAGACACCGGTTGCAACAAATAGCTCAACCTCACAAGCTGAAACAGGGAATGATATAAGTCATACGGAGTTGGTAATTTGTGATGACACACTTCATGCACTAAGAGATGTAGCTTTGCCAGGTAACACATCAGATGATACAATACAACTAAAAGTCTCAAGGTGGAAGAAGAGGGCTCGTACAGGTACTGGAAATTCACTAGAGCAAGTGAACTCATCTGAAGCTCTAACATTATCAAAAAGAAGCAGAGAAGATATAGAAGCAAAGGATTCAGTTGGAAACTCTCCAAGTAAGAAAAAACAATCAGTGGAAGGGATAGAAACACGATATGTGACGAGATCGGCGGAGGCTGCGCTGCAGCTCCGCCGGGATCCATGAGTCTTTTAAGTGTGAACTGTCGTGGGCTTGGGAACCCACAGACAGTTCGTGAGCTTCACGACCTTGTGAAGCATAAAGCGCCCGGGGTTGTGTTTCTCATTGAAACACGACTTGAACTGAAGAACTTGGAAGTTTTGCGAATAAAATTGGGAATGCATGGAGCAGTTGGGGTTGAACGTACAGGGACAGGGGGAGGCTTAGCTCTTCTTTGGAAAAAAGAGGTACAAACTACAATTCATAGCCATTCAGTGGGCCATATAGATGCGACTTTGGTTACGTGGGGTTCTCAGGAATGGCACTTCACGGGTTTTTATGGAAACCCCGAGACATCAAAACGTCGAGATTCCTGGACTTTATTGCGTCGCCTTCAACGAACGGATGATATGCCGTGGATGGTGATAGGTGACTTTAATGAGATACTGGAGCGTGATGAAAAAACTGGGAAAATTGAGAGAAACTGGCAACAAATGGAAGACTTTCGCCAAGTTCTATCTGATTGTGTCTTAAGGGATATGGGTTTTCAAGGGAATCGGTATACATGGTGGAATGGAAGATATGCAGCGGACTGTGTTTACGAACGTCTTGACCGCGGGGTATGCTCAGCCGAATGGAATATTTTATTTCCAAATGCCAAGCTTAAATACATCCCTTTCTCCAATTCGGACCATGAAGCTGTGATGGTTGAGCTGAACCCAATAGGAGACAAAAACAAACTGAAGCCAAAGAGATTTCAGTTTGAAGCAGCTTGGTTACAAATTGAAGGGTGTGAAGATGTCATTGCAACAGCATGGAAAACATCATATTCGGGGCACCTAATGTATCAAGTTAGCCAAAAGATTAAAGCTTGCCGTTTGGCCTTACTTAAGTGGAGCAATCATTGTGGAAGATCTACAAAACATAAGGTGGAGAAATTGAGAGGTATTCATGAGCAATTAGAAAAACAGTGTCAGAGCAAACCTGAAGATGTTGAATTAATTCAAAAAAGGAAGTGTGTTCGAAAAGATTTGAATGAGTTACTAGCACAGGAAGAGAGCTACTGGCAACAACGTTCTAGAGTTAATTGGCTCCGAGAAGGGGATCGCAACACCCGTTTTTTCCATGCCAACGCCACACAATGCAGACAAAAGAATGAAGTAAAGGCCCTACGGGATAGGAATGGTTTTTTCCATACCTCTCAAGATGCCATGACACTGATTGTGGATGATTACTTCCGTGAGATATTTAGCACATCCAATCCTCAAACTATTCCCCAAGTAATGAGCACAGTGCAACCATCTATCACTCCTATGATGAACTCAGAGTTGTTAAGACCATTTACTAGTGGGGAAGTTCGTGAGGCTTTGTTCCAAATGCACCCTACCAAAGCGCCAGGCCCTGACGGTATGAATGTTCTCTTTTATCAGAAATTTTGGCATATAGTAGGCACAGATGTTACAAAGGCGATGCTGGATTTTTTCCACTCTGGTAAATTATTGAAAAGCGTAAATTACACGCACATAGCTCTCATTCCAAAGATAAAATCTCCTGAGCTTATGACACAATTTCGTCCCATCAGCTTGTGCAATGTGATATACAAGATTATCTAAAAAATCCTGGCTAATAGACTCAAATATGTGCTGACACAAGTGATTTCAGATAATCAAAGTGCTTTTGTCCCTGGTCGCCTCATTACGGATAATATTTTGGTTGCTTTTGAGTCATTACATTACATGAAGACAAAAAGACAGGGTAGAGCGACACATATGGCTGTCAAACTTGATATGAGTAAAGCCTACGATAGAGTGGAATGGGAATTCTTAAGGGCGATGATGGAAAAAATGGGTTTTGAGGATAGAGGGATTCAATTGATAATGACATGTCTTCAGTCTGTTAGTTACTCTGTTTTACTAAATAGAGCGCCTGTAGGGTACATAAAGCCATCTAGAGGTATTCGTCAAGGTGATCCACTTTCCCCATACCTATTTCTGATATGTGCAGAAGGCCTTACGACATTATTACGTGAGGCAGAGACCTCAGGTGCTTTGAGAGGTTTATCCATTAGCAGAGGGGGTCCACAAATTAGTCATCTACTATTTGCAAATGACAGTTTACTCTTTTGCCGTGCCAATATGGAAGAGTGTCGAATTTACTCTCAACTCTTTCAATATATGAACAAGCTTCAGGACAGAAATTAAATCATGATAAGACATCATTGATTTTTAGTAGTAATACCCCTCATAATACTCGCTCAGGTTCGCACAACATACACAGGAGATTTGGGAAACTATTTGGGCCTTCCCCCAATAATCGGCAGAGGGAAGAAACAAGCTTTCATGGAAGTTAAACAAAAAATTGCCAAAAAGTTGCAAGGATGGAAAGGGAAGTTACTATCCCAAGCCGGAAGAGAAATTCTTATTAAATCTGTAGCTCAGGCAATTCCGGTTTACACAATGAGTTGCTTTCGAATCCCTGATAATTTATGCACTGAGATAAACTCAATGGTTAGCAAATTCTGGTGGGGCCAAAAGAATACTGAACATAAAATTCATTGGCAAAAATGGAGCAAGCTTTGTAGAGACAAATCAGAGGGGGGTATAGGTTTTAGAGATCTATCTTTATTCAATCAAGCACTTCTAGCGAAACAAGGTTGGCGGTTAATGCAGCAGCCAAATTCCCTACTACATAAAGTTCTCAAAGCAAAGTATTTTCCCGATTGCACATTTATGGAAGCAGCAGTGCCGAGTCACTCTTCATATACATGGCGAAGTTTAGCTCAAGCCCGACATGTGATCCGCTTGGGCACTAGATGGAGAATTGGCAGTGGTTCCAAAGTTAATATCTGGAGAGACCATTGGGTCGGCTCAAGCCCACCATTCACAATTTTTTCACAGCGCCAGATTTTACCAGAAACTGCCACAGTAAGCGCATTAATTGACTCTGAAGTTAGACAGTGGAAATTCCCATTAATCGACACAATATTTATGCCTGAAGAAGCGGAAAGAATTAAGGCTGTCCCACTTCTCCCTCCACACAAAGACGACATTCCAGTTTGGCGAGGAACTTCACATGGAAGATTTACCACCCAAAGTGCATACAAAATTCAGCTAAGGGAATTACAGAACAAATCAGGTGCTCCTAGTAATCCGCGACGTAGCAATATTTTTTGGCAAAAATTGTGGGGAGCGGATGTTCCTAATAAAATCAAAACCTTTATGTGGAGAACCTGTAATTCCATACTTCCTACCAAGACCAAGCTTTTTCAACGTGGCATTGTAGCTTCCAGTTCTTGTCCCGTATGTCATGATGAAGCGGAAACAGAGAAGCATAGTTTATGGGAGTGCGATTTCGCTCGTGAGGCTTGGACTAATTCTTCGTTAGAGATTTTGTGCCATCGTACTGATACCGAATCATGGAATGATTTAGTGGAACTTGTGCTCTTGCAAAAATCAAAGCCTGATATTGAACTTTTCTTTACCATGGCATGGAGGATTTGGGCAAATAGAAATGCAACATGGCAAAATAATCCCCAGCTCAATGCCAAAACATTGGGAACCTATGCATCTACATATGTTGAAGAGTATATGGAAGCCAATAAAAAACTTGAAACATCACTCTCCACGGTAAAGCGGCATTGGGAACCTCCAACGGAACCTATGTTCAAAATGAACGTTGCATGGCAATCATTCAATACCAGACACTCCAAAGGAGTTGGTGCAGTTATAAGAGATCATTCGGGATCCATAATGGCGGCTTTTTGTGAAGAATTTCCGTCGTCAGGCGCTGACTTACCCATGGCTGCTCTCGCCCTGTCCAAAGCGATGCAATTTGGTTTGGAAGCAGGATTTCAGAAGCTAGTGGTGGAATTCACTGATTCTCAGATTGGAGCATTGTTAACGTCCAAGGAAGATTGTTTTATAGAGCTTGATGAGATGCTAACTCAGCTTCGTGCATTGCAACGAGAATTTAGTCAATTAAGCTATCATTTAGTCCCTCGTTCTTGTAATATGGCTGCTAAAGCTATGGCGGGTTATTCTAAGGAAAACAACGAACCCTCGTTTTGGTTAGAAGAGGGTCCGGCGTTTCTCCTTTCAATTGTTATTGCGGATTTATCCTTTTAATACTATTCTATCGTTTTCTTTCAAAAAAAAAAATATGGTTGGTTATTCTTTAGTACATGTGTGTTAAGGAATCCCACATTGGTTAGATATTATAGTTGTGTTAGTAGTCTTATGTATAAATAGGATACCTCACAACACATTGTAATCATCCAAAAAATATCACACAGTGAATATAATAAAGATGTAGCGTATTGGCTACATCCTGTGGACGTAGGCTCACATAGCCGAATCACGTGAAACCCTAGCCTCCACTCTCTTCCTCTCTCAATCTCTTTTATATTTTCCATTGTCATTAGATTTAGGTTTTCCACATCATGCCGGTCTCTTCCAAAAGTCAACATGAATGAAAATAGTAAAACGGTGACTTTGCAACCTAGCTAGATCACTTTATTGAGATATAGATTAGAGTTTCAACAAGCATATACTACATACATTCTTTGATAAAAACAAAATTTATTTATTTATTAGGGTGGCTCACTCTGTGGAGCTCTGAATATGGAATGTTCTACTATTGCAATATTGCATGGGTCCATGTTTATATCGGCACAAGATCAATAAGCAAAGAAGCTACAAAATTCTTGTTAGCAGTTTGATGACAGTCGATTAAAGAAATTTGATTCTTTTTATAAAAAGACGATTTCATTACGAGAAGAAAAATGAGGCGTGATGTAGTTGTCTATTCGGTGACTCGTGAGGCATTAGATGCCAACATTTAATTTCTTTTTTATTTGTACTTATTTCAATTGATTCGAGGCCTTTAACTCTCTGAGAGAGAAAGAGAGAGTGTCATAATTAAGGCCATTTTTATTTAGTTTTAGTCGTTTGAAATTTTAAATCCTCACAATGCATATATCAGTTGTGCATAAATACTTCTTTATATATAGATCATATGGGACAATAGGAATAAATATTGGCAGAATAAGGAGTTTTGCAATGGCATGGCATTATTTTGGTGAGGATAAAAAATTAAATAAAAGAAAGGAAAATAGTAGTCTAATGTAGCTTAATTTGAGGAGGGGAACTAATGACATGGTTTCATGGTTTGAGAGGTAAATTAATTGTTAACTATATTGTATTGTATATAGATAGTTGCATTAAGAAACCCCCACCTCACCAAGTGAAACGTTATTAAAATGTTTTGTCATTACATTCTTAGTTTGCTGCCAACTTAGACCGTTATTCACAAATTGCTTTAAAACAAAGCAAAAATTCTATGCAGTGATGGATGCAAATGAAAGTGATAATAATCAATTACTCACATTGGCTGCTTTAAAATTATGACAAAGGTTGTAGGAAAAAAAGTATGTCTCCAACTAATGAAGTTGAAAACAAAGACCCACATTTGCTGATAATTGTATAATGTCGAAGAGTCATGCACACCTAAGAGAAACAGTCAAACAGTTGGCTTCAAAGAGTAGTATTAAGAAAAGTCTATTAGTTGTAATTGAGGGTCCATCCAGGTATCTCGTTTTGAAATCTTTGAAAATTCAAGGCGGCTATTATTTTGTTATGAGTAATGCTAGAGACACAACTTATTTTACAACCAAATGCTTACAAACTGATGTGGCATCCAAGGTGGAGGTTGCCATGTCATTAAAATATAACACTTAAATTTAGCCATCATTAATTCATTATTATTTTAATGACATGGCAACCTCCACCTTGGATACCACATCAGTTTGTAAGTATTTGGTTGTAAAATAAGTTGTGTCTCTAGCATTACTCTTTTGTTATTTGCTAAACTCGGACACTATTACTTTGTTGGTTATGGACTTGGTAGGGACTTTGTGTCCCTAGCAATACTCTTTTATTTTCCAAAATATGAGGGATGAGTCATATCTAGAATGATGTAGTAACTGGCTTTATAGATAGTTGGAACGAGCTCCACTAATAATATAAGAGACGTACTAGATTCTATTTCCA
>OU015765.1:37280279-37400587 GCA_907173295.1 Fagus sylvatica
ACAAAAACCCACACGTGCTGATAACGTATAATGTTGAAGATTCAAGCACACTCAGAAAAGTCAAACAGTGATCTACTGGTTTCAATTCAACTGGAATTGAGGGTCCATCGGTCTATCACATTTTCAAATGTTTGAAACTCTGGCGATGAGTAAGTACATCTTCCAATATTTGAAAACTCAAGGCGGACATTCCTTTGTTGGTTCTATATGGACTTCATGGCCTTGGTATAAAAGTACACAGACGTCTTTTAGTTCAACACAAACACGTGTAGTGACTCTGTGTCCCTACCCTAGTATACTCTTCTTAGTTTCCAAAATGTGAGCGATGAATCTTGTCGCATTAGCTGTTGCATACGTTTATTTATTTATTTATGCCTATGTCATTCTAGAATGGTACGTAACTGGCTTTACAGATAGTTGGAACGAGACCTATTCATATCATACTAAGAAGCTAAAGTTTTGATTGAAATGTTCTTGACGGAGGCACTAATTATCTCTTGTCTGGAAGGCTCCAGTCAATACTGGGTGCTGGACTGCGGGAATAGTAATGCTGTTTCACTTGTCTTTACAATATTACTCAAATCATGTGATTTGGAAGACCTTAATTAGTGTTAATGTATATAATCTTAACAATTAGTAGTTACTTTGACCCGTAGGATTGACATTGACAGAGATATTTCCTTAACCAAACTTGTGTGTACTTTTCATGAGGAAAAATGAGAATAAAATAAAATTTATGTTGGAGGCATTAAAAACTTTTTTATATAAATTCATATTTTAAATTTTATATACAAAACAAAAAAATTAATTAATTTATTATTGATTTGATATTAATCATATTCATTATTATATTAGTTTGTAAACGTTTAGCAAAAAAAAATTAAAAATTTGTTATTTTGTAAACCTTTGGAATAAAATTCATAATACATTTAACATTAAATAAAGAAAAATAAATAAAAGAATGAAATGTGATTTTCAATTTTAGTCCCATTGTTATTTTGAGAATTAATGCCTCACTAAGTTTGATTTGGTATATATCATGATAATATATATATATATATATATACACTCCAAACCTCATATGGGTTGCGTACTGATAACTAAATAAGTTATTGGTGTATTAAAGAGTAACAGACTCTTCCATAAAAGGTATCCCAGGGGTCTCATTCAACCTTAGCTTAAAATGGATTTTCTTTCACCTTCACTAAATTCTGCCATAGTCGGAGTTATTGCCATAATTCTTTTCTCCCAATATTTTCTAAGGAGGTCCAAAGTTGGCCTGGCCAAAACACCACCAATTCCTGAAGGTGCATGGCCTATAATTGGTCACCTCCCTCTATTGGGAGGAACCAAGCCTCCCTACAGAACATTGGGAGCCATGGCTGACAAGCACGGACCAGCTTTTACTATCCAGCTTGGATTCCACCGTGCTTTGGTGGTGAGTAGTTGGGAGATGGCCAAGGAATGCTTCACCACCAACGACTTGGCCGTGTCCTCGCGGCCCCAACTAGTAGCTGCGAAACACATGGGCTATAACTCCGCCGTGTTTGGCTTTGCACCCTATGGTTCCTTTTGGCGTGAATTGCGTAAATTAGCCACCTTAGAGCTACTATCTTCCAGTCGGCTTGAGCAGCTTTCCTATGTGCGAGTATCCGAAGTTGAAACCTCCTTAAAAGAGCTCTACACACTTTGGACCAAGAGAAAGAACGAGTCAGGCCAGATTTTGGTGGAGATGAAACAATGGTTCGCGGACTTGACTCTCAACGTGATTCTTAGGATGATTGCTGGAAAGCGTTACTATGGTGATCATAGTGATGCGGGTGATAAAGAAGTGGCACGACGCTGCCAAAAGGCACTGGAGGAATTCCTTCGTTATACCGGATTGTTTGTGGTGTCAGATGCTATTCCTTGTCTTGGGTGGTTGGATATCGGTGGACATGAGAAGGCCATGAAAAAAGTTGCAAAAGAATTCGACACTATTCTTGAGGAATGGTTGGAAGAGCATAAGCAAAAGAGAGCTTCAGGTGAAGCTAAAGGGCCTCAAGATTTCATGGACGTAATGCTTTCTGTCCTTGATGGTAAAGACCTTGAAGGTTTCGATGCTGATACAGTCAACAAAGCCACATCTATGGTACGCATTCCTTTTTCACTTCTTGGGTTCAATTGTGCTAGTAGTTGAGCCTGCTTGAAAGACTTATAAAACAGGGATATGTTGGTGATGTGTTATGTGTATTATTATTTGCATATTTATGTTATTATAATAAATCCTCAAATAAATAAAAATTGATTCTTTATAGGAAATGATATAATAATAAACTAGTCGCAAATCCGTGCGATGCACGAAAAAATTGCTTAAAATGAAATCTAAAGAATTATTAGTCAAAATATGATTTTTTCTATCTTTTATATTTTGTCTAAATAAATATGAAAATTGATAATTATTAAAAGAAATTATTATTATTGTTGTATTTATTTATAAAATATATTATAGTATTAGTATTAGGCATTTATTATGATTGTGTTTATATATGAAACTATATATTGTTTCTATTAAAGAAAATATAATGTGTCAAGATTCTAATGAGATGTTTATTTATAGAATAAAATTTAAATTCAATTAAAAAATATATATTAAAATAATGAGATGTAAAATTGTGAGACCTCAAAAGCTTATGTGGCGCAATATTATGAGATTAACCAAAAGTCAAATAAGCTTCGGTTTTACATTATAGTATAGATGGGTACACATGCATTACACTTTGTATTATTTCACTTTTATTCTCAATCAAACAAAGAAAATGTATAATTATTAATTTTATATTCTCTCACTTTTCTATTCCTTCTACCAAATACATGTGATGGAAAACTGATCTCTTTTCTATTATTCCTGTATTTTCTATTCTTTGTACCAAACTTTGTTTGTAAGTATCATTCTGACAAAAAAAAATGACCTCTGCAGAGTTTGATTGTTGGAGCCAGTGACACCGGCTTAGTTACCTTAACTTGGGCAATATCACTATTGTTAAATAATCCCCATGTGTTGAAGAAGGCCCAAGATGAGCTCGAAGTCCAAGTGGGCAAGGAAAGAATTGTAAATGAGTCAGACATTAGTAGGCTGGTCTACCTCCAAGCCATAGTTAAAGAGGCATTACGTTTGTATCCCCCAGCACCATTATTAGTACCACGTGAATTGACTGAGAACTGCATTATCGGTGGTTACCATGTCCCAAAAGGCACACGGCTAATCACAAACGCTTGGAAAATCCAAAGAGATCCCCGCATATGGTCAGACCCATTGAAGTTCATGCCAGAAAGATTTCTCACAACCCAAAAGAATATTGACTTCCGGGGTCGAAATTTCGAATTAATCCCATTTGGAAGCGGTAGAAGAGCATGTCCTGGAACATCTTTTGGCCTTCAAGTTGTACACTTGGCACTTGCTAGTTTTTTACACATGTTTGAGATCTCAAATTCCTCGAATGCACAAGTTGATATGACTGAGAGCAGTGGACTAACTAGCATCAAAGCCACCCCGCTTGAAGTTCTCGTCACACCGCGCCTAAACCTTCCGATCTTTATGGATTAAAGATCGCCTAATAGTATAAACTATAGATTTATATGTTTAAGTTTTGTGATTTGATAAAAAAATTTCCCTAATTTTGCTTTACTTTTTTGGTAATAAGTGCGAGTTGCAGAAGGATGCAATAAAGTTTGCTGTTGTAAAATGGAAATTACAATGCCTATCTGGTTGAACTGGGAAAATATTTAGGAGATTCTCCTGCACCTTCATCGATTGTGTTGGCTAATACAGAGATAAATAAATTTGAATTTTCTCAACCTAATCCTCTCAAAAGAGATTTTGTCACAATAAATTCAATGTTCTGTACAGATAATACCGATAACAGGGGTTCACGTTCATGCACTAAATTCATATCACTCTTTCTTTGGTGCATGATACTAATTATGGCTTCTTATATAGTGCAAATAATTTATTCAATTATGGAATCTTGAATGATCATTGGTTCCGTCGGCACATTAGTAATCTATATTTTTATGGATGAGTAATTTGTGAAGAAATCTTAGCAAAAATTCAATTTAACACCGGCCCACACACACACATATATATATACACAAATAATTTTATTTTTCCTTTAATCTGCATCTTGAGATGACTTGATAATAAAATTTCACACCTGACTTGCAAGTATTTTTCGTTTGGAAATTAATCTGAGTGTTCTTGACGTCGTGAAAGAGTACATAATTTTGTTGAAAAATCTCGCTAGGCCAGGCTAGCCAGTAGCCAACTAATTCATTTCACACTATCAAGTGGGCAAGTGGCTAGCTATAACTATAAGTCGCGCCATCGGAATATTCATATGATAAATTGACTCAGTGTACAAAACAAACGACTAACCAGCTTTGATCTAATGTGTTGAGTCGGTGACCTTAATTGGTCAATAAAGTAACCAACTTTATGCCAAGTCCTTGTTTTGGTAGGATTCAGCAAAACCCCTTGCTATATATATAAGGCTTTAGGTCTTATTTGTGTGCCACAATATAGAATAATTAGAGAAGGGTTTCTCTAGATTTATTCTAGGTGAGAGAGAAGTTAGGGTGTAATTGGGGTTTGGGTTCTTTGAGAGAGTCCTGGTACCACTGTTGTAATCTCCCTATTTTCTTAGTGAAACTTTCTCCCTGTCGCCGCCGGTGGATGTAGGCATATTGCCGAACCACGTAAATTCTTGTGTTCTTTATTTGTGTGTTTGATCTCTTTCTCTCTTATTTAATCTTGCGCAAACAGTTAATTTTCACAACAATTGTTATCAGAGCTGTTGGTCGAAACAATGGCAATTAATGCTTCTATTGCGACGGTAGGCCTAGTTAAGTTCGACGGGACTGGTAACTTTGGGCTATGGCAAAGAAGGGTGAAGGATCTGTTAGTGCAGCAAGGTTTGGTGAAGGCTTTGTACGGGAAGACAAAGAAACCAGAGAAGATGATAGACGAGGAATGGGAAGAACTAGACATGAAGGCGGTGAGTACAATTCGGCTATTACTGGCAGACGAAGTCATGTACGATGTCATGGAGGAGAACTCAACTGCAGGGATTTGGTTGAATCTAGAGAAAAGATATATATCCAAATCCCTCACGAACAAACTGCATCTAAAGCAAAAGTTGTATGGGCTTAAAATGACAGAGGGTGCGGACCTGAGGCAGCACATCAATACCTTTAAACAAATCATTAGTGATATGTTACGAATTGATATAAAATTCGAGGATGAAGATAAGGCGATGATGCTCCTAACCTCCCTCCCAGCTTCCTACGAACACCTGGTGACGACCCTACTTTATGGAAAAGAAACTCTGGAATTAGAAGAAGTTTCAGGAGCCCTGTTGGATCATTACCAACGGAAACATAAGGATTCAGCTGAGAGTTCTGGTGAAGGGCTAGTAGTAAAGGGTTATCAAGATCGTGGAAGGAAGAAAGACAAGGATGACAAATCTGCTAGGGGAAGATCTAAATCCAAGAGCAAGGCAGTAAAGTGCTTCAAATGCCAAAAGAAGGGGCATATGAAGCGAGAATGTCCAGAATGGAATAAGGGGAAGGAAGAGTCCTCTACATCTGTCAACGTAGTAGCAGACTCGGAATCTGATGGCGACATGCTTTCTGTTTCATCAAGCACTGACGGTTTGAACAATTCTTGGCTTCTGGATTTCGCATGTTCTTTTCACGTGACTCCCCACAGGAACTGGTTCGACACTTACAGGTCAATTAATTGTGGTTCTGTTCGAATGGGTAATGATGCTACATGCACAATTATTGGAATGGGAACAATTAAAATTAAGATGTCCGATGGTGTGGTGAGAACATTAGAAGAGGTTAGACATATCCCAGATATGAGAAAGAATTTGATTTCATTAGGAACCCTAGACTCAAAAGGCTATAGCTATAAGTCTGAGAATGGGATAATGAAAGTTTCAAAGGGTGCTATGGTTGTGATGACAGGTCAGAAAATAAGTAGCAATGTTTATAAATTGCTAGGAAATACCATTCTAGGTGGAGTTGCTGCAGTAGCTGAGTCTGAGGATGATGATACACTCTTGTGGCATATGCGGCTAGGGCATATGAGTGAGCGTGGTATGAGGGAATTGCACAAAAGAAATCTGTTGACTAGGGATTAAGTCATGCAAATTAGATTTCTACAAATATTGTATTATGGGAAAGCAGTGTAGGGTGCGATTTAAAACTGCCACACACAAGACAAAGGGTATATTGGACTACGTGCATTCAGATATTTGGGGGCCAGTGAGAACTCCTTCGAAAGGAGGAGCTCAATATTTTATGAGCTTCATTGATGATTATTCCAGAAAAGCTTGGGTTTATTTCTTGAAGAACAAGTCTGAGGCTTTTGCTAAATTTAAGATTTGGAAAGCAGAAGTAGGAAAATCAGACTGGAAGGAAGATAAAGTGCCTTAGGACTGATAATGGCACTGAGTACAGGGATGGTGATTTCTTGAAGTTCTGCGAAGAGCATGGTATCAAGAGACACTTCACAGTACGGAAAACTCCTCAACAAAATGGGGTGGCTGAGAGACTTAACAGGACCATCACAGAGACAGCTAGATGTTTAAGGTTGAATGCTGAGCTTCCTAAAATTTTTTGGGCGGAAGCAGTGGATATGGCTTGTTATATCATCAATCGATCACCTAGAGTTGCACTTGATGGGAAAGTCGCTGAAGAAGTATGGACAGGACAAGAAGTTGATTACTCTTTCATGAGAATATTCGGGTGTCCCGCATATGTTCATATCTCAGGTGAAGACAGGTCAAAACTCGATCCAAAATCAAAGAAGTGCATCTTTCTTGGTTTTAAGAAAGGGGTAAAAGGGTACAAGCTTTGGGATCCAGTTGCGCAAAAGGTGGTGATCAGCAGGGATGTAGTATTTGATGAAAAGTCAATGACAAAAGCATTCAAGGAAGAGAAGTCTCAAGCAGCGGAAAACAGTAATAACATTGGTAGATCAACGGTGCAGGTGGAGCTTGATGAATTGGAGTCTCAGTCAGATGAGGAACCTCACAGTAATGATCAAGAACAGGATAGCACCAGATCAGATAGGCCTAAACGCAACAAAAGACCACCGGTCAGGTATGGTTTCGAGGATCTTGTCTCTTATGCTTTACTTACCAGTAGCGAGGATCCTTCTACATTTCAGGAAGCAATTGAAAGCTCTGAAAAGGATAAAGTGGATGGAAGCTATGGTGGAGGAGAATGAGTCTTTGAGCAAGAATAAAACTTGGGAGTTAACGGAACTTCCAAAAGGAAAGAAACCTATAGGTTGCAAGTGGGTGTTCAAGAAGAAGGAAGCAGTATCAGAAAAAGAAGGGGAAAGATTCAAGGCACGATTGGTAGCAAAGGGATATTCACAGAGACATGGGATTGACTACGATGAGGTATTTTCACCTGTAGTCAGGCATACATCTATTAGAGCGGTATTGGCTTTGGTAGCAGATCAGGATCTGGAATTGGAACAACTGGATGTGAAGACAGCTTTCCTTCATGGGAATTTGGAGGAAGAGATTTTCATGGTACAACCAGAGGGGTTCAAGCAACTTGGTACAGAGAATCTTGTCTGCAGATTGAAAAAGTCACTTTATGAGCTTAAGCAGTGTCCTAGACAATGGTACAAAAGGTTTGATTCATATATGATCCAGATTGGTTATACCCATTGTGAATATGATTGCTGCGTATATGTTCGTATACTTGAAGATGGTTCTTATATTTTTCTGCTACTGTATGTGGATGATATGTTAATTGCTGCTAAGAGCATGTGTGAGGTTAACAGGTTAAAATCTTTGCTACACAAAGAGTTTGAAATGAAAGACCTGGGTGCTGCTAAGAAAATTCTGGGTATGGAGATTCGCAGAGACAGAGGGGCAAGAAAGCTGTGGTTGTCTCAGAAAAACTACATCAGGAAGGTGCTTGAAAAATTTAGCATGTTGGATGCTAAGCCTGTGAGCACACCATTGGCGAATCACTTCAGATTATCTGGTAGTCAGTGTCCAAAGAATGAGGAAGAAATTGAAAATATGTCAAAGGTTCCATATGCTAGTGCAGTGGGGTGCTTAATGTATGCAATGGTTTGCACCAGGCCGGATTTGGCTCATGCAGTGAGTACTGTTAGCAGGTACATGGCGAACCCAGGGAGAGAGCACTGGAATGCAGTTAAGTGGATTTTCAGATACTTGAAAGGCACAGCGGAACATGGGATCTTATTTTCAAGACAGCTGGGGACTAATTCAGTTGTAGGATACGTGGATGCAGACTACGCAGGTGAGGTGGATGACAAGAGGTCTACTACAGGTTATGTGTTTACACTATCAGGAGGACCTATTTGTTGGAAATCTACATTACAATCTATAGTAGCCATGTCCACTACAGAAGCTGAATACATGGCTGTAGCTGAAGCTGCAAAGGAAGCATTGTGGTTAAAGGGGCTGGTCAAAGAGCTTGGTTTGAATCAAGGTGGAGTTCACATGCATTGTGACAGTCAGAGTGCCATTTACTTGGCTAAGAATCAGGTTTATCATGCTAGGACGAAACACATCGATGTTAGGTTCCACAAGATAAGAGAGTTGATTGTTACAGGAGATATTGTTCTAGAGAAGGTGCACACTTCAGAGAATGCAGCTGATATGTTGACGAAGCCGATTACCACATCCAAGTTCAAGCATTGCTTGGACTTGGTCAATGTTAGCAGCTTGTGATAGCCCTTAGGAGCTAAGGTGGTGGCGATGGAGGAGTTCGTTCGTGAGGCTTGACCAATTCAAGTCAAGGTGGAGATTTGTTGAGTCGGTGACCTTAATTGGTCAATAAAGTAACCAACTTTATGCCAAGTCCTTGTTTTGGTAGGATTCAGCAAAACCCCTTGCTATATATATAAGGCTTTAGGTCTTATTTGTGTGCCACAATATAGAATAATTAGAGAAGGGTTTCTCTAGATTTATTCTAGGTGAGAGAGAGGTTAGGGTGTAATTGGGGTTTGGGTTCTTTGAGAGAGTCCTAGGTACCACTGTTGTAATCTCCCTATTTTCTTAGTGAAACTTTCTCCCTGTCGCCGCCGGTGGATGTAGGCATATTGCCGAACCACGTAAATTCTTGTGTTCTTTATTTGTGTGTTTGATCTCTTTCTCTCTTCTTTAATCTTGCGCAAACAGTTAATTTTCACAACATAATGTATTATTAAAAACGTAACTACAAATGGTTTCCTCCATTTTCGTTAATGGAGCGTAATGATCTCCTAACATCATCGATCACCTGATACCTTGGAAGCAAACAAAATCATAAAATTGAATTAAGATATGGAGCACTTTTTCAATCCAAATTTATTCTAAATTACGATAAACATATCATGAATCTAATTACTAATAACGTAATCAGCAAACTAATTAACCTTGGGAATTCTTTTCGCTCTTTGTCTCTTCTTTGGCTCTGGATTTACAAATGGAGAAATGATGCTTCACTTCCGCTGTCTAGGACTTAAGATTAGATGGCAAATATGGGTGGTCCAACTAATATTTTGAGTGTTAATGTTATAATTAGTAGTCCACTGGGCTTTGGGCTCTAGCCAGTGTATATGCTTACTTGTGCATCACTCCCTTTCCTTGTACAGCACATTACTTATGCATCACTCTATTTCCTTGTACATCCTTATATGCCTCCTATATAAAGGCACTCTACTGTATTGTATTACACACTTCAATATACAGAGAATTATTCACAATTCTAACATGGTATCAGAGCCATTGCTCGTGTTTCGTGCAGTCTTCGTCTTTTCTGGCGCTCTTCCGCTGCCTCAACCATCTCCGGTTTAGCTCCGCCGCAGAAGTCCGAATTCCGGTGTGCCCGCTGCCGTCAAAGGTTGAACAATCGCCAAAGACTCATTGCCTTCGTCGGAACTTTCTCTCCAGGATTCCGATTGAAACACCTCCACCACCATTGGAAAGCTCTCTCGAAGACGATCTCAGTCGTACAAAAATAGCTGCCATCCGACGCCGAACGCGCCTCCACGCGTCGATCAAAGAATCTGTCAGCCGTCCCGCCTTGTCACGCGCCCCCACGCGCTTGGCTGCAGTCCCTGCCATGTGTCAATCTCCAAGCACGCCACGTCAACCCTAAATCCAGATCAGCGCTAGATCCACGTCAACAACACGTCATCGCCACGTCAGCCCTAGACCTGTTGACCGTTGACTTTGACCAAGGGTTGACTTTTTAGGTTTGACTGTTGACTTTTCTGGGTGCCACCGTTGACTTTTTGCGTTGATCGTTGACTTTTTGGGCGTTGACTTTTTGACCAAGTTGACTTTTTTGCAACCCAGGTGTTTCTTACTCAATTTTTCGTCCTGATTCTATTTTTGCTGTCTGTTTTTGCATATTTTGTCTCTAAATGGCTCAAACTGGGATCTCTGCTACTGTTGCTCCTGCACACTCTAAATCCACTATCACACTCACCACAGATCAATTGGAAGACATCATCACTCAGGCTCTCATCCAGGCTGGTAATGCATCCTCTTCCTCTACTCTTTCTGTCCTACCTGGTAAGTTCTCCTCATGGCTTCTTGACTCTGCCTGCTGCAATCACATGACACATTACCTATCCTTTTTCTCCCACACTAGCTCTGCCCGTCATGCACCTAATATTCACACAGCTAATGGCTCCACTATGCTTGTTCGTAGTATAGGCACTGTTTCTACTTTCAAACTCTCTATTTCCGATGCCTTTCATGTGCCTCAACTTTCTTATAATCTACTATCTGTGGGTCAATTAGCTGAACTTGGCTATTGCATTATCCTTGATTACTATGGTTGTGTTGTGCAGGATCCCAGGACGGGGCAGGAACTTGGGACCAGCTGTAGAATTGGGCGTCTGTTTGAGATTTCTAGTCTTCGTCTTCCTACTACTGGTGTCTCTACTGCTACCTCATCTTCACCTTCCTTATCACTTTGGCATTCTCGGCGTGGGTATGCATCATCTTCCCGGGTACAACAACTTGTCTCTAGGGGTTTATTAGGTCCAGTGTCTAAGGACAATTTTGATTTTGTTTCATGTCAATTAGGAAAACAACCCGCTTTGCCTTTTCAAAATAGTGAGTCCATGTCTACTGGAATTTTTGACTTAATTCATTCTGATGTTTGGGGACCTTCCCCTACTTTAAGGTTAACCAGCAACTTGGGCTGTAATTTGGGTAATATATATAATTGAACTTGCGCAAGAGGTTTGTGTTTGTTATGCATGTCGACATTTTGTTTTTGTTTCGATAACGTCTCCGTGACACATTGTCCAAACTAATCAAATTAGTGGGAAACTTATTAGCTTTGCTTTGTTAAAAAAATATAAACCAACAAACCAATATTTTGGAAAGCTTTAGTTTTAGTGTATTGTCTAGTGGCCCATTAAGGGCTTGAAAACAAAACCTGGGACAGATTTATAAGAGGAAATTAGAGAGAGAGAGTGGTAGTGCTGTTTTTGGACGGTGAAAACAATTTACTTATACATATGACAAAACAGAACTTGGTTTATTATATTCTCATATTCTCATATAATATTTTTTTTATTGCAACAAAACAATATTATTGCAACAAAACGTATTGTTGTAATATTATATTTTTCCTATTGCAACAAAGCGTCTTGTTGTAATATCATATTTTTCCTATTGCAACAAAACGTCTTGTTGTAATATTCATAACTATTGCTTCAACTACTAACTTCATTGCAATAAATTACATAATGATTTATTGCAACGATATTTTATAACCTATTACAACAACTTATTTTTGAAGTAATAAATTACCAGTTTTTAAGTAACTCTTGCAACGAAATCTAATGAATTGATGTAATAGTACGTGTATTACCACAATAATCATTTTTGTGGTAATAACTCTTGTTGTAATAGGTGTATTTTGTTGTAGTGTAAGCCTATAGTAGTGGCATGTTTTTCAGTTTCCAAGACGTGAGAAGTGACATACGAATAAATTTATAAACTAATAATAATCTAAAGGAAATAATAATGAAGAGAAATATAAAGTGAGAGAAGAGATTGAAAGGCTACATTGTGATTATATTGATGGAGCAATATTGTAAGAATATTGTGATGATTTTTGTGAGTTTACAATAGAATGAAATGACCTTTATATAGGTTACAGAATAAATGAGACATATTCATGCATAAATCAAGGAAATATGTTTCCTTAATTTATGACCTTGATTTATGCTCATTAAATCACATATGAATCTCTTGATTCATGCTATTATCTTTAACAATGAGCATGCATGTGTAGAAGTGACATACATGAGAATGGGAAGAGGAACTTATGCCTAACACGCCATACGATTCTAGAATGATGTTATGTAGTGATTGGTTTTATATATAGATACTTGGAACGAGCTTGTTATTCTCTCTACCGAAAGGGACCAGACACTCCCAGTTTAGACTATTCATATTAGAAACATACTGGATTCCACTTTGGTGTTCTCACAATACATAGATTCTATAGGTGAGTGAGACCTACAAAAATATGAAGAGGAGTACTGTTTTGATATTTTTCTCTTCAAATTGTGAATAAGGTTGCAGCTGAAAATCAAATGAAAGGAATTGAATTATCAGGATTCGAAGAGCAAGTACATCATCCACCACTTAAACTCAAAAAAAAATTCTTGTTTTTATTTTGCTAAATGCAAAAAATTAAAATAAAATAAAATTGAAAGCATCATTTTGATTTTTCCTGTAAATTTCTCTAATGTATCCAAAAGTAAAATAATTCCAAACATTAATGAAGAATAATAAAATGGTGACTTTAACCTAGACCACTTTATTGAGATCTAAATTGAAGTTTACATATACGTCCTTTCATTAAAAAAAAAAAAAAAAAAAAAAAAAAAAAAAACAAAACAAACTTCAAAGAAGCTACTCATCACTCTGTCTTGAGGATTTAAGTGGAGCTCTATATATATATGGAACGTAACCTTATTAAATGGTTCCATTCTTTTTGCAATATTTGCATTGGTCCATGCTTATAACAGCATAGGTTCAATGAGCATAGAAGATACAAAATCCTTGAGCACAACTCCAGCATGTGTGTAGCCATCTTCGTCCTTATACACCATATCAATCACATGTGCAAGGTTGAGAATTTGCATCAGAAGTGGCATGGAGAAAGTAGGCACTCTTCATTTATGTCCTTCCATGCATCTGCAACCTGTATGCGAAAGTCATTGATTGCTTCTTCTTCTGTAGCACCATGTTGTGTCATGTAACATTCAACAGCGGGGTAGAGGCACTCTTTTGCTCAAATTACAAGTACTGAACATTATGTTAGAAGAGTAGTGGAGAAGCCATAAGCTTTTTTCAAAGGGGGTGCAATTGAATATAAAAAAATTAAAAAATTAAAATGAAATTTTTTTCCTCTAGTCCTAAGCAAACAATAAATAGATTTACACATTCTGTTGGCTCACTAGTGAGATAATATACTAAACAATATTAAACATTCTAAGCAAGCAATATCTATTTTTTTAGGTTCACATGCATTTTTGAGTTTTTCTAGGGGGTTTAACATTTAAGATTTAACATTTGGGATAGGAGATTGGACATTTGCCTACCAATCTTGTACATTTTTCTCTTCAAATATGTATCATCCTAATTTTGAACATTTTTCCCCTTAAAATATGCATCAATTGTGATTGATTTCACAGAAATTACTCAAAACCTGAATATTTAGTGAACAAACAAATTAAAAAAATCACAAACTTAAAACCTAGGCTCCCCTTGGCTCCTGGCTCCACCAATGTAGAAGGTATCATAGGTATGCAGGGATGGAACCAAAAATCAAGCTTTTAGTTGCCAAAACATAAACCAAAAAAAATATTTAGACTTCAATAATGAAAAAAAATTAGAAAAAAAAAAAAAATCGTATCATTCAATATTTATAAAATATAAACAAATGAAAAAAATAATTTCACAATAAATTTTAAATCAATCATTTATTAAATTGTGATTTGGCGTTTTTTAAATCCCAAAATAATCTATGATTAATTCTGTACTAAATTCAGAATAATTTTCCTTTTAGTGTAAAAAATAAAATAAAAATAAATGAATGAATGAATTAAGGTCATGCATGTCTTCTCAAAAAATTCTGATTGATTTATCAAACTATAATGTCCTTCCAAATCAAATTTGTCGTTTAAGTCTATCTTTCCACTGTAGGTACAACAAAAAGGACCGTTTGAACACAAGCTAAATGTCATTGAAATAAAAGGATACATTGAACTTTAAGTTATTGTCCCCTTATGCTACATTATTATCATGTACGATAATTTGTGAAGAACAAGAAAAAAATTACATGCGTGATGGGAACAAAGTTGTTTTATTAAGTCAATATTGTTTTCTAGGACCAAAATAGAATGCATGAAATATCATTACTTTCATCTGGTCAAGTATGTATTAATCATAATAAGTAACATCAGCACTTTTAAAAAAAGAGTTATGAAAAAATTTGTGTTCCTAAACTGATAATTAAACTCCCTCGTTTGGAACGCTGTAATAGACCTTGTAATGTAATAGCTATTACGTAGGAATAGCTATTCAGTTATTTGGTTAGGTTTTTATTACGAGGAATAGCCATTTCGTAGTAATAGTTATTCCTTAAAATGAAGAATAGCTATTCCTCCCAAAAAGGAGTGTAATAGCTATTCCTTTACCCTACGTAATAACTAAAAAATATAAAATACCCAAAAACCCAATCAAAACGTACGGCTTCTACATCCCCTCCATCTCACCTCTTTCTCTCTTTGCCGCTTCATCTTCCTCATCAGGTTTTCTCTCTCACCTCTTGCCTTTTTATTTTTTTATTTATTTTTTATTTTTTATTTTTTATTTCACGGTTAGCTTTGCATTGTTTGCTGTATTGTTTGTTGTTCAGTTTTCTTCTTTTTTTTTTTTAATAAAAAGATAGAAACAACTTTATTGATTGAGAATAAAAAGTACTCTCACCTCTTTGCCTTTTTTTTCAATACTGGTTAGCTTTGTGTTGTTTGCTGTAAATACTGGTTGTTCAGTTTTCTTCCAACGTACGGGTTCAGTTTTCTTCTTTTTTTTCTGCTGTAACGTTACTGGTTCAGTTTTCTTTTTTTTTTTTTTTTTTTTTTTCTTTTTTTTTTTTTTGCTGTAACGTACTAGTTCAAAAGAAGAAGATAGAAACAACTTTAACAATGAAAAGTACAACAGGTCAACAATGACTTTGAAAAATATTGATTAAAGGTTATGAGATATTTTTGAGAGTTTCATAGAAATATAAAAATTAAAAAAAAGTTAATGAGTGTTCATTTTTAATAATTAATGAGTAACTGATATGGATGATTTTTATTTCTTTTTAGGTATATGTTTTATATTTTTATTTTTTTTATTATTGTTTATTATATTGCAATTATGAGCTTGTTTTAAATGGTTATAAGATATTCATACTTGTGAAATTTTTCCCAAGTTCAACGGAGATCTTATATATATGTGTGTGTGTGTGTGGATATTTTAACTTTTAATAAAGAAAAAAAAAATTATTATTATTTTTCAATTTATATAGAAAAGAATACTAAGCAAGGCTCACAAAAGTGTAGATATATAATGCCTTTCAATATATATATATATATATATTGAATATAGAACAAAAAAAATTTATTATTATTTTTTCAATTTATACATAATAGAATACTAAGCAAGACTCACATAAAGTGTAAATTTTCAAAAAGGGTATTTTAGGAATTTGACTAAAATATAATGTCATTCCACCACGTTTTTTTACTGTACCAAACTATGGAATAGAGATTCAGGGTTCTATTCATGTGTTGTTACGAAACTGATGAATAGTAATAGCTATTCCATTACAGCTTATTCTATTCCTTGTAATACTGATTCCTATTACAGTGTAATAACCATTACATCGTACCAAACGAGCCCCAAATGTATTAAGGGGGCACGCCATAATATTTGTGTATAGGTAAGAAATTCAAATTTGTTACCTAAAATTAGGGATTTTGCTAAAAGCGTGGTGGACAGGGAGCAGCTTGTAGGTTTTGACAAAGAGTTGGGTTCACTTGGCTTGGAGTCATTTTTAATCCCAAACCAAACCAAGTTTCACTTGGACCACTTACAAGTTACAACCCATTATTACAAAAGTTACTGAATCAAACTATCTCACAAGTGACTGGTTTGGATCAGTCGAATTGAGCTTTTTTGTCAGGTCTATTGGACCATTTATCTCCAATTTAAAATTAGACTTTTTTATATTAATCAAATATAATAAAAATAATAATTCTCAAATGTATCAAACTAACAAGTTTCCATCCAAAAATATTTTAAAAAGAAATGGATCAAACTTGCCATTTGGTTCTTGTTTTTATCTATAAGAAAACTTCCTAAGTTTCCAGAGTCATGGATGACATGGTTGATGGCATGGGGTGATCTTGTTGTCTGAAAACAAATCACATGACGACTGACAAATAGGGACAAGACTAGTGTTAACACACTAGGGCAGTTTCCCTAGTTTCATAGGTCAATAGATTACATGATATGATACTCAAATGCACCTCCCAAACCACATGGTTTCCATTAAAAGACAAATAGTTTCATAGGTCGATAATAAGTTATATGAATCATATGATATAATATGGTTGGTTATAGGAATTTTTTAGAGTTCTCTGGCCTAGGGAGCCCTAGCCGCCAGTAGCAATTTTCTCCCTACCCTTGTGTAGGCTTCTCTTCCCCTTCTCGTTGCCTTCTCCAACGAAGGGTGGCAATCCCCTGCTAGCAATTACGTATTGGTAAGAAAATCAAGAAGCTCCTTTTCTACTTCAACGAATGGAAGACCTTACGGAAAGATGGGAGAATTTTACACTTTCAGGACCGGAGTCAAGAGGCATCCCTGTAGCTTCGTTCCGTAACAGCAAAGGAGGCATGCTTGCCGCAAAATTTCTGACTCGACGAAATATCAATATTGAAGCTGTCGCCAGAACGTTCAAACCACTATGGAGAGCTGATAAGGGCTTTACAATTCGGGATATGGGTGATAACAAGGCTCTCTTTACATTCAAGGAAGAAACTGACTTAGAGCGTGTATTGCAAAATGGCCCATGGGCGTATGATCGAAGTTTGGTGGTGTGCCAACGGGTGGAGGATAATATACCAATCAAGGAGATACCGTTCACTCACATATTATTCTGGGTTCAAATTCATGACTTACCAGTCCTAAGTCTTTCTACAGAAGTTAGCGAAACCATTGGCCAAACTTTAGGCAGCGTCGAGCAAGCACCAGAATCTATTGAAGACAACGGCGGCGGACCGTGGATGAGAGTTCGGGTTACCATTGACATCACCAAACCTTTATGTTGTGGTCGCAAGATCACCCTAGAAGATTCATCTGAGCGCTGGATATCTTTCAAGTACGAACGATTGCCGAATTTTATCTATTGGTGTGGTAAGGTTGATCACGGTGATAAGGACTGCTCATACTGGTTAGCAAACAAACATAAACTCAAATCTAATGATCAACAATATGGACCATGGCTTAGGGCGACCGTGAATGCGGGTTTTCGAAGAACTTCTGTTATTGTAGAGGGTCAAGACTCATCTAGACCGACCCATCCTGGGGGTACCAGATCTCAAGCGGAAGATGAAACTCAGGGAGTCAAGGCATCACAATCTGAACAGACAAATCATGTACATGATGATACAGAAGATACGATTATGCGTGATGTCCTGGGACATAAAAACCATGTTTTTAACCTGCAGGATGATTCAGAACGAATGGAGAAAGTAGCAAAGGATGCACTTTTTACAGCGGAATTAGAGCGGATTGATGAAGAGTTAGGTATTGGAAGCAAGATGCATGACCACCCACTTACAACGATTGAAAAAGTGGCAGCACTAACAAGGAGACAAGATGAGGATTCCATAATTCCAAATACCATCACCGAGACACCGGTTGCAACAAATAGCTCAACCTCACAAGCTGAAACAGGGAATGATATAAGTCATACGGAGTTGGTAATTTGTGATGACACACTTCATGCACTAAGAGATGTAGCTTTGCCAGGTAACACATCAGATGATACAATACAACTAAAAGTCTCAAGGTGGAAGAAGAGGGCTCGTACAGGTACTGGAAATTCACTAGAGCAAGTGAACTCATCTGAAGCTCTAACATTATCAAAAAGAAGCAGAGAAGATATAGAAGCAAAGGATTCAGTTGGAAACTCTCCAAGTAAGAAAAAACAATCAGTGGAAGGGATAGAAACACGATATGTGACGAGATCGGCGGAGGCTGCGCTGCAGCTCCGCCGGGATCCATGAGTCTTTTAAGTGTGAACTGTCGTGGGCTTGGGAACCCACAGACAGTTCGTGAGCTTCACGACCTTGTGAAGCATAAAGCGCCCGGGGTTGTGTTTCTCATTGAAACACGACTTGAACTGAAGAACTTGGAAGTTTTGCGAATAAAATTGGGAATGCATGGAGCAGTTGGGGTTGAACGTACAGGGACAGGGGGAGGCTTAGCTCTTCTTTGGAAAAAAGAGGTACAAACTACAATTCATAGCCATTCAGTGGGCCATATAGATGCGACTTTGGTTACGTGGGGTTCTCAGGAATGGCACTTCACGGGTTTTTATGGAAACCCCGAGACATCAAAACGTCGAGATTCCTGGACTTTATTGCGTCGCCTTCAACGAACGGATGATATGCCGTGGATGGTGATAGGTGACTTTAATGAGATACTGGAGCGTGATGAAAAAACTGGGAAAATTGAGAGAAACTGGCAACAAATGGAAGACTTTCGCCAAGTTCTATCTGATTGTGTCTTAAGGGATATGGGTTTTCAAGGGAATCGGTATACATGGTGGAATGGAAGATATGCAGCGGACTGTGTTTACGAACGTCTTGACCGCGGGGTATGCTCAGCCGAATGGAATATTTTATTTCCAAATGCCAAGCTTAAATACATCCCTTTCTCCAATTCGGACCATGAAGCTGTGATGGTTGAGCTGAACCCAATAGGAGACAAAAACAAACTGAAGCCAAAGAGATTTCAGTTTGAAGCAGCTTGGTTACAAATTGAAGGGTGTGAAGATGTCATTGCAACAGCATGGAAAACATCATATTCGGGGCACCTAATGTATCAAGTTAGCCAAAAGATTAAAGCTTGCCGTTTGGCCTTACTTAAGTGGAGCAATCATTGTGGAAGATCTACAAAACATAAGGTGGAGAAATTGAGAGGTATTCATGAGCAATTAGAAAAACAGTGTCAGAGCAAACCTGAAGATGTTGAATTAATTCAAAAAAGGAAGTGTGTTCGAAAAGATTTGAATGAGTTACTAGCACAGGAAGAGAGCTACTGGCAACAACGTTCTAGAGTTAATTGGCTCCGAGAAGGGGATCGCAACACCCGTTTTTTCCATGCCAACGCCACACAATGCAGACAAAAGAATGAAGTAAAGGCCCTACGGGATAGGAATGGTTTTTTCCATACCTCTCAAGATGCCATGACACTGATTGTGGATGATTACTTCCGTGAGATATTTAGCACATCCAATCCTCAAACTATTCCCCAAGTAATGAGCACAGTGCAACCATCTATCACTCCTATGATGAACTCAGAGTTGTTAAGACCATTTACTAGTGGGGAAGTTCGTGAGGCTTTGTTCCAAATGCACCCTACCAAAGCGCCAGGCCCTGACGGTATGAATGTTCTCTTTTATCAGAAATTTTGGCATATAGTAGGCACAGATGTTACAAAGGCGGTGCTGGATTTTTTCCACTCTGGTAAATTATTGAAAAGCGTAAATTACACGCACATAGCTCTCATTCCAAAGATAAAATCTCCTGAGCTTATGACACAATTTCGTCCCATCAGCTTGTGCAATGTGATATACAAGATTATCTAAAAAATCCTGGCTAATAGACTCAAATATGTGCTGACACAAGTGATTTCAGATAATCAAAGTGCTTTTGTCCCTGGTCGCCTCATTACGGATAATATTTTGGTTGCTTTTGAGTCATTACATTACATGAAGACAAAAAGACAGGGTAGAGCGACACATATGGCTGTCAAACTTGATATGAGTAAAGCCTACGATAGAGTGGAATGGGAATTCTTAAGGGCGATGATGGAAAAAATGGGTTTTGAGGATAGATGGATTCAATTGATAATGACATGTCTTCAGTCTGTTAGTTACTCTGTTTTACTAAATAGAGCGCCTGTAGGGTACATAAAGCCATCTAGAGGTATTCGTCAAGGTGATCCACTTTCCCCATACCTATTTCTGATATGTGCAGAAGGCCTTACGACATTATTACGTGAGGCAGAGACCTCAGGTGCTTTGAGAGGTTTATCCATTAGCAGAGGGGGTCCACAAATTAGTCATCTACTATTTGCAGATGACAGTTTACTCTTTTGCCGTGCCAATATGGAAGAGTGTCGAATCCTTACTCTCAACTCTTTCAGTATATGAACAAGCTTCAGGACAGAAATTAAATCATGATAAGACATCATTGATTTTTTAGTAGTAATACCCCTCATAATACTCGCTCAGGTTCGCACAACATACACAGGAGATTTGGGAAACTATTTGGGCCTTCCCCCAATAATCGGCAGAGGGAAGAAACAAGCTTTCATGGAAGTTAAACAAAAAATTGCCAAAAAGTTGCAAGGATGGAAAGGGAAGTTACTATCCCAAGCCGGAAGAGAAATTCTTATTAAATCTGTAGCTCAGGCAATTCCGGTTTACACAATGAGTTGCTTTCGAATCCCTGATAATTTATGCACTGAGATAAACTCAATGGTTAGCAAATTCTGGTGGGGCCAAAAGAATACTGAACATAAAATTCATTGGCAAAAATGGAGCAAGCTTTGTAGAGACAAATCAGAGGGGGGTATAGGTTTTAGAGATCTATCTTTATTCAATCAAGCACTTCTAGCGAAACAAGGTTGGCGGTTAATGCAGCAGCCAAATTCCCTACTACATAAAGTTCTCAAAGCAAAGTATTTTCCCGATTGCACATTTATGGAAGCAGCAGTGCCGAGTCACTCTTCATATACATGGCGAAGTTTAGCTCAAGCCCGACATGTGATCCGCTTGGGCACTAGATGGAGAATTGGCAGTGGTTCCAAAGTTAATATCTGGAGAGACCATTGGGTCGGCTCAAGCCCACCATTCACAATTTTTTCACAGCGCCAGATTTTACCAGAAACTGCCACAGTAAGCGCATTAATTGACTCTGAAGTTAGACAGTGGAAATTCCCATTAATCGACACAATATTTATGCCTGAAGAAGCGGAAAGAATTAAGGCTGTCCCACTTCTCCCTCCACACAAAGACGACATTCCAGTTTGGCGAGGAACTTCACATGGAAGATTTACCACCCAAAGTGCATACAAAATTCAGCTAAGGGAATTACAGAACAAATCAGGTGCTCCTAGTAATCCGCGACGTAGCAATATTTTTTGGCAAAAATTGTGGGGAGCGGATGTTCCTAATAAAATCAAAACCTTTATGTGGAGAACCTGTAATTCCATACTTCCTACCAAGACCAAGCTTTTTCAACGTGGCATTGTAGCTTCCAGTTCTTGTCCCGTATGTCATGATGAAGCGGAAACAGAGAAGCATAGTTTTATGGGAGTGCGATTTCGCTCGTGAGGCTTGGACTAATTCTTCGTTAGAGATTTTGTGCCATCGTACTGATACCGAATCATGGAATGATTTAGTGGAACTTGTGCTCTTGCAAAAATCAAAGCCTGATATTGAACTTTTCTTTACCATGGCATGGAGGATTTGGGCAAATAGAAATGCAACATGGCAAAATAATCCCCAGCTCAATGCCAAAACATTGGGAACCTATGCATCTACATATGTTGAAGAGTATATGGAAGCCAATAAAAAACTTGAAACATCACTCTCCACGGTAAAGCGGCATTGGGAACCTCCAACGGAACCTATGTTCAAAATGAACGTTGCATGGCAATCATTCAATACCAGACACTCCAAAGGAGTTGGTGCGGTTATAAGAGATCATTCGGGATCCATAATGGCGGCTTTTTGTGAAGAATTTCCGTCGTCAGGCGCTGACTTACCCATGGCTGCTCTCGCCCTGTCCAAAGCGATGCAATTTGGTTTGGAAGCAGGATTTCAGAAGCTAGTGGTGGAATTCACTGATTCTCAGATTGGAGCATTGTTAACGTCCAAGGAAGATTGTTTTATAGAGCTTGATGAGATGCTAACTCAGCTTCGTGCATTGCAACGAGAATTTAGTCAATTAAGCTATCATTTAGTCCCTCGTTCTTGTAATATGGCTGCTAAAGCTATGGCGGGTTATTCTAAGGAAAACAACGAACCCTCGTTTTGGTTAGAAGAGGGTCCGGCGTTTCTCCTTTCCAATTGTTATTGCGGATTTATCCTTTTAATACTATTCTATCGTTTTCTTTCAAAAAAAAAAATATGGTTGGTTATTCTTTAGTACATGTGTGTTAAGGAATCCCACATTGGTTAGATATTATAGTTGTGTTAGTAGTCTTATGTATAAATAGGATACCTCACAACACATTGTAATCATCCAAAAAATATCACACAGTGAATATAATAAAGATGTAGCGTATTGGCTACATCCTGTGGACGTAGGCTCGCATAGCCGAATCACGTGAAACCCTAGCCTCCACTCTCTTCCTCTCTCAATCTCTTTTATATTTTCCATTGTCATTAGATTTAGGTTTTCCACATCATGCCGGTCTCTTCCAAAAGTCAACATGAATGAAAATAGTAAAACGGTGACTTTGCAACCTAGCTAGATCACTTTATTGAGATATAGATTAGAGTTTCAACAAGCATATACTACATACATTCTTTGATAAAAACAAAATTTATTTATTTATTAGGGTGGCTCACTCTGTGGAGCTCTGAATATGGAATGTTCTACTATTGCAATATTGCATGGGTCCATGTTTATATCGGCACAAGATCAATAAGCAAAGAAGCTACAAAATTCTTGTTAGCGGTTTGATGACAGTCGATTAAAGAAATTTGATTCTTTTTATAAAAAGACGATTTCATTACGAGAAGAAAAATGAGGCGTGATGTAGTTGTCTATTCGGTGACTCGTGAGGCATTAGATGCCAACATTTAATTTCCTTTTTATTTGTACTTATTTCAATTGATTCGAGGCCTTTAACTCTCTGAGAGAGAAAGAGAGAGTGTCATAATTAAGGCCATTTTTATTTAGTTTTAGTCGTTTGAAATTTTAAATCCTCACAATGCATATATCAGTTGTGCATAAATACTTCTTTATATATAGATCATATGGGACAATAGGAATAAATACTGGCAGAATAAGGAGTTTTGCAATGGCATGGCATTATTTTGGTGAGGATAAAAAATTAAATAAAAGAAAGGAAAATAGTAGTCTAATGTAGCTTAATTTGAGGAGGGGAACTAATGACATGGTTTCATGGTTTGAGAGGTAAATTAATTGTTAACTATATTGTATTGTATATAGATAGTTGCATTAAGAAACCCCCACCTCACCAAGTGAAACGTTATTAAAATGTTTTGTCATTACATTCTTAGTTTGCTGCCAACTTAGACCGTTATTCACAAATTGCTTTAAAACAAAGCAAAAATTCTATGCAGTGATGGATGCAAATGAAAGTGATAATAATCAATTACTCACATTGGCTGCTTTAAAATTATGACAAAGGTTGTAGGAAAAAAAGTATGTCTCCAACTAATGAAGTTGAAAACAAAGACCCACATTTGCTGATAATCGTATAATGTCGAAGAGTCATGCACACCTAAGAGAAACAGTCAAACAGTTGGCTTCAAAGAGTAGTATTAAGAAAAGTCTATCAGTTGTAATTGAGGGTCCATCCAGGTATCTCGTTTTGAAATCTTTGAAAATTCAAGGCGGCTATTATTTTGTTATGAGTAATGCTAGAGACACAACTTATTTTACAACCAAATGCTTACAAACTGATGTGGCATCCAAGGTGGAGGTTGCCATGTCATTAAAATATAACACTTAAATTTAGCCATCATTAATTCATTATTATTTTAATGACATGGCAACCTCCACCTTGGATACCACATCAGTTTGTAAGTATTTGGTTGTAAAATAAGTTGTGTCTCTAGCATTACTCTTTTGTTATTTGCTAAACTCGGACACTATTACTTTGTTGGTTATGGACTTGGTAGGGACTTTGTGTCCCTAGTAATACTCTTTTATTTTCCAAAATATGAGGGATGAGTCATATCTAGAATGATGTAGTAACTGGCTTTATAGATAGTTGGAACGAGCTCCACTAATAATATAAGAGACGTACTAGATTCTATTTCCATGCTTATGATGACTTAGCATCAACCAGGTGAGAATCTGTAAAATCCTGCACAACCAATATTTTTTTTTTTGACTTGACATTACATTCTTAGTTTGCTACTATGCTGTTTGGTGGCAGTCAATAAAATAAATTTGATTCCTTTTTATAAAAGATGATTTCATTACGAGAAGAAAAATGAGGCATGATATAGTTGTCTATTCAGTGACTCGTGAGGCATTAGGTGCCAACATTTAATTTCCTTTTTATTTGTATTTATTTCAATTGATTTGAGGCCTTTCACTCTGAGAGAGAGAGAGAGAGAGAGAGAGAGAGAGAGAGAGAGAGAGAGAGAGAGAGAGAGAGAGAGAGAGAGAGAGGCCATTTTTATTTAGTTTTAGTCGTTAGAAATTTTAAATCCTCACAATGCATTTATCAATTGTGCATAAATACTTCTTTATATAAAGATCATATGGGACAATGGGAATAAATAATGGCAGAATAAGGAGTTTTGAAATGGCATGGCATTATTTTCGTGAGGAGAAAAAATAAAATAAAAGAAAGGAAAATAATAGTCTAATGTAGCTTAATTTGAGGAGGTGAACTAATGACATGGTTTCATGGTTTGAGAGGTGAATTAATTGTTAACTATATTGTATTCTATATAGATAGTTGCATTAAGAAAGCCCCTCCTCATGACCGGGTGAAACTTTATTAAAATGTTTTGTCATTACATTCTTACTATGCTGGCAAACTAGACCGTTATTCACAAATTGGTTTAAAACAAAGCAAAAAGTCTATATATGCAGTAATAGATGTTGAAAGTGATTATCAATTACTCACATTTGACTGCTTTAAAATTATGACAAAGGTTGTAGGAAAAAAAGGTATGTCTCCAACTTGAAGTTGGAAACAAAGACCCGCACATGCTGATGACGTATAATGTTGATGATTCAAGCACACTCGGAGAAGTCAAACAGTTGTCTACTGGTTTCAAATCAAGTGTAATTGAGGGTCCCTCGGTCTATCACATTTTCAAGGCGATGAGTAAGTACATTTTCCAATATTTGAAAAATCAAGGCGGAAATTCCTTTATTGGTTCTATATATATGGACTTCATGGCCTTGGTATAAAAGTACACACACATGTTTTTTAGTTCAACACGAACACGTGTTGTGACTCTGTGTCCCTACCCTAGTATACTCTTCTTAGTTTCCAAAATGTGAGCGATGAATCTTGTCGCATTAGCTGTTGCATACGTTTATTTATTTATTTATGCCTATGTCAACAAATATTTATCAACGATCGCTTAAAACCGTTGAAAATTAATAGCATTAATTATTGACGATTGGAGTCACCCGTCAATTAAAAGCGTTGATAAAATTACATGCGCTCCCCGAAAGCTTTTCCCTCTTAAAATTTAATTCTTTCTTTCAGCACCGTGGAAAAATGGGGTAAAAAAAAACTTAAAGAAATGAACTTTTCATTAGCGGTTTGGTGGCAGTCAATAAAATAAATTTGATTCCTTTTGATAAAAACGATATTACGAGAAGAAAAATAGGCATGATGATTCGAGGCCTTTCACTCTCTCTCAAAGGAAGAAGAGAGAGGGTAATTAGCCATTTTTATTTAGTTTTAGTCGTTTGAATTTTAAATCCTCACAATGCATAGTTGTGCTAAATACTTCTTTATTTGATCATATGGAGGGAATAAATAATGAAATAAGGAGTTTTGAAATGGCTGATGAGGAGAAAAAATAAAATAAAAGAAAGGAAAATAATAGTCATGGTTTTTGAGGAGGGGAACATGGTTTGGTTTGAGAGGTGAATTAATTGTTAACTATATTGTATTCTATATGGATAGTTGCATTAAGAAAGCCCCTCCTCATGACCGGGTGAAACATTTATTAAAATGTTTTGTCATTAGATTCTTACTATGCTGCCAAACTTAGACCGTTATTCACAAATTGGTTTAAAACAAAGCAAAAAGTCTATATATGCAGTGATAGATGTATATGAAAGTGATCATCAATTACTCACATTTAACTGCTTTAAAATTATGACAAAGGTTGTAGGAAAAAAAGTATGTCTCCAACTAATGAAGTTGAAAACAAAAACCCACACGTGCTGATAACGTATAATGTTGAAGATTCAAGCACACTCAGAAAAGTCAAACAGTGATCTACTGGTTTCAATTCAACTGGAATTGAGGGTCCATCGGTCTATCACATTTTCAAATGTTTGAAACTCTGGCGATGAGTAAGTACATCTTCCAATATTTGAAAACTCAAGGCGGACATTCCTTTGTTGGTTCTATATGGACTTCATGGCCTTGGTATAAAAGTACACAGACGTCTTTTAGTTCAACACAAACACGTGTAGTGACTCTGTGTCCCTACCCTAGTATACTCTTCTTAGTTTCCAAAATGTGAGCGATGAATCTTGTCGCATTAGCTGTTGCATACGTTTATTTATTTATTTATGCCTATGTCATTCTAGAATGGTACGTAACTGGCTTTACAGATAGTTGGAACGAGACCTATTCATATCATACTAAGAAGCTAAAGTTTTGATTGAAATGTTCTTGACGGAGGCACTAATTATCTCTTGTCTGGAAGGCTCCAGTCAATACTGGGTGCTGGACTGCGGGAATAGTAATGCTGTTTCACTTGTCTTTACAATATTACTCAAATCATGTGATTTGGAAGACCTTAATTAGTGTTAATGTATATAATCTTAACAATTAGTAGTTACTTTGACCCGTAGGATTGACATTGACAGAGATATTTCCTTAACCAAACTTGTGTGTACTTTTCATGAGGAAAAATGAGAATAAAATAAAATTTATGTTGGAGGCATTAAAAACTTTTTTATATAAATTCATATTTTAAATTTTATATACAAAACAAAAAAATTAATTAATTTATTATTGATTTGATATTAATCATATTCATTATTATATTAGTTTGTAAACGTTTAGCAAAAAAAAATTAAAAATTTGTTATTTTGTAAACCTTTGGAATAAAATTCATAATACATTTAACATTAAATAAAGAAAAATAAATAAAAGAATGAAATGTGATTTTCAATTTTAGTCCCATTGTTATTTTGAGAATTAATGCCTCACTAAGTTTGATTTGGTATATATCATGATAATATATATATATATATATATACACTCCAAACCTCATATGGGTTGCGTACTGATAACTAAATAAGTTATTGGTGTATTAAAGAGTAACAGACTCTTCCATAAAAGGTATCCCAGGGGTCTCATTCAACCTTAGCTTAAAATGGATTTTCTTTCACCTTCACTAAATTCTGCCATAGTCGGAGTTATTGCCATAATTCTTTTCTCCCAATATTTTCTAAGGAGGTCCAAAGTTGGCCTGGCCAAAACACCACCAATTCCTGAAGGTGCATGGCCTATAATTGGTCACCTCCCTCTATTGGGAGGAACCAAGCCTCCCTACAGAACATTGGGAGCCATGGCTGACAAGCACGGACCAGCTTTTACTATCCAGCTTGGATTCCACCGTGCTTTGGTGGTGAGTAGTTGGGAGATGGCCAAGGAATGCTTCACCACCAACGACTTGGCCGTGTCCTCGCGGCCCCAACTAGTAGCTGCGAAACACATGGGCTATAACTCCGCCGTGTTTGGCTTTGCACCCTATGGTTCCTTTTGGCGTGAATTGCGTAAATTAGCCACCTTAGAGCTACTATCTTCCAGTCGGCTTGAGCAGCTTTCCTATGTGCGAGTATCCGAAGTTGAAACCTCCTTAAAAGAGCTCTACACACTTTGGACCAAGAGAAAGAACGAGTCAGGCCAGATTTTGGTGGAGATGAAACAATGGTTCGCGGACTTGACTCTCAACGTGATTCTTAGGATGATTGCTGGAAAGCGTTACTATGGTGATCATAGTGATGCGGGTGATAAAGAAGTGGCACGACGCTGCCAAAAGGCACTGGAGGAATTCCTTCGTTATACCGGATTGTTTGTGGTGTCAGATGCTATTCCTTGTCTTGGGTGGTTGGATATCGGTGGACATGAGAAGGCCATGAAAAAAGTTGCAAAAGAATTCGACACTATTCTTGAGGAATGGTTGGAAGAGCATAAGCAAAAGAGAGCTTCAGGTGAAGCTAAAGGGCCTCAAGATTTCATGGACGTAATGCTTTCTGTCCTTGATGGTAAAGACCTTGAAGGTTTCGATGCTGATACAGTCAACAAAGCCACATCTATGGTACGCATTCCTTTTTCACTTCTTGGGTTCAATTGTGCTAGTAGTTGAGCCTGCTTGAAAGACTTATAAAACAGGGATATGTTGGTGATGTGTTATGTGTATTATTATTTGCATATTTATGTTATTATAATAAATCCTCAAATAAATAAAAATTGATTCTTTATAGGAAAGGATATAATAATAAACTAGTCGCAAATCCGTGCGATGCACGAAAAAATTGCTTAAAATGAAATCTAAAGAATTATTAGTCAAAATATGATTTTTTCTATCTTTTATATTTTGTCTAAATATGAAAATTGATAATTATTAAAAGAAATTTATTATTATTGTATTTATATTATAAAATATATTATAGTATTAGGCATTTATTATGATTGTGTTTATATATGGAACTATATATATTTTCTATTAAAGAAAATATAATGTGTCAAGATTCTAATGAGATGTTTATTTATAGAATAAAATTTAAATTCAATTAAAAAATATATATTAAAATAATGAGATGTAAAATTGTGAGACCTCAAAAGCTTATGTGGCGCAATATTATGAGATTAACTAAAAGTCAAATAAGCTTCGGTTTTACATTATAGTATAGATGGGTACACATGCATTACACTTTGTATTATTTCACTTTTATTCTCAATCAAACAAAGAAAATGTATAATTATTAATTTTATATTCTCTCACTTTTCTATTCCTTCTACCAAATACATGTGATGGAAAACTGATCTCTTTTCTATTATTCCTGTATTTTCTATTCTTTGTACCAAACTTTGTTTGTAAGTATCATTCTGACAAAAAAAAATGACCTCTGCAGAGTTTGATTGTTGGAGCCAGTGACACCGGCTTAGTTACCTTAACTTGGGCAATATCACTATTGTTAAATAATCCCCATGTGTTGAAGAAGGCCCAAGATGAGCTCGAAGTCCAAGTGGGCAAGGAAAGAATTGTAAATGAGTCAGACATTAGTAAGGCTGGTCTACCTCCAAGCCATAGTTAAAGAGACATTACGTTTGTATCCCCCAGCACCATTATTAGTACCACGTGAATTGACTGAGAACTGCATTATCGGTGGTTACCATGTCCCAAAAGGCACACGGCTAATCACAAACGCTTGGAAAATCCAAAGAGATCCCCGCATATGGTCAGACCCATTGAAGTTCATGCCAGAAAGATTTCTCACAACCCAAAAGAATATTGACTTCCGGGGTCGAAATTTCGAATTAATCCCATTTGGAAGCGGTAGAAGAGCATGTCCTGGAACATCTTTTGGCCTTCAAGTTGTACACTTGGCACTTGCTAGTTTTTTACACATGTTTGAGATCTCAAATTCCTCGAATGCACAAGTTGATATGACTGAGAGCAGTGGACTAACTAGCATCAAAGCCACCCCGCTTGAAGTTCTCGTCACACCGCGCCTAAACCTTCCGATCTTTATGGATTAAAGATCGCCTAATAGTATAAACTATAGATTTATATGTTTAAGTTTTGTGATTTGATAAAAAAAAATTCCCTAATTTTGCTTTACTTTTTTGGTAATAAGTGCGAGTTGCAGAAGGACGCAATAAAGTTTGCTGTTGTAAAATGGAAATTACAATGCCTATCTGGTTGAATTGGGAAAATATTTAGGAGATTCTCCTCCACCTTCATCGATTGTGTTGGCTAATACAGAGATAAATAAATTTGAATTTTCTCAACCTAATCCTCTCAAAAGAGATTTTGTCACAATAAATTCAATGTTCTGTACAGATAATACCGATAACAGGGGTTCACGTTCATGCACTAAATTCATATCACTCTTTCTTTGGTGCATGATACTAATTATGGCTTCTTATATAGTGCAAATAATTTATTCAATTATGGAATCTTGAATGATCATTGGTTCCGTCGGCACATTAGTAATCTATATTTTTATGGATGAGTAATTTGTGAAGAAATCTTAGCAAAAATTCAATTTAACACCGGCCCACACACACACATATATATATACACAAATAATTTTATTTTTCCTTTAATCTGCATCTTGAGATGACTTGATAATAAAATTTCACACCTGACTTGCAAGTATTTTTCGTTTGGAAATTAATCTGAGTGTTCTTGACGTCGTGAAAGAGTACATAATTTTGTTGAAAAATCTCGCTAGGCCAGGCTAGCCAGTAGCCAACTAATTCATTTCACACTATCAAGTGGGCAAGTGGCTAGCTATAACTATAAGTCGCGCCATCGGAATATTCATATGATAAATTGACTCAGTGTACAAAACAAATGACTAACCAGCTTTGATCTAATGTATTATTAAAAACGTAACTACAAATGGTTTCCTCCATTTCCGTTAATGGAGCGTAATGATCTCCTAACATCATCGATCACCTGATACCTTGGAAGCAAACAAAATCATAAAATTGAATTAAGATATGGAGCACTTTTTCAATCCAAATTTATTCTAAATTACGATAAACATATCATGAATCTAATTACTAATAACGTAATCAGCAAACTAATTAACCTTGGGAATTCTTTTCGTTCTTTTTCTCTTCATTGGCTCTGAATTTACAAATGGAGAAATGATGCTTCACTTCCGCTGTCTAGGACTTAAGATTAGATGGCAAATATGGGTGGTCCAACTAATATTTTGAGTGTTAATGTTATAATTAGTAGTCCACTGGGCTTTGGGCTCTAGCCAATGTATATGCTTACTTGTGCATCACTCCCTTTCCTTGTACAGCACATTACTTATGCATCACTCCATTTCCTTGTACATCCTCATATGCCTCCTATATAAAGGCACTCTACTGTATTGTATTACACACTTCAATATACAGAGAATTATTCACAATTCTAACATGGTATCAGAGCCATTGCTCTAATCTCCAAGTGTTTCGTGCAGTCTTCGTCTTTTCTGGCGCTCTTCCGCTGCCTCAACCATCTCCGGTTTAGCTCCGCCGCCGAAGTCCGAATTCCGGTGTGCCCGCTGCCGTCAAAGGTTGAACAATCGCCAAAGACTCATTGCCTTCGTCGGAACTTTCTCTCCAGGATTCCGATCGAAACACCTCCACCACCATTGGAAAGCTCTCTCGAAGACGATCTCAGTCGTACAAAAATAGCCGCCATCCGACGCCGAACGCGCCTCCACGCGTCGATCAAAGAATCTGCCAGCCGTCTCGCCTTGTCACACGCCCCCACGCGCTTGGCTGCAGTCCCTGCCACGTGTCAATCTCCAAGCATGCCACGTCAGCCCTAAATCCAGATCAGCCCTAGATCCACGTCAGCAACACGTCATCGCCACGTCAGCCCTAGACCTGTTGACCGTTGACTTTGACCAAGGGTTGACTTTTTAGGTTTGACCGTTGACTTTTATGGGTGCTGCCGTTGACTTTTTGCGTTGACCGTTGACTTTTTGGGCGTTGACTTTTTGACCAAGTTGACTTTTTTGCAATCCAGGTGTTTCTTACTCAGTTTTTCGTCTTGATTCTATTTTTACTGTCTGTTTTTGCATATTTTGTCTCTAAATGGCTCAAACTGGGATCTCTGCTGCTGTTGCTCCTGCACACTCTAAATCCACTATCACACTCACCACAGATCAATTGGAAGACATCATCACTCAGGCTCTCATCCGAGCTGGTAATGCATCCTCTTCCTCTACTCTTTCTGTCCTACCTGGTAAGTTCTCCTCATGGCTTCTTGACTCTGCTTGCTGCAATCACATGACACCTTACCCATCCTTTTTCTCCCACACTAGCTTTGCCCATCATGCACCTAATATTCACACAGCTAATGGCTCTACTATGCTTGTTCGTAGTATAGGCACTGTTTTTACTTCCAAACTCTCCATTTTCGATGTCTTTCATGTGCCTCAACTTTCTTATAATCTACTATCTGTGGGTCAATTAGCTGAACTTGGCTATCACATTATCCTTGATTACTATGGTTGTGTTGTGCAGGATCCCAGGACGGGGCAGGAACTTGGGACCGGCCGTAGAATTGGGCGTCTGTTTGAGATTTCCAGTCTTCGTCTTCCTGCTACTGGTGTCTCTACTGCTACCTCATCTTCACCTTCCTTATCACTTTGGCATTCTCGGCTCGGGCATGCATCATCTTCCCGGGTACAACAACTTGTCTCTAGGGGTTTATTAGGTCCAGTGTCTAAGGACAATTTTGATTGTGTTTCATGTCAATTAGGAAAACAACCCGCTTTGCCTTTTCAAAATAGTGAGTCCATGTCTACTGGAATTTTTGACTTAATTCATTCTGATGTTTGGGGACCTTCCCCTATTAATAGTATTTGTGGATCTCGCTATTTTGTTGTGTTTGTTAATGATTATTCTCGTTATAGTTGGGTTTTTCTTATGCGTTCTCGTGATGAATTACTAAACATTTATCGTAACTTTGCAAACATGGTTAAAACTCAATTTCCCAAAACAATTAAAGTTTTTCGTTCTAACAATGCACGTGAACTTACCCAACATGCATTTGAACATATTCTATATTCCCATGGAACTGTTCATCAATTCTCATGCCTAGGCACCTCCCAGCAAAACGGAAGAGCCGAAAGAAAACTTCGACACATCCTTGACACTGTTCGTGCTCTCCTATTGTCTTCCAAAGTTCTTGTACCCTTTTGGGGAAAAGCTGTTCTCACTGCTACCCATGCCATCAATCGTATTCCAAGCCCAACCATTTCTAATTAGACTCCTTATGAGCGCCTTTTTGGATCTTCACCTCACTATCAACATCTCCGATCCTTTGGCTCTGCCTGTTTCGTCCTTCTTCAGCCTCATGAACATAACAAACTCGAGCCTCGTTCTTGCCTTTGTTGCTTCCTTGGTTATGGTGAAACTCAAAAAGGATATCGATGTTATGATCCTATTGCTCATCGCCTTCGCATCTCCCGCCATGTTGTCTTTTGGGAACATCGTCTGTTCACTGAGGTATCTCAATTTCGTCCCTCTTTCTCCCTCTCCTATCTCTCAGATCTTTTTCCAGAAGTGTCTCCTCCTTCTCTAGAGTTGTTTCCTCCCTCTCCAGAAGTGTCTACCTCCATTCCATAGACTGAGTCATCTGACTACTCTTCTGGATCATCCTCTCAAGAGATGCCTCATTCTTCGCCTGAATCCCTGGCTCCTGTACCTTCAGAGGATCCTGCCCCTACAACCACACTTCACCGTTCCTCTCGGGTAACATCTCTTCTCTCTCATTTACGTGATTTCCATTGTTACACTGCCCTTGCTACATTGCACGAGCCTCACTCCTATCGTGAGGCCTTCTCTAACCCTTTATGGCAGGCTGCAATGACTGAGGAACTTGATGCATTATCTAGAAACTGTACTTGGGACCTGGTTGATCTGCCTTCTGAAAAATCTGTGGTTGGTTGTAAGTGGGTGTTCAAAATCAAAACTCGGTCTAACGGATCCATTGAGCGATACAAAGCTCGTCTTGTTGCCAAAGGTTTCACACAGGAGTATGGCATTGATTATGAGGAAACCTTTGCTCCAGTTGCTCGCCTTTCATCTGTCCGCACCCTATTGGCTGTTGCAGCCTCTTGTCAGTGGAAGCTATTTCAGATGGATGTCAAAAATGCATTCCTCAATGGGGACTTGAGTGAAGAAGTCTATATGCAACCTCCACCTGGTCTTTCTCATCCACCTTGACAAAGGTGTGCCGACTACGTCGTGCCCTTTATGGTTTGAAACAGGCACCTCGAGCTTTGTTTGCTAAGTTTAGCTCTACAGTTTCTCAACTGGGTTTTTCCATAAGTTCTTATGATTCTGCCCTCTTCCTCCGTCGCACCGGCAAAGATACCATTTTGCTTCTTCTTTATGTTGATGATATGATCATTACAGGTGATGACCTCAGTGGGATTCAAGAACTCAAGGCTTTCCTAAGTCAGAATTTTGAGATGAAAGACCTTGGCCACCTCAGTTACTTTTTGGGTCTTGAGATTACCTCCTCTGATGATGGTTTCTACCTCACTCAAGCCAAGTACACCTCCGATCTTCTGTCTTGAGCTGGCCTTACCGATCATAAGATTCTTGATACACCGATCGAACTTAATGCGCGCTTGACTCCTTCCTTTGGAGAACTATTGCCTGATCCTACTCTTTATCGGCAATTGGTTGGCAGTCTAGTCTATCTCACAGTCACTCGACCAAACATCTCATATGCAGTTCATCAGGTGAGCCAGTTTATGTCTGCTCCGCGATCGACTCACTATGCTGCTGTCCTGCGCATCCTTCGATACTTTAAGGGCACTCTTTTCCACGATCTCCACTTTTCTGCTCAGTCTCCGCTTACTTTGAGAGCCTACTCTGATGCCGATTGGGTAGGGGATCCTACTGATCGTCGATCCGCTACTGGTTATTGCTTTCTCCTTGGCTCCTCTTTGATCTCTTGGCGAAGCAAGAAACAGTCTGTTGTGGCTCGCTCTAGTATAGAAGCTGAATATCATGCCCTTGCTGATACCACATCTGAACTCCTCTAGTTGCAATGGTTACTACAGGATTTAGGTGTGTCCACTTCTTCTGTTACTCCTATCTACTGTGACAATAGGAGTGCTATTCAGATTGCTCGCAATGATGTCTTCCACGAGCGGACCAAACACATTGAGATCGATTGTCATCTTGTTCGGCATCACCTTCTCCAAGGTTCCCTCTAGTTGATCTTTGTTTCCTCTCACGATTAGCTAGCCGACATCTTTACCAAGTCACATCCCACTGGACGTTTTCGTGATCTGGTCTCCAAACTCCAGTTGGTTTCTCATCCTCCACCTTGAGTTTGAGGGGGGCTGTTAATGTTATAATTAGTAGTCCATTGGGCTTTGGGCTCTAGCCCGTGTATATGCTTACTTGTGCATTACTCCCTTTCCTTGTACAGCACATTACTTATGCATCACTCCCTTTCCTTGTACATCCTCATATGCCTCCTATATAAAGGCACTCTACTGTATTGTATTACACACTTCAATATACAGAGAATTATTCACAATTCTAACATTGAGAAATACTTAGATATTGATGTGAGAAAATAGTGGTTGTTCATTGTAATTATTTAACACTAAGTTCCCCGCTGGAACCTTGTGTACTACTTGCAATAGTAATGGTGTGAGAAAGTGGTGGTTGTTCGTTGTAATTATTTAACACTAAATTCCTTGAAGTTCCCCTCGCGGTCTTTGAATTTGTTGAAGACATCTGCTTTAGCACCCAGTACATGACATGAGCCAAGTATGAGTATGCAGCTAGCTTAATTTTCCTTAAATGATATATACATATAAATAGTGCAATCTAATGAGCGAATAATCAACCAAATAAAAGGAATTACCACTTGTAATGTTATAACCTTGTTGCCTAAGTAATCAAAAACGAAGAGCAACAGTGTAAAGACTATCATCATCTTTATGTCCATCCCCGTTATGATGATGTTTGTAAATTTGTTGTAATACTCTGTCAATCTCACTTTCAAAATGGTAAGACACGCCCAAGCATTCGATTTCATCAATTAACTCCAACTTTTGTGAAGGTTTATCAATGGGAGCCATTAGCATCCTCCAAACTTCTCCTTTAGCCTCTGAACCTGCTCCAAGTTGTCATTGGTTTCCTACAAAAGTAAATTGAAGTAAAAAAAACAACACAATTAATGTGTGGCACAAATTTATATCCTTTGAAGATGATATATTACAAGACTATGGCATTTGAATACAGAATTTGTAAAGAATCAGCTTACAATAAGAGAATAAAAAAGTTATGTAGTCTGATTATATCTACCATGGAGTCATCAGCATAAGAGAGGAAATGGTCTCCCCATAAGCTAGGACAGTAATTTGCTAAGGGACAATTTGCATTAGAATTTGGATTCGTGGTTTGAGCAGGAACTGAGGAAACTTGAAGAGACATTTTCAGAGGGGAGAGAACAACTTAGTGTGACTGTTTGAGTGAAAGAGCTTATGTGCTTAGGTACTTACAGATACAACTGAGTACTTCTGTGGTTTAAGCCTTAGTTGTTGTTGTGGTATGTTTAATTAAAAAAAGAAAAATAAAATTTTCAGACAAATTTAGTTTCCCCATCTTGATTTTGGTCACGTTTCAGTCAATTATTTAAAATTGAATTAAATAGCTAGCTCCAAACCTCGTGTGTGTTTTAGTGGTATAATGGGTTATTAACAGATTGTCATGTGTAGTTGAAGATCAAATTGGACGAACAGTTGTTAATTGAGTCAATAAAACTCCATTGAGAAGAAAAGAAAAGAGATGATGTATACAGAAAGATTCTTAGTGCTCCTTTAGGAATGTTTGGAACATAGGGAGATTACAGACAAAAAAAAGAAGAGAAAAAATGAAGTTGGTCTGAGTGTCCGTAGGATTAGTTAATCATGTTAATCATGTATAGAGAGTGCTTTAAACTTTTTTCTTTCTCTTATAATTATATTTTACCCGCGTATGGTTTTGTTAATGAAGTTCTTTAATTACTTTCCACATGTTAATTGTCAACCAAAGTTATTATTTTCTCTTTTTTATATTTTATATTTTGTATTTATCTTCTTCCTTTTACTAATTAATTTTGACATATAACACAAAGCAATGATTTTTTTTTTTCCGTAGATCTGCACATTCTATTTGAGATAACAACAACCACTTATAGTTTTGAGGTGATTTCATATTAAACCTAATACTTTTAGAGGTTTCAAATTAAACTCTACACTTTTAAAATGCTTTAATTCAAATTCTACACTCCTTTATGATAATTCCATTAACAGAGAATGCTTAGACAAAATAATATCGTATGGTAATTTCAGAATACGTGTCTATTTTAATTAGAGACACTATTTCACTTTAAACCATACATCAGTAATTTCTTTAAACATATATATTCAAAATACCTTTTTTTTTTCTCACACTAATTTCACAATAAGATAAGGTAACAAGTGCAATGAGCATATATTCATCCTTTGTCGGTATATGATTTTAGTGGAGCCATTTGGCTTCAAGAAAGTCATTGTGAGTGATAGTTGTGTGCGTCGGCCCGTGTGTAACATTTGGGCATGTGATTTACTTTTTGGTTGGGTTTAACCACAACTTGGATGGAAGGGGTACTGGGTGTGCATTTGAGTTCAATTAGGGGGTAAATTGTTCAAAACAATAATAAAACGGTGACTTTGCAACCTAGCTAGATCACTTTATTGAGATATAGATTAGAGTTTCAACAGGCATATAGCCATATACTACATACGGTCTTCGATAAAAACAAAATTTATTTATTTTTTAAGGGTGGATCACTCTGTGGAGCTCTACATATGAAATGTTCTACTATTGCAATATTGCACGGGTCCATGATTATATTGGCACAAGATCAATAAGGAGAGAGAGGCTACAAAATCCTTTAGCACAATTTCAGCATGTGTGTAGTTTTCTTCGTCCTTATACATGATCTCACTCACTTGTGAAAAGTTAAGAATTCGTATCAGAAGTGGCATGGGGACAGTTGTTGGGTGGAGGCACTCTTTGTTTATGTCCTTCCATGCATCTGTAATTTGTTTTTGGAACACATCGATTGCTTCTTCTTTTGTACCACCATGTTGTGTCATGTAACATTCAACAGCCAATGCAACGTGCCCTCTCTTTTGCTCAAACTACAAATATCAAATCATTATGTTAGAAGCGCATTACATGTATGTTTGGAACATTGAAGTAATTGAATTGGGCTTTATTATTGCGTTGTACAGAAATAACATAACACCTTATGTGACACCATGTCATTCTCAAGTCTGGAAAGCACTAAGGAAGCTCTGACGCTTTTGGGGTAGCTAAGCATCCACTCGAAGGAATCTTTTGTGACAATGTCTCCCATTCTAGCTAGAGATATGATTTCTAACAATAAATAGCCAGAGGTAACAATTGCAAGCCGCATATATTCATTAATTGTTGGTATGCGTTTTTGGTGGAACCATTTGGCTTCATTAAAGTAACTTCTAACTTCAACCTTCATCTGAGACAACGAGCAAAGTTTGCAATCAGGTCAACTAAATTTACAACATGTAGAGGCCCGTTTTTTCTGCCAGCCGCAGACCAAGAATAAAGCCTCATAAACTTACTTAAGAGCCCAAAAACCCACCAAGCCCAGTGATCCACGGTAGCAGGGATATAAAAGAAATGGCTCCTAGCCATCAATCAAGCCCAAAGCCCAAAAAGAAACCCAGCCCATTCAAATCCCAAATTCATGTCTGCCAAAGCAACATCAGCAGATTCAAAATATTTCAGAAAAAGAGAGGGAAAATGGCTCCTACGTGATGCCCATTTCCCTCCTCTTTTGGTGCGGAGCTCAAGGCATTAAAAGATGAACATTTCCAAGATTGATGGGACAGATTTCCAGGCTTCATTATTATGAGAGAGGGCTGGTTTTCTTCATTAACCAGCAGTCATGGCTTGCTTCCAGAAAAAATGGTCTGCGGCAGCACCAATGGAAACAAGAAATAATGAAGAAGGTAGCTGGTCCTTGCCATTGTCCATTGATCCACGGCGAACTCCACCACAAAACCATCTGCAGCAACAACCAGCTAAAAAAAGAATTGATTGAGAAGATGAGACAAGAGTCGAAAAGACCAGGAGGTCTGCCATGGCCGCCCAGATCAGCACCTACTGAAACAAGAAATCATGAAAAGAAAGCTGGTCCTTCCCTTTGTCCACTGGTCACGGTGGACTCCGTCACGAAATGATCCACAGCAGCACCAGCTGAAGCAAAAAGTGATGAGACAAGAACTAAAAGGACTAAGAAGTCTGCTATAGCCACCAAGTCTGCTATAGCCACCAAGGCTGCCACCGCTCAAGAGCAGCGACCACCACAGCCCAGCACTCCAGGTGGTCCTTGCTCATCTTCAACATGGAGCTTAGGAAGAACGGTTTGGAGGTAGGGGAATCAATCTACTGAATATTTCTTTGATTTGCCATGACAGAAAAGGCATTAATCTGCTGGGAAATAATGCCAAAAATGGTAAGATCAAATTTAATTAATGCAAAACGTATATGAGTCAAATCAATTTAATTACTTCAGCCCATCACTAAGCATTTAATGCTCATCACGTCCAACGCCATAAATGAGCTGAAAATCCGCCGTCTGCCGCAGACCGAATCAAGTCTGCAGCAGATGAAAACCATTATTTTGATCTTAAACTGACCTTTTTGTCAAATCCCGCCCCTTTGTCTCCTGGATAAACGGTGATGCTCATGATGAGGAAGACAATGAGTGAAACCACAAGACAATAACACCACTATAAAGAGGGGTGAGAAAGAGGGAGAAGGGGTTGGTTGGCTGGCTGGTGAAGCTTTAGACTAAAATTAACTCCTCCATAAGAGCTGAACTTCAAAAGCTCAAAGGAGGAAGATAACCAAAAAAGGGTCCACGGGACACTTCCCGTAGGTCTACGGTAGACCAAAAATACTTTTAGTCTGCCACAACAAAAAGACTCATGCTCACCTACCAAACACTTACATCAAACACTTAGCCCAATCACTAGTACTGACTCATGTATGTTTTTGCACAGTAGATGATTCTCTTCCTACTCCCCAAATCTCCTAAGTTCCATGTTTATTATAACTTTCTTATTTGCTTCTATTTTCTGCAAGTCACGGAGAAGACTAAGTATATTATGCTCAGTTTCTTAGTCTACGGTGCAGATGCCTGAGCTTTGCTATTTATTATGTGTGCTATGTCCACTGCCACCCACCGTGGACTCTTGAAAGAACTAAACCTGTTGTGCTCAATTTCAGTCTGCGGGATTGACTCCCTTTACTTGTTGGCAAGTTTGTAATGCACTTCTTACATATTATCCTCATTGTATGTTGTGGCTACTGAGCGTCTTGGAGAAGGCAAAAGTCTATGGTTATTAGCTCATTTTGATCTGCGGTGCTGACTTTACTCGTCCACCGCAACTCTTTACGTGAACATCGCAGCCCGGTGGATCAAGAGGCACTAGAGGGAAGCACCATCAGCCATCAAGCGATCTACCAAGCTTGATGTAGAGTTTTGGGCTCAACATCCCTTATACAAATCCAGCCCGTGTCCAGCCCACCCGTGGATTGATACGCGGCCCATCAAAGCAGAAATTTTTAACATCCACACAACATAATCAACATTTCTATTGCAATGTGCATATATATAAATGGTGATTATTGCTTCTATTGCATGATATTTCTAAATTTATATGTATGATGCTTACTGCTTCTATTGCATATCTGATGCGGTATGATCTTTCTTCACCTAATATTTCTTCCATTTCATAATAAATGTCTAGGAGTGCCCGGTAACACACTTTCATGTACTTTGGAAGTTGATCAATGGCACTAATGTCCCGCCTGTAACAGAGTCAGACTGTCAATGTCAATTGACTTTTCAAATTAATGTGTATTGTTAGAATAATGGTTAAATGTTTAAATTTACACTTTATTAATAGATAGCTAAAAAAAAATGTGTGAATTAATTTCAACGTCTCGACTGCTTCAGTAAAAAGCTCAATCTCTTCAAATGTGCCATACACATCATAGATGTCATCAATAACTGAGGTCATGGCTATCATTTTGGTTAGTATCCTCCTAGCAAGTAAATATTCAAGCTTGAAGTACACTCCCAATATCCAAAAATAGCACTCAATCACTCTGTCTCTGATAAAGGGTAACTTCTCTGAAAAGTTTAATGCTTTTCACCATCTACAAATACAATTTTCAACATACAATGATGTCAAGCTTATAACTATTATTAACTCACGCTTGCAACTATGAGTCTATGACATGGCTTTATAACTAACCTTGCGATGTTAGAAACTTCTTTCTGATGCATTTTCTGCAATAGGTTGAAATCCAACTTTGCAAAGGTAAGAAGAACTTTATTATGTGAAGGGTCTTCTTGGTAGATTGAAAAGTAACGCCTTGCCTCTAATCTTTGTATTCCTATGTGGATAGGCTGCTTTAAGGCATGGCTTACTTGTGCTGCAAGAGGAGAGCTTAAGTGGGTTGCCATAGACTTAAGATGTGTGGCACTGAAGACAAGAGCTTCATCTAGTATAGCTTCCCCGTGGACCCTAAGATGTGTGGCTTCATACAAGCTTAACATTCCTCTTGCATCACTTATAAGCGATTCCTTGAAATTTCCATTGCTTTCCTTGAACTTGGTGAACTTGTCTGATTCAAGATCCAATCATAAGAAATAAGTCACTTGTAGAATTGAACAAGCAATGAAGATAAATAAACAATCACTTTAAGAGAAAAAAGATAAACTTACCACATGATATGCGATAACCTTGTTGTCTAAGCAAACGAAACTGGAGAGCTACGGTATAAAGGTCATCATCATTTTCACGGTCATTAGGGTTATGAAAAGTCATGTGCAATTGTTGCAAAGCTTTTTCAATATCATTTTCAAAATGATAAGACACGCTTAAGCGCTGAATCACATCAATCAAGTTTAGTTTTTGTGAGAGCTTCTCAACCAGAGATGTTAACATCCTCCTTACTTCTTCCTTCAATTTCTGAACTTGTTGTTTCAAATTTTCCTCAGTTTCCTACAATAGCAATTAAAGAATGAATAACATATACTTTTCAAAATGGTCAGAGTTTACCTCTAAATCGGTTTGGAAGAAAAATCTTGTGACCCAAGGCGTGACAATTAAATAGACCATCCATAAATATTTTTAAACAAGTCACATGACTCGTTAAAAATGTCATGTGACTAAAAGTACACATGAATGGTTTATTTAATTGCCACATAGTGATTTGAGAAGTCTTCCTCCAAACCGGTTTGGGGGTAAACTCTATCATTTTTCAATTATATGCTCAAATAAATAACTTAGTTTCTGAAATTTAATAATAATAAAAAAAAAAAACTATAGTTTTATTCTTGTGACAAACTAAAACACATACTTTTAAATGCGTCACTTTAAACCTCACACCTTTAAACCTCACACCTACATTATTGTGCCAAACTAAACCCCACCCCTTACTCCATTTGTTTTGCCTTAATTGTGGAATAAAAAAAAATAAAAAAAAAAACTACACAACAACATGATTTCTAGTTGATTTGAGAGAGAAAAACACTACCACCACCATTTTTTAAGATTTTTATTGAATAAGATATATATATATATATATATATATATATATAGAGAGAGAGAGAGAGAGAGAGAGAGAGAGAGAGAGAGAGAGAGAGAGAGAGAGAGCATAACAACTAGCATTAATTTTTTAAGATTTTCATTAGAGAGAGAAAGAGACAAAGATAAAGAGAGATAGACATAGAGAGAACTTGGCATTATTAGAGTAATCAAGTGATTCAGGATTAATGGAATAAGGAATGAGGTTTAATTTGGCACAATATAAATGTGATTAAAGTGATGCATTTAAAAGTATGAGATTTAAGTTGTCAAAATGATAAAACTATAGGTTTTTTTTTTTTTTTTTTTTTTCCCCTAAATTATATTAAGAACTAGTCTTCATTCTTGGGAGAGGAGAGTTACAATAGGCTGACAACTATGGTAAAACTTAGTAATTATATATGGAATAAATATCTTCTATCTCACTTTTTGTATTTCACGTTATACTCCACCAATTGTAATTTATCACGTGTCAAATTGTGTTTAATTTTTTTCCATATTAATTTTTGGTTATTTTATAAGGAAATTAAAAAAAAAAAAAAAATAAAAAAACATGTGATGAGTTGTGATTGACGGAGTATAAAGTTGAATACAAAAAGTGGGATAGAAGATTTGTATTCTTATATATGAATGCATCTTTTACACCTAAATTTAATTGATTGTAAGGCTTAACTGAGTTGAGATTGAGAATTAAGTTATTGAAAAACACAAAAATTAGCTCTACTTTACATCTGCATCCATATACACATGCAATTAACATGCAGGCATGAACATGAATACACTCAAAGGGACAACTTAATGTACTAAAAGACTCATTTTTACCGATGACTCAGAAGCATATGTGAGGAAATTGTCACCCCAAATGCTAGGATGAGAATTTGCTGATCGACAATTAGTTTCTGCCATAGCATTTTTGGTTGGGGCAGCCACTCCTGAAACTAGAGCATACATGTTGGGACCTCAACATTAGATTGTTATTGTAAATGTGACACCTTTAGTGCTTCAAAGGCTAGTATTTATAGACTCATGTTAATAGTTGCGTTAGAACCTGACCCATCTGGACCCATCACTTACTACATTTTAATATTTACAATTCATAACTTAACATCTCAACATTATTATGAAAATATTGCATCCGTAGCTTTATTGTATAAATAAATATTTCACGTTTACATGTTGAAAACAAGAAGATTAGTGTGCCTTGTACAGGCTTTGGCTACGTCATGAGCAGCACGACCATCTCTCATCAAGTTACGTAGTTTTAGAAAAGATCAAAAGATTTTCTTTAATTTCCATTGGACTTTCTTTAAGGGAAATTCTTAGATCCTGCTGCAAGGACTGTCCCGCCAAATATGTTAAAAATTGTAATATTTGTATGTGTTTTGATCAAATGTATGTCAAGTGTTGTAAAATGTATGTAGTTTATAGTAAAATTAACTTTACTACAAATATCACTAATTCTACTAGAATTCACACATTTTATTTTTACAATAATAAACACATTTATCAATACGGACACAACATTTACCACAAAACACACAAATTTTATCAAAATCAACACCGATCCCGTGGCGGGACCTTAAGTGTTCCCCCTTTACTTTTATCTTCTTTTTTTTTTTTTTTTTTTTTTCTTTTCTTTTTTATCATAGGCTTGCAAGAGACCTTATTAGGGCCAGATATAGGATTCCACCCCACATTTCACATGGGTGCCATGCATGTGAAACAGTGAAAGGCAGTTTGAATCTTCCGGAAGTAACTAATAATTTCTGGTAGAACATAATAATTGCAACTCCTTCATAAAAACTAAGTTGTACCATACCTTTAAGTTAGCATGTGAAAAGGGGTAGACTACTAGACCAGTACTAGCCTAGCCTCCTCTTCAACTAAGGAAAGAAAAACAACTTAATTAGGGAAAGAAAAACAAATCAAATAGAAATATGGAAATAACACAAAATAACTGCTTTGTATAATATTTATATGTCATAATTAATTAGTACAAATAAAATAAAAAATAAAAAACGAGAAAAGATTTTGTTTTTTTGAAGTAGGAAATTTTATTGGTACAAGTGACAATGAGGGGAGGCTAACAGGCACGGGTTATATCCGTATTCACTGGAAACATGTAAAACACATAACAAAACTGAAATAAGACTAGAGATCATAACAAAATAACCATAATAGAAAACATTAATCATTGAGGGGGAGTGTCTGCGGTATTTGCTTGGCGGAAATCGCGAGTAAAATGAGAGCTCTATCTGATCTGCTGTGGACTGTTGATGGCCTTCAGATGAAACGGTTTCTATACATGAGGATTAGGGCCCACCTCCACCTCTGCTTTTGAATCTGAAGGATCCAGAGCATACTGGGGAAAGCTTCAGATGGTTGGGCACTCCGACCCGGCACTAAAGCCCAAGTTCAATGGGGCACTCCAAAGAACATGAGATGTAACCTTCTTTTCACAGATCTTACAAAACGTCTTTGATTCCGGCGAAATAAATTAGCTTTGTAAGGGAGTATGGAAGGCCCTATAAGAAATTTAATCTTCCCCGGAATACCAAGCTTCCAAGTAAACGCCAAAGCCATGGTAATTCTCAAAGTTTGAACATTCACCTCTGGATTCTTCCCTTCGACTGCTCCAACCTTTGGTAGGCCGTTCTAACCGTAAACAGTCCAGAGTTTTTGACTAACATTGAAAGTAAAGAACTTCAAACGAAAAGGGGGGGAAAAAGGTATGTCAGAATAAACAAATTCCGACACTCCGACCACCTCATGCCACTAAACAACACACCTGTCTTCGACTTTCTTCTCTATAGAGTTTTCTATTGACAATATGTGAATAATTCTTCATGCCACTAAACAACACACGAGGTTTGGAGCTATTTAATCCAATTTTAAATAATTCAATTAAACATACAAATAAAAAATGTAATTTGATTTCTTAGAATAAATTGAGAAAATATATCAATGTAAAAGCATTAAGAATATAACAAATATCTGTAAAATTGTATATCTCACTACGTTGAATGCTTTTTAAAAAGGACAGAGTTTACCTTCAAACTAGTTTGTAGGAATTTTTCTCGAATCTACTATTTGCCGATTAATAAGAGCGTCCAAGGATGGAGCCAAGATTTTACATGAGTGGGGGTCGGTGTATCAACCAAATTGTTTTCATGAAAAACAAATAAAAACAAATAACAAATAGAAATTATGATTATTATATAAAATAAAAAAATCATTTTTTTTTTTTTTATAATTTATGAGTGGTCCAAAACTGATTAGAATATTGTGATTAAAATGAGGATTTATTTCAAACTTTGAAGTTGTTTGAGTTCTATAATGTTAAAGTTATTTGAAATTAGTTGATTTTTTTTTGTTAATTTCACATATTTAAATATACCAATAAAATGATGAATCTTGATGTTCTATCTCACCATTAATATGATTATTTTTTTTCAGGTGGAAGTTTAGTACCCAAATTGTGTAAAACTTGTTGTGACCCAAGGAAACGCAAGTCATCACATGATCCCTAAAAGAATTAGTTGTTCTTATAGCTTTTCGTAATCGTTTATACAATCAACATTAACTTTATAACACGCTACATCATGCCTGCTCAATGCCTTTCATAATTAAGATTCAAAAAATCTAAGATACAAAAGAAAGGGCATCCACTCATTCATGGCCTCTTTGTGTACTTGCCAAATGCCAACCAAACAGTGCGTAGGAGTTAGGATGGTGGTCGCTAGTTGCCAAAAACTTGCACAGGTTTTTAGATGACAAATTCACAAACATCCATAATTGATTAGCCCACGTTCAAACAAAATTTCATATGATAACAATTTCAAATACACCATCAAAATCTTAGAATGTTCCTTTTTTGTTTTTTTTTTTGGCTGAATATACACATGCCTTCTTATCATTTTGACTTTTGAATACCTAATTGTTAAGAAAACCATCTATATCTCTTGATCAATCCTTGTTACTGTTTAAAATAATATTATTTTACTTGTTTTATCTAAGACAAAAATCTTATTCTAAATACATATATATATATATATATATATGAGGGGGAAAGATAATCGAACCTATACCCAGTTGGGTGGCAATATGGGGAGTACACCACTAAATTAAATGTCTAATAGGCAGTCTTTACAATTAATTTTTCTTTGAAATGATATATATTCTAAATCATGAATTGATATGCTTGTTACTCTCGGTAACTTGGAGAAAAATTCAAGAAATGTTAACTATCATCTCGAGAGATACAATTAATTCAGAAATACCTTTTATATATTTTTCTTTTTTCTTTTTAACATTGTTAAGGGCACCTTTTTCTTCATTGCCACATGCCTTAATGCCCACTGGGAGGCCATATAATCACAGTCCAGGAATTTGGGCTAAAACAAGTGCAAAGACCAAGTCAAGAACTCCAAATTTATCAACAAGGCATGGGCTTTATGCCTTTATCCCCTCTTTCCCAACATGCAACGGGCTCTCATTGAACCCAATTACTTCACTTCATGCAGACATCCATAATTGATCAGCCCACGTTAAAACAGCAAGAGTATTTTCTAACAAATTCAGTGATTAAGTACACGATTAGCATTTGTACACCACGTGAAATGATTATGTACACCATTAGCATTTGTACACCAAAATGTGATAAAAAATTGTTCTTTGTCTCAGAATTACTGAAAGTATGGAAAGGATGCAGATAATTCCTTTTTTTATTTTTTTTTAATCAAGGATATCCTATATATCATCACGAATGTCAGCCATTGGTATATTTGGCAACAAGACACAACATTATTCAATGAATCCATTGGCTAATTTTGCAGCATATGACCCTTCTGTAAAATGAAAAAAGGTTTCTATAGTCTATACTGAAAGTTCTGCAGAATTGCAGTGAAATAGAACAAGCTTTAACTGAGAGAGATGAGCTTGACAAAGGTGAAACTGATTAAAATGGCTTAAATTCTCATTAGACTTCACTGAGTATTTATACAGAGAGGGTTAAGTTTGTTAGATAACAACTCAACCAGTAATAACAAACTTAGCTCTTATTAGTTTCTAATTCTGTTATAACAGAATGCATTAATCTTGGGCACATGTCACACACGTGACTTTTAAGTTAAGATGATCTAAAGCAGCTTAAGCTACAGGTAGTTTAATATATGCTCAATACTAATGACTTAAACTACAGTAGCTTATGATATCTTCATCATCCCCCCTCAATCTTAGGGACGGTGACCGTGAGATTGCGCCTGAGGTCAAGAAATCGATGAGTTGAAAGACTCTTCGTGAATATATCAGCGAGTTGATCAACTGTGGAGACGAATTTGACCACGAGATCCTTTCGAAGAACTCGAGCAGACAAAGTGAAGAACTCGTTCGAAAAAGTGGAACCTCAACCTCAATGTTTGGTTCGAGCATGGAAGACCGGGTTCGAAGCAATAGCTAAGGCGGAGACATTATCACACCACAGAACAGGTGGATCAGTGAGATAAATGCCAAGGTCTTTGAGAAGGGAACGAACCCAACAAAGTTCTGCAGAAGCAATAGCCAGGGCTCGATACTCAGATTCAGTAGAGGATCGAGAGACCGTGGGTTGTTTCTTTGCAGACCAGGTGACTGCATTATTGCCCAAGTAAACCAGGAAGCCAGAAGTGGACCTGCGATCATCAGGGTCCCCTGCCCAATCAGCATCTGTGTAAGCTGATAAATGAAGTGGACCAGAAGTGAATTCAATGCCATGGTTGAAGGTGCCCCGAAGGTATCTAAGAATTCTTTTGGCTGCAGCAAAGTGAATAGTGGTTGGGGCAGACATATATTGACAGACTTGATGCACAGCAAAGGAGATGTCTAGCCTTGTAAAGGTAAGATAATGTAGAGCACCAACCATACTTCTGTAGAGATGAGGATCAGGTAGAAGATCACCATCATGAAGAGATAATCGAGTATTGGGACAGCTGGGAGATGAGGCAGGCTTACAGTCAAGCATATTGTGCTTTTTAAGTAAGTCCTAAGCATATTTGGACTGATTGAGATACAACCGTGAGGAAGTTCTGGTGATTTGAAGTCCCAGAAAATAATGCAGGGAGCCCAAGTCTTTCAGATAAAAAACAGAGTTAAGCTGTTGAATGAGGTTGATCCAAGAAGGTAGGAGTATTGCTGGTAAGTACAATGTCATCTACATATAAAAGTAGATATGCAATAACCTTGTTGTCCTTGTATATGAATAATGAAGAGTCTGCAGTGGAGGCTATGAAGCCCAAATGTAAAAGTTGAGTAGTGAAACTTTCAAACTAGGCCCTTGGAGCCTGTTTTAAACCATAGATGGATTTCTGGAGCTTGCAGACATAGCTTGGGTGAGTAGAGTCAATGTAGCCCTGAGGTTGAGTCATGTAGACTTCTTCTTTTAGAGTGCCATGTAGGAAGGCATTCTTTACATCTAGCTGTCTTAGGAGCCAGTGGAGAGAGACTGCCAGTGAGAGAATAAGCCTAACAGTAGGAGGCTTAATAACTGGGCTGAAGGTCTCATCAAAATCAACTCCATATTGTTGATAAAAACCCTTTGCTACTAATCTAGCCTTGTACCTGGCTATAGAACCATCACTATGATGTTTTAGTTTGTAGACCCACTTGCAACCTACCACATTCTTGGAAACAGGTAATGGAACCAGAGACCAAGTGGCTTGTTGTTGAAGAGCTTGAAACTCCTCATCCATTGCTGTGCACCACTTAGAATGTTTAGAAGCCACTGTGTAGGAAGGAGGTTTTGTAACAGTATAGTCAACAAGGGCTGCATAGGTGAGTTTGGGTTTCATGATGCCACTCTTGCTCCTAGTCTACATAGGGTGAGATAGGGGATTGGGAAGTGAGATATTTGCGGAGATAGGGGCAGCAGCTGTATGGGGCAGAGAGTTTAATGGTGAGGAGGCAGGTAGAGCAGTATTAGGTGTAGGGATTGGTGTTGAGGCTGTAGGCATAGCAGATGTAGCAGCTGTATGGGGTGTTGAAGGTGTAGGCATAGCAGTAGTAGGTGTAAGGCTGTCTAAGGATGCTGTAGGCATAATAATAGGAGCAGGTGAATGGGAAGAAAGGTCAATGAGACCAGTGGGTAAAGAGATAGTGTTGGAGGTAGGTGTATGTGTGTTTGTGGGATTGAGGTGTGGTGCAGTAAGGTCTGGAACCGAGGCAGGAACAGAAACAGAGGAACAGAAACAGATGTAAGTGGACATTGACCAGTGAATAATGGACTAGACTCTTGAGAAGAAAAAGCAGGATGGTGACTGCAAGAATGCTGTAAAAGTAGTGTATTAAGCCAAGAGTCAACAGAGGGAGAGGTGACTGAAAATGTGGGTGAGCAGACCTTGGGATGTGAGAGACCAGGAAATATGGTCTCATTAAACAGAACATGTCTTGATGTATATATTCGATTAGTGACTGGATCAAGGCAATAGTAACCCTTTGTATGAAGAGGATAACCAAGAAATACACATGGGGTAGTTTTGGGAAACAATTTGTGTGAGTTATAGGGTGTAAGTAAAGGAAAACATTCACAACCAAAGGTTCTTAAATGTTTTAGATCAAGGAGAAACTTTATAAAGAGCTGCCCATGGGGATTGATTACCTAGAGTAGGAGTAGGTAATTTGTTAATAAGATGGGCTGCTGTGGAAATAGCATAGGACCAATATGACATGGGTAGTTTAGACTGGGAGAGAAGAGCTAATGCACACTGCACTAGATGCCTATGTTTTCTTTCTGCAACCCCATTTTGTTGTGGGGTGTGAGGACAAGATAATTGATGAATAATACCTTTTGATGAACAGAATTGATTAAAAGGTGTTGACAAAAATTCACCCCCACAATCAGTTCTTAGAATTTTGATAGGCAAAGAGAATTGAGTCTCTAACATTGCTCTAAACTGAGTGAACACTTGAAAAGTGTCTGACTTATGTTTAAGCAAGTATACCCAAGTAAATTTGGTAAATTCATCCACAAACACAAGGTAAAATCTGAAAGCATTAGAGGCAATAACAGGGGCAGGGCCCCACAAATCTGCATGTATTAACTCAAAAGGGGATGAAACAATTTTATTAGAAGTAGGGAATGGTAATTGATGCATCTTTCCTGCTAAGCAGTGTTGACAGTGTTCTATTACAGTGTTTGAGCTAGAACCAGTGCTAAAGGAAGGAAAGATGTTATGAAGTACATTAAAACTAGGATGCCCTAGTCTAGAGTGCCATAGATGCCACTTATCTGAGGAGATAGAGTGTGCAACACAGGCTATTTTATTTGCAGTAGAATGGAACAAATGAGACTGAATAGGATAGACACCATTGCTACTCAGGCCCTTGTAGAGAAGTCTCCCCGAAGGTAAATCTTGAATTAAGAGTTTCTTAGCATCAAAATAGCAACTACAATTATTGTCTAGACATAGTTTATGCACAGAAAGAAGATTTGATGCTATTCTAGGCACATGAAGAACATTTCTGAGTTGGAATTTATGAAATTTGGTATGGAGTTGAGAATTACCTATGTTTTGAATAGGAAGATTCTGCCCATTACCTACTGAGACTTGTTCCTGACCTTGGTAAGGTGCTTGAGAGTTGAGATTGTTGGCATTGGCTGTTATGTGATATGTGGCTCCTGTGTCAAGTTTCTGCATTTTGAGTGTAATGCAGGTTAGAAGCACTAGCCATTGCAGCTAGCTTTGTGGTAGGATTTTTGCCTTGGTAAGCAAAATTCATCCTATTGTAACAGTCAATAGCATAGTGTCCCATCTTCCAACAGATCTGGCATGTAGGTCTCTCATTCTTGCCTTGAAAGCTCTCATTCTTGCCTTGAAAAGTAGCTTGAGGTGACTATGGTGTAGGTGAGTTCTGCTGCTGTTGGTGCTGAGGTGAGTAATTAGATGAACTGAAGCTTTGATTAAAGCCTAAGTTTCTGCCTTTGCCTTTAGAATATGAGTTCCTACCTCTGCCTCTATTAAAGCCTTGATTACCATAATGAGGTTTGTTATGAGAAACAAACATGGCTAAGGCCGAGTTGGACAGAGAGTCACTGACCTCATTCATAGACTGTTCTTCAGTCTGCAGCAGAACAGTAAGTTTCTCCAAAGATAAAACTGTGTCTCTGGTTCTTATGGCTGAAGCAAAAGGAGCATACTCCTTTGGTAACCCTTTGAGGATCACATGAGTGAGTTCTTCCTGATCTGAATGAACTCCAACTGCAGAGAGCTTGTCTCTTACAGTTTTGATTCTTTGGAGATATGAGCTAACAGATTCATTACCTGTTTTCTTGATTGATTGAAGCTCGAGTTTGAGGTTGAGGACACTGGATCAAGCTGTAGAAGTGAACCTCTCTTCTAGAGTGTTCCAAACTTCTTGAGAAGAACTCTTCCCCACCACCATGGCAAGGACTGCAGAGGAGCAAGTAGAATAGAGTAAGGTCAGTAGAGCCTTATCTTTCTTGCTCCATACAAGAAATTCTGGATTCACAGCTTGAATTCCAGTTTCTATGGTCAAGAACTGATCTGGTTTAGGAATGGATCCATCTAGATGATCTAGCATGGAATAAGCATCCAACACAGCAGTAATCTGAAGCTTCCATATCATATAGTTTGTGCTGTCTAACTTTGTGGACATGAGATTTGACATATTATTGAGTAGAAGTAAGGGAGATTGGTTTGAAAGGATGTTCAGGGAAGAGTTTGCAGAAGCCATGGTTATGGATCTTTTAAGCTCTGATACCATGAAAGTTCTGCAGAATTGCAGTGAAATAGAACAAGCTTTAACCGAGAGAGATGAGCTTGACAAAGGTGAAACTGATTAAAATGGCTTAAATTCTCATTAGACTTCACTGAGTATTTATACAGAGAGGGTTAAGTTTGTTAGATAACAACTCAACCAGTAATAACAAACTTAGCTCTTATTAGTTTCTAATTCTGTTATAACAGAATGCATTAATCTTGGGCACATGTTGTCACGCCCCAAACCCAACAGGGTCTAGTGCATGAGAAGACTACAACCCAAACACCTGTAAATTTTTCCTCAACTATTACATAACTGTATGTCAACTTAGAATATCCAAAGTCCATTATCAAAAGTTTGAGTACACTAATCCATAAGTTCATACATTAAGCCATTTACATATATGTACGTCCTCAAAATATAAGTCAGAGCTTTATGACCCTTACATTGACCACTGGCCACAAAAGAATGGAGGTCTGTGCATAATTACATAAAATTACATGTCAATATTCCTATACAAAAAATATCTCTTAGGATGTGCAACCCCAGCAACAACTCTGGGTCTAACACACCTAAGGTTGAACTACCAAAAATACAGCCTCCACAGAGTAGTTGTCTAACTACTGCAAACCCACAAAAATTCAGCTTGCTGAGTCTCTGCCTACTCTGTAAAAATCATAATTGAAAGGAATGAGCTAAAGCCCAGTAAGTAGATAAATAATGGGGTTAGGGGAAATACAAGTTTATTGATACTAAAGCATGTTACAAAACATAACGTATATTTGGAAACTTTTATACAAATTCTCTCAACAATCATCTTCCTTGCAATAATCTGAAAGATTTAGAAAGAATAATGCAACACCAAGCTTTTCAAGATATGAATACTGAAACAACATAATACACCATGTGAGCCATATAATTTTCCAATACATTTCAAAAGCATAAAACCGCAAAACAAATACCAAGGCCACGTTGACAAGGCTTCTACTAGGAGCTTCGTTAGGCCCACAAGTAAAAGACCACACAACTAGGCTTCTACCAGGAGCTTCGTTAGGCCCACAGGTAAAAGACCTCATAACTTGGCTTCTACCAGGAGCTTCGTTAGGCCCACAGATAAAAGACCAAACAACTTTATTTCTACCAGGAGCTTCGTTAGGCCCACAGGTAAGTTGTGTTACTACCAGGAGCTTCGTTAGGCCCACAGGTAGGTTGTGATTCTACCAGGGGCTTCGTTAGGCCCACAAGTAAACGGCATCCAGCTGGGTAATCACCATATAATCACAATTGTCATGGCACAAGGGTAAAACAACCAAAATAGCTCACAGGTTAACATAATAAAAATACAGTCTTTTCAACATTCAAAGTATTCACAAAGCTTGTCATTTATCCAAATAATTCCCAAACCTTTAAAAGTTTCCAAAACATATCTCAAACAACAAAATCAATGATAAAGCATCTTTAGAATTCACAATAATCCAATAACTTTATCAAATAACTCTCCAAAGATTAATGAAAGATGCTTATAAAATTTCCAATCTAGCAAATCATGCATTTCCCCAAATGCAATATCAAATATAATGCATTATCTCATAAATAAATAAATACTAAGGTTTATAACACAAAACCCCTTAGGAAAAGTATAATTTCACAATAATTTCCAAAATGTGTTTATAACCTTAAAATAAATCTCATATGCAATGATGATTATTTTTCTAAAAATCCCATTAAGAAGCTACTTACCTGCAACCCGCTCAAAATCCTAATCTCCAATGCTCCTAGGAGATTAAATAGAACCTATAAAAGACATGAGCAAGCCTATCAAGACCAAAATCATCTAGAACCTCAACTAACCCAAATACACTAATTGATATGGAAAATTAAATCTAATCACTATTAACATTTGGAATCCAAAATCCCTAAATTCTCACCATAGAGAAACCACCATAAACACTTTTATCAAAAACCCTTAACTATTCCTCAAATAAATCCACCAAAATCAAAACCCATTTTCTTAATCACATAAATATCATTAAGATTACTCAAACTAAATCACATATAACACTAAGGTTCCTTAAATTTGGAAAGAAGCTAACAAAATATAAAAACTTTAACTTAAAAGTTTTTACCTTAAAACTATTGGAAGCAAATGGAGCCTAGAAAGTCTCCTTTGGATTTTCTCCGGTAAATCCTACCGGAAATTCCGCCGGTAATTACGGTGGTTAACCGGTGAGAGAGAGAGAGAGGAGTGACCGAATGGGAGTGTGGGAGAGAGAGTATGTGTGTATGTGCTGCTGAAAAAAAACAGAAAATGAAAGAGAGGGGGAGAGTTACGGGTGAAGAGAGATCTAGAAGAAAAGATGAGTGGTGGGGGTGAATTGGGTTAGGTGGGCACGTGAGGTGGGGGTGGGTTTTCTAGAATTTCTTTTTATTTTAATTATTATTATTATTATTTGTTTTGGGCTGTTCTGGACGTTACAATCTTCCCCCCTTACAAAAATTTCGTCCTCGAAATTGTACATACCTTGATTATGAAATAGACTTGGGTATCTAGATTGCATAATGTCCTCACGCTCCCAAGATGCCTCTTTCAACGCATGATTTTTCCAGAGTACCTTTACTAAAGGTATTGATTTGGTGCGTAGCATATGCTCTTTACGATCTAAAATCTCAATTGGAACTTCTTCGTACGACAAATCATCTTTTATTTGAAGTTGATCATAGCTCAATACGTGAGAAGGTTCAGGAATGTATTTCCTTAGCATAGAAACATGGAAAACATTATGAATTCCTGATAGAGCTGGCGGTAGAGCAAGTCTATACGCAACTGGACCAATCTTCTCCAAGATCTCAAATGGCCCTACGAACCTAGGGCTCAACTTACCCTTCTTGCCAAATCTCATTACCCCTTTCATCGGTGCAACTCTAAGGAAGACCATGTCTCCAACTTCAAACTCTAAGTCCTTCCTTCGTTTGTCAGCATAACTCTTCTGTCTACTCTGGGCTGTTCGCAACCTCTCACGAATCAAATCAACCTTTTCACATGTTCTTTGAATAATCTCTGGGCCCCAAAATCTTTCGCACCCCAACTTCATCCCAACAAATCGGGGATCTACATTTCCTTCCATACAAAGCTTCATAAGGTGCCATCCCAATACTAGATTGGAAGCTGTTATTATAAGCAAACTCTACCAAACACAAGTGATTAGCCCAACTACCTTTAAGATCCAATACACAGGCTCGCAACATATCTTCTAGAATTTGGATAGTTCTTTCTGATTGTCCATCAGTTTGAGGGTGGAAAGCTGTGCTAAAATTTAAATTAGTACCCAAAGCTTTGTGCAAACTCTTCCAAAAACGTGAAGTAAAGCGTGGGTCCCTATCTGAAACAATTGAAACAGGAATGCCATGAAGCCTCACTATCTCTTCAATGTAGAGTTGTGCTAGTTGATCAAGAGAGTAATTCATTCGAATGGGAATAAAGTGAGCTGATTTTGTCAATCTATCAACAATTACCCAAATAGCATCGTGACCCTTAGGCGATCTCGGCAATCCTGACACAAAGTCCATAGAAATATGCTCCCACTTCCATTCAGGGATGGGAAGTGATTGCAACAAACCCGAGGGTCTTTGATGCTCCACCTTGACTTGTTGACAAGTCAAGCACTGCTCCACAAATTGGGCAATCTCTCTCTTCATGTTATTCCACCAAAAGGTTTCCCGAAGGTCACGGTACATCTTAGTACTACCTGGGTGAATTGTGTAAGATGAACGATGTGCTTCCTCTAAAATATCCTTTTTAATTGATGGATCATTAGGCACACACAATCTATTCCCAAATTTCAAAACACCATCATCAGAGATATTAAACATAGGCTTCTTTCCACTCCGCACCTCATCCATGATTTTTACCAACTGTGAATCACCACTCTGCAATAATTTAATTCTCTCGATCAAGGTTGGTTGTACGCTCAAACTTGCCAAGTAGGCCCCAGAATGGCCCATCACAACTTCAATCCCCATTCTCTCCAAATCATTAATAATTTCCTTTTGAGTTGTTAACAATGCAGCAGAAAAACCTGAAGACTTTCGACTAAGTGCATCGGCCACGACATTAGCCTTACCTGGATGATAATTAATGGAGCAGTCATAATCCTTAATTAATTCAAGCCATCTCCGTTGCCTCATATTTAACTCTTTCTGGGTAAAGAAATACTTTAAACTCTTATGATCTGTGTAAATTTCACATTTCTCACCATACAAATAATGCCTCCAAATTTTTAATGCAAACACAACTGCAGCCAACTCCAAGTCATGAGTAGGGTAATTTTGTTCATAATTCTTCAACTGGCGAGAGGCATAAGCCACAACCCTACCATGTTGCATTAATACACAACCAAGCCCTTTGCGAGAAGCATCACTATATATAACGAAACCTCCTGAACTCGAAGGAATAGTTAACACTGGGGCCGTGACTAACCGCTGCTTTAACTCTTGGAAGCTCTTCTCACATTCCTCCTTCCACTCAAACTTAGCATTCTTCCGAGTTAGATGAGTTAAAGGAGCTGCAATGCGGGAGAATCCTTCTACAAACCTCCTATAGTAACCTGCAAGGCCCAAGAAACTCCTTACCTCGCTTACATTAGTGGGTCTATCCCAACTAACCACCGCTTCAATCTTACTAGGATCTACAGTAATTCCATCCTTAGAGACCACATGACCCAAGAATACCACTTGATTCAGCCAAAATTCACACTTCTTCAATTTAGCATATAACTTCTTATCTCTTAGAATTTGCAAAACAATCCTCAAGTGGTCCTCATGTTCTTCCCAGACTCTTAGAGTACACCAAGATATCATCAATGAATACAATGACAAAGCGATCCAAATACTCATGGAATACCCTATTCATTAAGTCCATGAAAACAGCAGGGGCATTGGTTAGACCAAAAGGCATCACTAAAAACTCATAATGACCATACCTAGTCCGGAAGGCCGTCTTTGGTATGTCCTCACTCTTAATCTTCAACTGGTGATAACCCGAACGAAGGTCAATTTTGGAAAAGACTTGTGCACCTTGCAATTGGTCGAACAAGTCATCAATACGAGGCAATGGATATTTATTCTTAATGGTAACTCGATTAAGCTCACGGTAGTCAATACATAACCTCATAGACCCATCCTTCTTCTTGACAAACAAAACCGGAGCTCCCCAAGGTGATGCACTAGGACGAATAAACCCTTTATCTAGTAATTCTTCTAGCTGTTCCCTTAAGCTCCTTCAATTCAGCTAGTGCCATTCTATAGGGTGCCTTAGAAATAGGTGCAGTACCAGGAACGAGGTCGATAGAAAATTCAACCTCACGATCCGGGGGTAATCCAGGTAAATCCTCAGGAAAAACATCCAGGAATTCCCGCACCACAGGAATATCTTCAATCTCCAATTCCTTCTTTTGCAAATCTACTACACTAGCAAGAAAGCCTCGACATCCCTTTCTAAGCAAGCGGTTTGCTCGTAGGGCTGATATCATATGAGGTAGAGAAGGTAAACGTGAGCCCTTAAATCGGAATTCCAACTCACCTGGAGGCCTAAACACAACCTCCTTCTCAAAACAATCCACACTAGCATGGTAAGCAGCCAACCAATTCATGCCTAGAATGACATCAAAATCATGCATTCCTAACAACACCAAGTCCGCTGATAACTCCCTACCCTCAATACAAAACATGCAAGACTTGAGTACAAGATTAGACATTAAAGTATCACCCAAAGGAGTAGAAACTGACAACTCATATTCAAGAGGCTCAGGACTTCTAGCAATGTTTCTAACAAATCCACACGAAATAAAAGAATGCGTAGAACCGGGATCAAAAAGAACTCTAGCAGGTGTGGAGAACAAAGGAAGTATACCTGTCACCACAGTGTCTGTAGCCTGAGCATCTTGAGTAGTCAAAGCATACACTCTTCCTTGGACTTTTTTCACACTAGCATCACTCTTCTGTGTCTGAGGTGAGGAAGAGGAACCTGAGCCCTTGGTGGGACATACTCGAGCATAATGACCAGGTTGCTTACAAGTGTAGCATAACTTTATAGCACAGGGTTGACCCTCATGACTCATACCACAAAAAGAGCAAGTTTTCTTCTCATTCGAATGAGAAGAGGCATTCTTATCATGCACAAAAGATTGTTGCCTATTTCCAAACTTCTTAAAGAACCCTCTCTTAAACCTCTGTCCTTGCCCTTTACCGTGTTGAGAACCAGATGACCATTGTTTCTTTCCACTCTCATCAGAACCATGATTGTATTTAAAGTCTTCTTCAAGACGCATTGCCCTCTTCACAGTCTCAGAAAGAGTGTTCACTCCAGCAGCTAGGATGTGAGGACGAATTTTGTCATTTAGACCTTTCTGAAACTTCATTACTTTCTCATGCTCATCAGGAATTAAATGGGGGGCAAAACGAGACAGATCAATAAATTTTGCAGCATATTCTTCCACAGTCATTGGACCCCTGAATCAAATCAGAAAATTCTCTTTTCTTCCTGTCTCTCACTACTTCTGGGAAATAAGTCTCATTAAAGACTTTCTTAAACTTATCCCATGTAACACAGGCGTTCTCACCCAATTCCTCTTTCAATAGAACTTCAGTACCAGCCCACCATCTCTCAGCAGGGCCCTCAAGAGCAAAGGTGGCATACTCCACCTTTTGGGAGTCAGTACAATGAAGAACTTTCAACAATTTCTCCATTTTTAGTAGCCAGTTCTCTGCTACCATAGGATCAGTTGCACCAGCAAAAGTTGGGGGGTTTTGCTTCCTAAACTCCATAAAAGAGCAACCCTCCTTTTGACCCTCACCATGCCGAGCAGCTTGAGCAAGTCTAGCATAGATCTTATTTGCCACTTCATCAACCTCATTACTCTCATTAATGACAGGAGTGGCAGATCTCTCATGCTCTTGGTGTGGCCCAGCATCAGATGGAGGAGTCACAACCTTATCTATGTTCTTTAGCTTACGTTGTCTCTTTGCTGGTGGCATAGTGTATCAAAATACCTATACCTACATCCATTGCAATAGAGGAAAAATAAGTCACCAGTACAGTCAACTAGGAAGTAAAATATTATATACGGCTAAACTACATATAACATCAAGGTAGAAGGATAAGTTTCATATTCCTAGTGCTCTGACTTAAATCTGGATCAAACCTATTCACAAAGTCTACAGAATCATAACCTAAGCTCTGATACCATAACTGTCACGCCCCAAACCCAACAGGGTCTAGTGCATGAGAAGACTACAACCCAAACACCTGTAAATTTTTCCTCAACTATTACATAACTGTATGTCAACTTAGAATATCCAAAGTCCATTATCAAAAGTTTGAGTACACTAATCCATAAGTTCATACATTAAGCCATTTACATATATGTACGTCCTCAAAATATAAGTCAGAGCTTTCATGACCCTTACATTGACCACTGGCCACAAAAGAATGGAGGTCTGTGCATAATTACATAAAATTACATGTCAATATTCCTATACAAAAAATATCTCTTAGGATGTGCAACCCCAGCAACAACTCTGGGTCTAACACATCCTAAGGTTGAACTACCAAAAATACAGCCTCCACAGAGTAGTTGTCTAACTACTGCAAACCCACAAAAATTCAGCTTGCTGAGTCTCTGCCTACTCTGTAAAAATCATAATTGAAAGGAATGAGCTAAAGCCCAGTAAGTAGATAAATAATGGGGTTAGGGGAAATACAAGTTTATTGATACTAAAGCATGTTACAAAACATAACGTATATTTGGAAACTTTTTATATAAATTCTCTCAACATTATCTTCCTTGCAATAATTTGAAAGATTTGAAAGAATAATGCAACACCAAGCTTTTCAAGATATGAATACTGAAACAACATAATACACCATGTGAGCCATATAATTTTCCAATACATTTCAAAAGCATAAAACCGCAAAACAAATACTCAAGGCCACATGACAAGGCTTCTACTAGGAGCTTCGTTAGGCTCACAAGTAAAAGACCACACAACTAGGCTTCTACCAGGAGCTTCGTTAGGCCCACAGATAAAAGACCTCATAACTTGGCTTCTACCAGGAGCTTCGTTAGGCCCACAGATAAAAGACCAAACAACTTTATTTCTACCAGGAGCTTCGTTACACCCACAGGTAAGTTGTGATACTACCAGGAGCTTCGTTAGGCCCACAGGTAAGTTGTGTTACTACCAGGAGCTTCGTTAGGCCCACAGGTAGGTTGTGATTCTACCAGGGGCTTCGTTAGGCCCATAAGTAAACGGCATCCAGCTGGGTAATCACCATATAATCACAATTGTCATGGCACAAGGGTAAAACAACAAAATAGCTCACAGGTTAACATAATAAAAATACAGTCTTTTCAACATTCAAAGTATTCACAAAGCTTGTCATTTATCCAAATAATTCCCAAACCTTTAAAAGTTTCCAAAACATATCTCAAACAACAAAATCAATGATAAAACATCTTTAGAACTCACAATAATCCAATAACGTTATCAAATAACTCTCCAAGGATTAATGAAAGATGTTTATAAAATTTCCAATCTAGCAAATCATGCATTTCCCCAAATGCAATATCAAATATAATGCATTATCTCATAAATAAATAAATACTAAGGTTTATACACAAAACCCCTTAGGAAAGTATAATTTCACAATAATTTCCAAAATGTGTTTATAACCTTAAAATAAATCTCATATGCAATGATATGATTATTTTTCTAAAAATCCCATTAAGAAGCTACTTACCTGCAACCCGCTCAAAATCCTAATCTCCAATGCTCCTAGGAGATTAATCAGAACCTATAAAAGACATGAGCAAGCCTATCAAGACAAAATCATCTAGAACCTCACTAACCCAAATACACTAATTGATATGGAAAATTAAATCTAATCACTATTAACATTTGGAATCCAAAATCCCTAAATCCTCACCATAGAGAAACCACCATAAACACCTTTTATCAAAAACCCTTAACTATTCCTCAAATAAATCCACCAAAATCAAAACCCATTTTCTTAATCACATAAATATCATTAAGATTACTCAAACTAAATCACATATAACACTAAGGTTCCTTAAATTTGGAAAGAAGCTAACAAAATATAAAAACTTTAACTTAAAAGTTTTTACCTTAAAACTATTGGAAGCAAATGGAGCCTAGAAAGTCTCCTTTGGATTTTCTCCGGAAATCCTACCGGAAATTCCGCCGGTAATTACGGTGGTTAACCGGTGAGAGAGAGAGAGGGAGTGACCGAATGAGAGTTTGTGAGAGAGTGTGTGTATGTGCTGCTGAAAAAGAAACAGAAAATGAAAGAGAGGGGGAGAGTTACGGGTGAAGAGAGATCTAGAAGAAAAGATGAGTGGTGGGGGTGAATTGGGTTAGGTGGGCACGTGAGGTGGGGGTGGGTTTTCTAGAATTTCTTTTTATTTTAATATTATTATTATTATTTGTTTTGGGCTGTTCTGGACGTTACATATGTCACACACGTGACTTTTAAGTTAAGATGATCTAAAGCAGCTTAAGCTACAGGTAGTTTAATATATGCTCAATACTAATGACTTAAACTACAGTAGCTTATGATATCTTCATCATATACCTGTCTTCTCCTATTATCAATGCCAAGCAGAAGCAGATATCAGATTCCTGCCCTTCCAGCCGAAGAGCAAAGCCCCATCCTTCTCCGGTAGCGTATAATGTTTTGAATGAGACCCCAGCACCTTCTTTATCTCACAATTGAAAAAGGTGCTCAATGGATATTGGCTGAACCCTGCCGATGTCAATCTAAACTTCCACTTGTTGAAGAGCTCATGACGCTGCACCCTCTCATTTCCCTCACAAGCAACAACATTCACCATATCCACGGCCAAACAATTCTTCTCCATATTTATACGATGGACGTCACTTCTAAATCTTGAATAGTCATCGATTAACTCGAACATAGCCAAGTAGTATTCTAGACTTTCCACAAACCTATGGTAGAAAGGGGTTGTGTTTGTGTTTGATTCTTGTTCAATCAAAGTGACCACCTTGGGAGAAAGTGACTTTACCATTCTAAGAATCCCATCCCTCGGATTGTTCACATCAACACTCTCATCCGGGATCAAATGGAGCAGCATAGCTAAGTTTACAGCCAAAGCCTCCCCAGGCCTCACATGAAGCATATCCCGTGTGACATTTTGAGCAAAATCTGGCACTCCATTAAACTCAATTGGGATGTTAAATTTCTCCGAAATCATGGCAAACTGTCTCCCTACCGCCCCCAACCCTTCACCGCAGGCATATTCAGAAACAAGATCATCAATCCCTGTAATCCGCACATGGGGAGCCCCTCCAGGCCGTGCTGCAAGCATTCTAAGGAGAGAAATCCACTGGGTTCCTTGACCAATCTTAAAATCTATGATGTGGATGTAGTTCTCATTTTTCATTGCATTATCAATTGCCCAATTGGCTGCCAAGTAACAAAATTTTAAGTAGATGCAGATTTCATGAAATCTTTCCATGTATGAAAGCAAAGTCTCGCTTTGAGGCTTTACAGTCTTGAGGACACGGTAAATGTCAGTCCCTTTTGACAACTTCCTTGCTAACAGCCCTTGAACCATGTAAAAACCAAGACGTCGGATTGGTTGACCTCTTACGTACACCTTAGCTCTAGCTATTTCAATCAACTTGTCAAAATCATCCATCTTGTTCTCAGAGAGAGCTTCAGCACAAGCAATCAGCAATTGCTTAAGATCATTATCTTCTTTAAGTACACTTTAGTTTTGTATTTATATTATAAAGAAAACAGAGCTACTGAAAAACTAACTAGAAACTGATTCAGTTAGCCGTTATATAGTATAACTGAAGTACAACTGTCCTAACAGACTTAACTATCTTCTCTGTTCAATAAGCATCCAACAAGTTGCAAACTCTGAAACAGAATGCTCTTCTACGATTGTTAGTGAAAAAAATTCCAAAAGCGAGATTAATATTTTTTTGTGTTCTTACTATTACAAGACTACTTTTATGAAATCGAAAGGTCCAAGTCTTTTTCTTTTTTTTTTTTAAATAAATAAATAATTCTCCCACAAAACTTATAAGTATTTCAAAATCATGTGAAGTTATATAATGATAGTTCAATTCTAATTGTGTGAATATGCAAAATTTCAAAATCATGTGAAGTTATATAATTATGTAGAAATACCTGATTAGTTTATATTTTAATATTTTTCAAAATAAAATCTCATTTCTAAAATTATATGCCACACTTGAGAAAATTTATTTTTCATTCTCACGGTGCTTCTCTGATCTCTCGTCTTCTTTTTTATTTATTTATTTTTCACTGTATTTTTTTTTCCTCAACTCTACTGTGACTTTATCCACCATATAACATATTCACCAATATTTCTTTCACTCATTTCACCTTTGTTTCAAAACCTTGCAGTAAAGCCAAACGTCACCAAGAACGGAAGTGAGGCATAAGCTGGTGTTGCTCGGCAAAGAGATTGGGCTGATTTTGTGTGGTGCATAAAAATTTTGTGTGGAATATTGTAATTTTGTTTTTAATAATTCGATAATTCAGAGAATGAAGATTTGTATCCTGAATGTTACTGTTAAGAACATTAGGAAGTGTAAGTTGTAATATAAGACTTTTTGGCAGAATATTATAATTGTTATTGACCAAGAAAAGAGGCAATTAATAATCATATTACCTTGTCCTCGGAATTGTTGTTGATAAAAAGGTCACCCCAAATACTTGGATGAAAATTTGCTGTCCGGCGAATAACCTCAGGTTTGGCATTTTGGGATAGGGCCCCTGAGACTTGGATAGACATATTTTTCCTAGTTCAAGAACAACTCTATGTTTTATATGTTATGGGATATGTTGTTTGTGAACTTCTTTAGCACTGGGTTAGAATGCCTTTTTAGTCAAGTATATATAATTAAGCTACTAAAAAAAAAAACGACTTTTTACGAGGGTCAAAACCCTCAAAATAAGCATTAAAAACCTTCGAAAAAGGTTATTTTGATTGTCAAGATGACCATCGAAAGGTGTCGATAGAGACACCGTCGAAAAAGATGTTTCAATGGCCTACACAAAGCTTGAAGAAAGTATTTTATCTTTATCGACGGTCATAACCCTTGATAAAGAGTATTTGATACTTCACAAATATTACTTGTATTGAGGGTCACAACCCTCGAAATAAGTAATTTTGTTTTTATCGAGGGTCATAACCCTCAATAAAGGTTTTTTTTTCTAAAAGAATTCATTGAGTAGGGACCTATACCAAATATACAAGCAATATACCACATTTGTACCAAAAATCTCGTTACAATGCTTGACAAACTAGATTTTATACAACTTAAAAAAGCGTATGAAATCAAGTAAACAAAGTTCAATATGGACTACTAATCCAATCAAGTCCAATGTGTAAATCAAGCCTAATTCTACTACAACAAATCCAATAAATCCAATCAAGTCCAAATATGTAAATTTAGTCAAGCTACTCGTGCGGTCTTCTTCTTTTTGCCTGGCTTCTCGTGGGGTCATATAAACCATCATTTGCGCCATGAGAGCTTCAACACGAATAGCTTGTTGTTCCATTTGAGTAGATCGTTCTTCTAACAAATCCTTAAGATGAATGACTTGTTCCTCCAATAATTCAACTTTAGCATTGGCCTTTGCATTAGCCTCTAAACGCATTTGCTCAGACTCTTGCAGTCGCTTCTCAAGATCATTCATTTTGGATGAGGAGGAACCCCATAATTTTGTAGCAGTGACACCTCCCCCATAGCCTCGAACTCGTCCATGATGCTTAGGCCCAAATACCTCCACAAACATTTGGTTTTCAGACATTTGCAATGACCCCTCATTCACTTAAGTAGTAAGACTCCTCAACGCCATCTAAAAAGAAAAGCACTTATATCACATACAACAAAACCATACCAGTAAACTTAGTTATATCAATATGATTAGAATACTCCATACCAATGAATCTTGTGTTTCTTTATTTACTGCTTGCCCATCAGATTGCACATGGGTGATCTCAAATAATTGGACTCTAGTAATTTGATGACCTGTCTTCTCTTTCTACTATTTGGCAAAACACAAATGTAAGGAAAAATAATTGGACTCTAGTAATTTGATGACCTGATGCTATTACACAAGTTACAGCCAAAATTCAGGGGGTGTTCACAGATGATATGAATCATTGGTTTAGCAATATTATTCAGTAAAAAGACTAAGCTTGATACTTCAATTTTAATGTCAAGAAAGCTAATAGATACCAAAAATGAGCTAATACATACCAAATGGACATGAAAAAATAACTATGCTATTTTATAAGGGATAAAGGCAAAAAGAGAGATGCATTCACAAGTAAAGACCCAAATGGGATATTGATTAATGCAGTCATCATAAATCAAGGTGACATGAGCAAGGAATACTTAGATTTGAAGTTTATATACCACTATGATGAAAGTCTTCCAAATAAGATCTCACTGAAAATAATAGCACCAAACCACTTGTTGGAAACAAATCTGCAAGCAAGTAAAGAATGAAACATGATACTCTTAAGTTAGTAACTAAATAAAGGGCTTCTACAAGCCCCATGTTATTTGTAAAACTCTTAGCAGCTAAATTAGACAGTAAGACCAACCAAATTAAGTCAAATACGGAGCAGAAAGACAATGCATAAAAATAAATTGAACAGGAATTCAAAAGAAGATCTAAATTGCACCTGCAAAGAAGTATATGACAGCAAAAGAGGGAAATTACTAACTTTAGATTGAAATGTTGGCAAGATTTAATGTTTACCTATCTACTCTGTTTTCTTTCCTTTTCTACTTCAAATCTCAAGTTTACTTTTAAAATCAGCTACAACCAATTTTACTATTAAACATTGGTATAGGCAATTGAATTTTTGCCGTAGTTGATGGTGTCTGATCTGATGCAGGTTATCATCTGCACATGATGTAACCTTGATATCAATGAACAACCCTTTATCTGTTGGAACAGATGTCTCTAGATATTTCCTATTACATTATATGCATGCCATTAATTGCAAAACATGATGATTATGGAAGTTCATAGTAGTTCTCAAATTCACAGAAGCATCATTTGCACAGAATTTTTGCTGTTCAGTTCCACATACTGAGAATAAGATCAGAGTGCATTTACAAAACCTCAAGTGTAGAACATCAATTAAAATGGAAGAAAATAAATTGCATTTGTATATACAAGTTGGGGTGAGTGAAAAACAAAAACCAGTGATTATTGTTATCGGAAAGATAATGCTAATATCAACAATGTATTATGAACTATGAAATAGCTTAAATATTTCAGTTTAAAATATAACAGAAACATAGTTGTTTACCTATGTTTGGTTGCTAAGAAAATAGAGGAAACTAAAATAAATAAATAAATTGTTAATCTAATATTTGTAAATCCAACTCAGCTAAACCATAACAGTGCTCTTAGGCTCATATTACACATTGTAGGATTCAACATTTTTACATCCATTCACTTTTCCTCACATTTTCTCAGCTACCAAACAAACACTTTCTCCCCACATACACACAAATGATAATTAGCAAAGGAATTAAGCTTAATTGACGAGCAAATCAAGCTGAGTTTCTCACGCATTGGGAGCCAAATAAGCATTTTCTCGAGAATATGAAAAGGAAAGAAATGGAATCGGAGAGAAAATGATAGGCATACCTGGGAAGAATCGGAGAGCAAATCAGGCTGACTTTGATGACGGAGAGGACTCTTTCGATGACCTCGTCTTTGCTAGCCGTTGATTTAGTCGATCTCACAATTTTCTGGTAGCCTGAAAATGGGAGATTCGAAGGCTTGAAGCAGTATTCATATCTCAAACCCTCTCTCTCTTTAAAAAATCTGAACGAAAATCTAAACAACCAGTATTAATTGTGGAACTTACATTTTGTTGGAAATTGATTGGAGTGAGCGATGATGAGAAATTGATTGGACAAGGTATTTCAATCTAGTGTGATGAGAGGTGTGAGAATTTGAGCATGAAAAGGTATTTCAATTTTGGGGGTTTTGACGATTTGGGGGTCTTGAAGTTTCTATTTGACGATTTGGGCAAAAATTGAAGTTCTGCGAAAATTCAAATTTGTTGTTACTATTCACAATTTGGGGGTTTTCATTTTCAGAAATCCTTGGGCGCGCACCAAATGATTAGTTGCGTGCGAAGGTATTGATCTGTTATTTTTTTCATGCTTACTTCGAAGATATTTATGGCCATTAAAATAGCTCAGTTAAAAAAAATGCATAATTTTTATGTTTATTTCAACGGTTCTATTAGTGACTGTCGAAATAGATTAATTGTATATTTTACCCCTACGGCTTACCGCACAAAATTATATGCTATTGCAACCATTTTTAATGAACCCTCAAAATAAATGCGTTGAAATAGGCCAAGTTTTTTGTAGTGAGCATCGAAAGAACTGTAACAGCATACTATTAAGTTAGGTGAGCCATGGAAATATCGTTGTAAATTTATGTGGACTAGATTAACTTGTTATCTACTCTTTCATATTATTGAACAAAGGACAATGATAAGTTCACTGTTAACAAAGTACTATAAATTTTCCAAATAGTTGAAAAATAGTGGTTATGGACTTATTAGCCCGTGGTATAGAACAAGTTTTCGTTATAGGACAAGTTAAAGTATACATTACACCCACATGTTTTTCACTTTTGAAAATGTGATCGGTGAGCGTGTGCAATGTAATGTTACATGAAATATTTATTTGTTTGATGTGGTGTTTAGGAAAATTCAAATTGATGTTTCAACCATTTTCAACATTTTTTTTGGCAATTAGAAAAAAACAAGCAAGAATTACTTTATATTTTTAGGCTGTGGAAAACGGTCACCCCAAATCCTTGGATGAAAATTTGCTGTCCAGCGAATAACCTCAGGTTTGGCATTTTGGGATAGTGCCCCTGAGACTTGGATAGACATATTTTTCCTAATTCAAGAACAACTCTATGTTTTGTATGTTATGGGATATGTTGGATGGTCCCCTGTCACTGCCGACTTAGACCGGTTTGTAGATCGATCACGCACGGGCTGATAATGTAGGTCATGTTGGAAGCTCGAGCACAAAAGAGAAATAGAGGTCTACTGGTTTAAAAGATTAGTATTCAAAGATGAGTAATTATTAGTTTGCATCACTTACAAGTTACATCACACACCACCCAATTGTTAACCTTAATTTTTCCAAATTATAGACATAAATGATTGAATGGTATGAAAATTGATGTGAGCAGTACTCAATACCTTTCAAAGATTCTATCCACAGTAATTGATGGACCAATTTAAGTGTCAAAAATGTTTTCCAATGTTTGAAAAATCTGTTGGGTATATATCATGTGATTCTGTAAAAAGAAACAATAAGAACAAGAAATCTATCAAAGTTAATAAACAATAAAAACTCACAGTGAATGCAGAATGAATAGATCAAGTCTAGCGTTTGACGCTATCTCCTTAAAACAGATTGCGCCCCTCACACAATTAACTTAGTGGTGCTTTGAGACTCATGGACGTCTGTCTCTCAGGATAAAATGATCTTCGCACATAGAAGAAGCACAAGCAATCTCCGTGCATAACGAACGTAACAAGTGTCTCTTTCTCTCTCTTTATGCAAATGAGACTCTTAAAATTGTAGGAAATAACTAACTCAAAGCAACTTCTTAAAGCAACTTCAAAAGTTCAAAAGTTTCTTTTAATTAAATGAGGGGACACTCTATTTATAGATAGAGTCACACCTCTTCGGAAAAGGTGCAAGATGAATAGTAACAACTATTCAGAAAAGACACAAGATGAATAGTCACAACTATTCAGAAAAGACACAAAATGAATAGCCCACTTTTAGGAGGCAATTTCTTATTCATTCCTAACCATTTTTACAACAAAATAAAGCACTCATAGTACTATAAATTAAATGAGGCAATGATAGTACTGTAAATTTTCCAAATAGTACTGTAGCGGTTATGGACTTATAAGCCCTTGGTATAGAACACGTTTTCAAGTTTAAGCACACATTACACCCACATGTTTTTTACTTTTGAAAATGTGATCGGTGAGCGTGTGCAATGTTGCATGAAATATTTATTTGTTTGATGTGGTGTTTAGGAAAATTCAAAATGATGTTTCAACCATTTTCAACATTTTTTTTGACATTTAGAAAAAAACAAACAAGAATTATTTTTTATTTTTAGGTTGTGGATAACTAAATCAAAGATGCTCTTCCAATCCGATAATACAATTTTATTTTATTTTATTTTTTATTATTTTTTTTATGAAAGTCTTCGGTCCAACTTTTGCGTACTTTGATTAATGTCAGAGAGACATGTAACACCTTATTAGCCACGTGTACTGCGATAGGCAGAAGGATTTTACTTCGGAAGGTCGCCTAGAGGGGATTGCCACTTCCTCCACAATTTCAGAAGAAAATATCCACACTCCTATTCATATTTGGTAGGGCCATTTATCCATATATTGTGAGGATATTGTGAGGGGTTGGACGCATGTATAAGCTCGTCTCCTAAGTCCTAACATAATTTTTTCGAGCTTCTCACCCCATATATTTTTGTATTATATATGGAGTATCTAACTTGACTGATACAAAAGGAAGTAGACCTTAGCAACTGGTTGGGTAACACCATTCTCTGTCTTAAGGATACAGATCTTATGAATTTAACATTACCATCTAATCACAGTAGATTCCCTTTGAAGCATTGTTCTCAGAAGACGTTCCTCTGCATCTTAAAAAATACAACTCAACAAATAGTAAATCCACCCTACAACCATGATTGAAAAAGGCCAAAATCAAACAAAAGTTACACAACCCCATCAATCCCTTCAAAATCCCAAAGCTAAATTTGGATTTCAGGTTGACTGGGGCTGGAACGATGGTTGAACAAGTAATGTCATAAGAAACCGAATTAAGAATTATTGAAAAATAATTAAATATAATTAATTTATAATAACTAATAATAGTTAGTGAAAAAAATTCCAAAAGCGAGATTAATATTTTTTGTGTTCTTACTATTACAAGACTAATTTTATGAAATCAAAAGGTCCAAGTCTTTTTTTTTTTTTTTAAATAAATAAATAATTCTACCACAAAACTTATAAGTATTTCAAAATCATGTGAAGTTATATAACGATAGTTCAATTCTAATTGTGTGAATATGCAAAATTTCAAAATCATGTGAAGTTATATAATTATGTAGAAATACCTGATTAGTTTATATTTTAATATTTTTCAAAATAAAATCTCATTTCTAAAATTATATGGCACACTTGAGTAAATTTATTTTTCATTCTCACGGTGCTTCTCTGATCTCTTGTCTTCTTTTTTATTTATTTATTTTTCACCGTATTTTTTTTTTCCTCAACTCCATTGTGACTTTATCCACCATATATATAACATATTCACTGATATTTCATTCATTCATTTCACCTTTGTTTCAAACCTTGCAGTAAAGCCAAACGTCACCAAGAACGGAAGTGAGGCATAAGCTGGTGTTGCTTGGCAAAGAGATTGGGCTGATTTTGTGTGGTGCATAAAAATTTTTTTTTGGATTTCTTACTTAGCATGAAAAAAGAAAGAAAAGAAAGGTATCCCATCAACAGCCTATGAACAAGCAATGTATTTTTTTTTAATTTTTTATTTTTTTCTAGTGTATCCAAAAGTTAAATTATTCCAAATATGAATGAAAAATAATAAAATGACGACTTTAAGGTGGACCACTTTATTGAGATCTAAATTAAAGTTTACATATACGCCCTTCAATACAAAATAAAAATAAAACCATTTAAAGAGCTACTCTCTCTGTCTCGAGGATTCAAGTGGAGCTGATCTACATATATATGGAACTTAACCATATCAAATGGTTCCATTCTTATTGAAATATTTGCATGGGTCCATGCTTATAACGGCACAGGATCAATGAGCATAGAAGTTATGAAATCTTTGAGCACAGTTCCAGCATTTGTGTAACCATCTTCGTCCTTATACACGACATCCATCACACGTGCAAGGTTGAGAATTCGCGTCAGAAGTGGCATGGGGACAGTAGTTGGGTTGAGGCACTCTTCATTTATGTCCTTCCATGCATCTTTAACTTGTTTGCTCAACTCGTTGGTTGCTTCTTCTTCTGTAGCACCATGTTGTGCCATGTAACATTCAACAGCCGAGGCAACGTGCCCTCTCTTTTGCTCAAACTATAAAATTATTGAATCATTATGTTAGAAGAGTGTCACGTACGTGTTTGGAACATTATTGAAGTAATCAAATTGAGCTTACAATTATAACTATTGTTATACAGAAATAACATTATACCTTATGTGACACCATGTCATCCATGAGTCTGGCAACCACTGTACAAGCTTTAACGATTTTGGGGTCGCTGGACATCCACTCAAAGGAATCTTTTGTAACAATGTCTCCCATTCCAACCAACAATGTGATTGCTAACGTTGAGTAGCCAGAGGTAACACATGCGATGCGCATATATTCATCCATTGTTGGTATGTGTTTTTGGTGGAGCCATTTGGATTCATGAAAGTAAGCCCTAACTTGATTCTTCATCTGAGACAACAAAAAATTTATAGTTAGGATTACCATATTTAATTACAACCTAGTTAACATTTTCTTTCTTTCTTTATCTCGCTCTCTCATTTTGGAATTCTAAATTTAAATGTATAGGTGCTCACTGCTTCTATTGCATATTTGACGCGGTATGATCTTCCTTCACCTACTTTTTCTTCCATTTCACAGTAAACATCAAGTAGTGCTTGGTAAAACACTTTCATGTACCCCGGAAGTTGATCAATGGCACTAATATCCCACCTGTAACGTAGGTAGACTTTCTATCTTAATTGACTTCTCAAATTAATATAAACCATAAGAAGAATAATCAATGATAATAAAATGTGTTTCAATTAATTTTAACCTCTCGATTGCTTGATTAAAAAGCTCAAGCTCTTCAGGTGTTCCATACACATCATAGATGTCATCAATAGCTGAGGTCATGGCTATCACTTTGGTTAATATCCTCCTAGCAAGCAAATATTCAGGCTCAAAGTATACTCCCAATATCCAGAAGTAACACTCAATCATTCTATCTCTGATAAAGGGCAGCTCCCTTGTAAAATTTAAGTCTTTCCACCACCTACAAATACAATTTTAATAGAATCATGCATTTTTTCAACATACAATGATGTACAAGCTTATAACTATTTTAACTCATGCTTATAACTATGACATGGGTTAACAACTAACCTTGCAAGGTCAGAAACTTCTTTCTGGTGCATTTTCTGCAATAGGTTGAAATCCAACTTTGCAAAGGTAAGAAGAACTTTATCATGTGAGGGGTCTTCTTGGTAGATAGTAAAGAAATGTCTTGCCTCTAATCTTGGTAGTCCTTTGTGGATCGGCTGCTTTAATGCATGGCTTACTTGTGCGGCAAGAGGAGGGCTTAAGTGGGATGCTATAGACTCGAGATGTGTGGCAGTGAAGACAAGAGCTTCATCTAGTATAGCTTCCCCGTGGATCTTGAGATATGTGGCTTCGTACAAGCTTAACATTCCTCGTGCATCACTTATAAGTGATTCCTTGAAATTTCCATTGCTTTCCTTGAACTTAGTGAACTTGTCTGCTTCACAATCCAATCACATGGAATAAGTATAAAGATAATAAAGATAAACAATCACTTTAAGAGAAAAAGAAAAGAAAAACTTACCACATGAAATGCGATAACCTTGTTGTCTAAGTAAACGAAACTGGAGAGCTACGGTATAAAGGTCATCATCATTTTCATGGTCATTACTGTCCTGAAGAGTCATGTGCAATTGTTGCAAAGATTTTTCAATCTCATTTTCAAATTGATAAGACACGCCTAAGCGCTGAATCACATCAATCAAGTTTAGTTTTTGTGAGAGGTTCTCAATCGGAGATGTTAGCATCCTTCTCACAGCTTCCTTCATTTCTTGAACTTTTTGTTCCAAATTCTCCTCAGTTTCCTATAGTTGCAATGAATCAATAAAAACATATGCATTTTTCTCAAATAAAAAGCTTAGTTCCTTAAATGATAAGGGAAAGTTATATATATAGTTTTATTCTACTCACAAAGTAAAGCATATATTTTAAGGAAAATGTTATTTCCACACTGGTTTTTTATATTTCCGCACTATTAGTGCGGACATATAAAAAGAGGGTGTGGAAATAACAGCACCCTATCTTAAATATGTCACCTTAAAACTCAAATTTACATAATTGAGCTAAATCTTATTATACACAACTCTCCCAAGTCTTGGGAGTGGAAAGTTACAATAGGTTGATAACCAAAATAAAACTAAGTAATTTTATATGAATGGATCTTTTACACCTAAATTTAATTGAATTTAAGGCTTAACTGAGTTGAGATTGAGATCAAGTTATAGGAAAAACACAAAAATAAGCTCCTATTCAAAAGGAAAACTTAATGGACGTAGATATGCATTTTTACCAATGACTCAGACGCATATGTGAGGAAATGGTCACCCCAAATGCTAGGATGAAAGTCTGCTGATCGACGATTAGTTTCTGGCATAGCATTTTGGGTTTGGGCAGCCACTTCTGAAAGTTGAGCAGACATTTTCTTATCTAAATATTAGAATTTGGGACCTTGGCGTCAAATTGTTATAAATGTGACACCTTTAGTTCTTTACGGGCAAGTGTGAGAGGAAGAGGTTATGTGCTTGGGTATTTATAGCAATTGTTGCGACAGATACACCCACGTACTCCACATGGTGAAACTTTATTAATATTTTGTCATCACGTTTTTAGTATGAGGACAGAAACACCCACGTACTCCACATATTTTTTATGAGTTCAGGTTCAGCCACTTTAGAAGGATGTCGATTTATTGGTAATTCAAGTGATGATAACCAGCTACTCACAGTTCACTACTTCAAAGTTATGACATAAGCTGTTGTGGTACAATTGTTGTGTTAAGTTGAAAACAAAAACCCAATTTAATAGGATGTCATTTTTTTTTTTGAATAGAAACGATAGCAAAGTTTTATTGGATAGCATCAAACTGTACATGTGAAATAATGCAATCAGGGCAATCTTTCAACCACACCTGAGAAAACAATGAGGACACAATCTCTGTAGCCAAGGCACAAGTCGCCTTGTTACATAATTTTGTGACATAAGAAAATCTTACACTCTCAAAATAGCGTTTAGATAAAACAATATCATCCACTAAATTACCCACTGGGGCCAAACAAGGACCCCCTTGCTGAAGCAACCAAAACAAATCCTTGTGATCAAACTCCAGCTCAACCCGAAGCAAACCAATATCAATAGCAAACCAAATTGACTCCACCGCAGCCATAGCAACAGATTGCAAAATATCTCCAGTAAATCTTAATGTAAAAGTCCGCGCTGCAATCACCAAACTAAAGGAATCACGAACCAAAACACCCACTCCCATCTTTGATAAATTCGGACAGAACTTACATGCTATATTAACTTTGAAAATATCCCATGTCGATAGTTCAGAATTACGACGAAAGCTGTTGTGGTACACAAGTTGTGTTAAAATTGAAAACAAAAACCCGCGCATGCTAATGTTTGTAGATGCCAAAAATTTTAGCACCGTATAGGTTGCGTATCAATCCACGGACGGGCTGGATACGGGCCGGATTTGTGTGTGGGGGGGATGTTGAGCCCAAAACTCTACTCCAAGTGTGGTAGACCACTTAGAGGCTAATGGTGCATTTCCCTCTAGTATTCTTCAGTCCACCAGACTGCAATGCTCACGTAGGAGGCTATGGTGGACCAATGAAGCTAATACCGCAGATCAAAATAAACTAATAATTTTGAACTCCACTTCCACCAGAACATTCAGTAATTACAACATAGAGAGAACAACACATGGGAGAATACATTACAAACTTGCACATTCAGTAGGTGGAAAATACAGTAGACATGATAAGTGCGACAAGTAATGGAAATCAAGGTCCAGTGCCGTGGATCAAGAGATTGGACATGGTGCTCTTGACTTCTCCTGTGGATCACTTCAGTCCACCAGGCTGCAATGCCCACGTTGGAGGTTGCGGTGGACCAATGAAACCAATGCCGCATATCAAAATGAGCTGATAATCTTACTTCCACCAGAACATTCAGCAACCACAAATACAATTGTAATAATAAATGTGGAGCATATTACAGATTCACTTACGAATAGAATCAATCTCATGGGCTGAGACTTAGTATAATAAACTCAACCCTTTAAGAATTCATAATCAGTGAAAGCAAATGCTATGCACATGACAAATGGTAAAAGAGAAAGTCAAGAGTAAGTGCCGTGGACCAAGAGGCTGAGCATGATACACTTGACTTCTTCTATGGCTTGCAAAAAGTAGCAGCAGATCAAAGAAGTGTAATAATCATAGAACTTAGGAGATTTGGGGAGTAGGAAGAGAACCATTTACTGTGCAAAACGTACATGAATCAGTACTAAGTGTTTGGTTGAGTGTTTGTTGGGAATTTTCTGTTGTGGCAGACTAAAAGTGTTTTTAGTCTACCGTGGACCTACGGGAAGTGTCCCGTGGACTGCTGTTGGCTTTGTATTTCTGGAGCTTTTGAAGTCAGCTCTAATGGAGAAATTCCAGTCTAAGGATTTCAGACCAGCTAAAGACCAACCCTTTTTCCTTCTTCTCAGCCCTATTTATAGTGGTGTTTGTATCTAATGGTTTTATTTGTTATCCTCGTCATCATGAGAATCATTGCTTAACCAAGAGATAAAAGGGGCTGGGATTGGACAACATTTAATGTTTGGGGCTGAGCTGATGGTTTTCTGTCTGCCGCGGATCTGATTTGATCTGCGGCGGACGGCGGGTTTTCAGGCCATTTATGAGGATGGATGTGATAAGCATTTAATGCTTGATGATGGCCTGAAACATTTAAGATGACTTGACTCATGCACGTTTTGCATTAATTAGATTTGAGTTTACCGTTTTTGGTATTTTTCCCCCAGCAGATCAATACCATTTCTGTTACGGCAGATCAAATAAAATTGGAGTAAATTGGTTCCCCTACCTCCAAACCTTTCTTCCTAGGTTCCATGATGTGGAGGAGCAAGGACCACCGGAGTGCTGGGCTGTGGTGGTCGTTGCTCTCGAGTGGTGGTTGCCATGGTGGCCTTGGTTGTGATTTTTTGTTTCAGTTGGTGCTGCCGTGGACCAGTCTGTAATGCAGTCCACCGCGACCAGTGGGTAAAGAGAATGCCCAGCAGGTGTTTCATCATTACTTGCTTCAGTTGATACTGATCTGGGCGGCCATGGAGGCTTCTTAGTCTTTTCAGCCCTTGCATCATCTTCCTCGTCATCACCTTCATTACCCATCACAGCTGGTGCCGCCGCAGATTGCTTTTATGGCTGGGTTTGGTTGTGAACCGCTGGGTAATCTGCCGTGGACCACTGGGTAATCCGCCGTGGACCACTGGGTGGCGTGGATGACCAGCTTTCTTCACATTTTCTGGGCTGCCGTGGACCATGTCTTCTGGAACTATATTGCTCATTTGTTGGTTAATGCAGAAAACCAGCTCTTGTCATGATTATTGTAGCTTTGGAAACTTGATTTTTGCTTTGGAAATGTTTCCCCTTCAGTGCCTTGAGCACCGTGCCAAGAGGGGAGGGAAAATGGTGCTTGAAAGCCACTTTTCCCTCTCTTTTTCAAATTGTTCCAGAATGTTCCTTTGTGCGGCAGACTAAGATTTGTAGAGTGATGGGCTGGACTTGAACTTGAAGAGTGAATGGGCTGGGCTTTTATTAATTGACTTGGTATTTGGGTCCGGTGGATGGCTTTTTTGGGCCATTTCTCCTCATGTGCTGTCTACCGTGGACCACTGGTGTTGTTGGGCTTTGGGTCCCTGGTGGACCACTGAAGTGTTGGATTTGATCCACGGTGGACCGAGAAAAAACGGGCCTCTACATTTAGCCCCCCGAGCCCGAATCATACGTGATGTGTGGTTCGGGTGAGTAGTCCGTGGAACACATATGTACCCATGCACGTTGTAGTATTTCTTTTCCCACTCTTTTTCTTTTGTACGTGGGGTTCCTCATTTCATGGAGTTGGGTTCGTAGATCTGCCGCGACTTTGAAAGGAGATGTATGATGCACGGGTCTGCCACGACTTTGAGTGAAATATGAGTTGTATGGGTCTACCACGACTTTAAGTGAGATGTGAAGTGCGTGGATCTACCACAACTTTGAGTGAAATATAAGTTGCATGGGTCTACCACGACTTTGAGTGAGATATAGTGTGCGTGGGTCTGCCACGACTTTAAGTAAATGTAAGGTGCGTGGGTCTGCCACGACTTTAAGTGAGATGTCATGCGTGGGTCTACCACGACTTTGAGTGTGATGTGTTTTTTGTAAGACCAACAGCGTTAGTTCCACATATAAGCGAGGAAGTGAACAAAACCTGTCGTTGTCTTCAGTGGACTATGGTAAGCCCATAAAGCATTTGTCTCATGAGAGCTCCCACTTCTGCCATAGGATGATGCTTAGGATGTGTATTTGGTTCGTAGCATCCATTTTCCCATTATCTCGCAGACGTAGAAGCGTGGAGAAGTGATGCTTGAATATGATCTTGTGGAGTACGCCAAATCGTATGATTTGCTTATGAATGAAGTCTACCACAGCAATGCTCGTAGTAAGATGTGAAAAATCTTGGGCTACTAGTGCTTCTTTGTGAGTGGTGAGTGTTTGAATGCATGACTCAAGTGTTTGGGAACTTAAGAATGCCCTTATGGATCTTCAAAGTGTGAGAGATGACATTGAAGGAAGCAACTTTATGCATTGATACTAGTATAAGCCGTGTGGCTGAGTTGGTGAAGGAATGTAGAGAAACCACTGGTGTTGTGTCTACGGTATGCGGTTTCTTCAGCAGACTCCTTTATTTGTTCAATGGTAAGTGAAAGGCATGTGCCTTGATGGATCTCCAAGTGATAGAAGCCCCCAAGCACCTTCTTTGATTCAGACGAATTCAAAGCTCACTGATATGTACTTGATTTATCATTGTGATAATCTTTTTGTGGTAGTTTGACCCCTCGGGTTGCAAGTGAATACATTTGGATGACATTCAGTGGTTTGGCAGCAAGCAAATCTTGATGATGACTCCCAAGCTTTTGACCAGCTTTGCTTCTGACAGACCAAAAGATTGCTAATACATCTTGCAATAGCTTTGCTTCTGGCAGACCAAAAGATTGCTAATACATCTTGCAACAGCTTTGCTTCTGGCAGACCAAAAGATTACTAATACATTCTGCAATAACGTTGTTCACTGATTCTGTAGCAATGTCGTTGACTGATATGCAGTAACGTTGCTAACTGATCTGTGGTAACTTTATTCACCTTATTGTAGAGTAATGTTGTTTACTAGTCTGCGGTTAGACTCAGTAGCTTGATATTCAGCGGTAGACTTTGGCGAGCTCATGAATGATGAATTGATGGAATCATCAAGACCTAGCCCCCATGTATGAAGAAACTTTGAGATAATCATGTTTTGGAGACTTGCTAGATGTGTGGATCAGGTCGACTTGTACTTGTAAAAGGTGTGACACACTTTGATGTAGTCTACCGTAGCGTTCCTCATGGTTGCCAATGATAGCCAAGTGATGAGAGTTGTTGGTAGAGTCTCTTTGAGAGCTTGCAAGATGATGCTTTCAAGAGATACTCTAGAGAAAATGATTTGCCAATTATTTGAGGCAAAAGTTGCAAGAAATTTCTTCACAATCATGTTGGTACTAAAAGTTGGACATTTGCTTTAGAAGTCTACTGCTTCTTTGCTCATGTTGGGCTAAAAGTAACCAACAACCGGTGTCTGCCGTAGAGACGTGTTCCTCCGGTGAAATTTGCAAGTTTGTTTATGTACTTCTAGCAACTTATTCTATACTTCTTGAATATTTGTACACCTTGCTAAGACTCCTTTAGTGGTCTGCCATAAGGATCTCAAGATATCAAGACACAATATTTGAGTTCCTTCAAGTCTGCCGTACCTTAAGGAGATTTAAACTTAGCTTTCAATGGTGTTCTTCGGTCTTCATGATAGGATGAGAATTCTTCAAATTCTTTCCTCAACAAATCAGTAATGGGTGCATCTATTGATTGATTGATGACTTGAGAAACTAAGGTCGTAAGACCTCTTGTATGGCGGTTTTCATGTCTTTGTGCATCTTCGATCTTCCAATGCATTGTGATGATCTCATGCGTGATGGCTAGATCGGCGAGATATGCTTCACATTTTAGCACTTTGTTTGAAATAGAAGAGCAAGCTTTTCAAATAAATCAAATCAAGAGAGCAGTTGTGGCTTGGCTCTTTACTAATCTTGGAGATTTGAAGATATTCTTGGATTTAGATGGTTGTAGTAGACCCTGTGTGAGTCTGCCAGAACGAAAGAGACATTGCAGCAGACTACTGGTCAGATGAGATTCTGCCATCAAATAGAGTTGATGAACCAAGAAATAGTGTTGGAACCATTGAACGGCATAAATCGATGCTAGTCATGGTCGTTCAGCCCCCAAGTAGCAAGCCTCGGCATCTTTAAATGTATGGTTGACATTGTGAATGGGTTGTTCAAGCCCATTGTTGCCTTCTTGAGTACAAAAGCTCTTGTTTCCCAATTATTTGAAGCAAAATATATTCATAAAGGCTTTCCAAATATTGGTGTATATATAGTGGGCAACTTGGCCATGATTTGTTATATTGGCATTCAGTAGACCAATAAAAAGAAACTCATTTCTTCAAAATAAGAGCATAAGTTAGAGATGCTAATATGGGTACAAACCTCCATATGTTGGATGATGATTTCATTTTTTGATTGCTGCAGATCAAACACATTGCTGATGAAGTTGCTGTAGAATCTGTTGATAACGTTACAGCAGACTTTGATGATGAAGTTGCAGCAGATGCTGCTTGTAATGTTACAGCAGACTTCGTTGACAAAGTTGCAGCAGATGCTGCTCGTGATGTTACAGCAGACTTCGTTGATGAAGTTGCAGCAGATGCTGCTCGTAATGTTACAATAGACTTCGTTGATGAAGTTGCAGCAGATGCTGCTCGTGATGTTACAGCAGACTTCGTTGATGAAGTTGCAGCAGATGCTGCTTGTAATGTTACAGCAGACTTAGTTGACAAAGTTGCAGCAGATGCTGCTTGTAATGTTACAGCAGACTTAGAAGTTGACGATGCTGCTTGTAGTTGAGTATGCTTGAGTATGCAAAGTGAGTCCCCTAAAGATAGTGACTCTACTAAAATTGCTCTTGAGGTGGCTGACTTGCATTTGGCACCAGTGTCATGTGTCATGAGAATTGTTGTTGAAGTCGGCGGAGATAGTTTGCTATCTGCTGTCTTTGGGAAGAGTATTTCCAAAATTTCAGTTGCACTTCCTATTTCAGCAACCCCCTGGATGCAAAGGAGTCTTGATAAATTGTAGAGAGTGTTTCTTCTTTGATGGAAGAAACTCATGTTCTGTTACAGCAGATGATTGATGTTGCTGAACGAGTTTACACTTTGAAAGTGCAGCAGCAAACTGATGCTGCTAATGACTGATGTTGGTCCACCGTGGATGAGATTCCAGAGTAGAGAATGATGATGTCTGATATTGGTCCACCGTGGATGAAATTCCAGAGTGGAGAATGATGATGTCTGATATTGGTCCACCGTGGATGAAATTCCAGAGTGGAGAATGATGATGTCGTAGTATAAGCTACTTGAATGTTGTAGTAGACTACTAAATTTGTTGTGTCTGCCGTGAATGAAATTCTGGCTTGTGATGATGATGACTAATATTGGTCCACCGTGGATGAAATTCCAGAGTGGAGAATGATTTTGTTGTAGTATAAGCTACTTGGATGTTGTAGCAGACTACTAAATTTTTGTTATTCTCACCGCGGATGAGATTCCGACTTGGGGAATGATGTTTGCGGCAGATGCTACTTGGGTGTTGTAGCAAAGGCTGCTAATTGATATAGGCTTGTTAACATTAGGATCATTGCTTAAGTTAATTACCTCAAGCTCTTCTTTGGAAGTCAGGTTCGGTTCAGCCGTGGTGGACTCTTTTCTTTTCCTTGCCGTAGACTCTGTCTGGTCTACCGCATCCTCTTCTTCAGAATTCATTACCGTGGACCGTGAATGATCCACCGTAGATCCTTCAGGATTCGTTGTGGTAGACTCTGTTTGATCCTCCGCGGCTTTTTTGGTATTCGCTGCCATGGACCTTGTCTGATCCACCGCAACTACTTGGGGATTCATTACCATAGACCGTGCATGGTCTACCGTAACCTCTTCAGAACTCATTGCTGTGGATTATAGTTGATCCACCATGACTTTTCCAAAATTTCTAGTCTGCTGCATCAAGTGGCACGAGGGCTGCAGACCACCCTCTTCAGGTGTGGGACCCTCTTGCTGTGGGCAATCAGGCCCCACGCACCTTCATGAGCGATAGACGATGCGTCCATCGGGGAGTTGGACACGCACGCATTGTGGTGGACTCCCAGATTCAACTTCATGTCCCTTCCTTTTCTCCTTTCGTTCAAGCAGCTCCTGTAGATCAGTTTCAGGATCATCCCTGATATCTTTCCCATACAGGGAGGGGTGTTCCACATGGCCTCACGATGGATGGTTCTCCCGTGGATGCTAAATCATCATAGAGAGCTGCCTCAACAAAATGAGCTTCAGTCTGGTCGAAGGGGCAGGAATTTGCAGCTATGCGGATTGGTTTGCCATTGAGTCTCCCTTTGACACATTGATGGTAAGTGGATGACACCAGTTTGTGCTTGTGCAGCCAAGGTCTACCAAGGAGCACATGATAAGGAGTTTCCATGGACTTGATTGTTCTACGGGAAATTCCATTTCCGTAGACTTGGTTGTCGTCGCTTGAAATATTCTGATTTCACAGACTTGGTTGTTGTCATGTGAAATATTTTGATTTCATAGACTTGTTTGTTATCATATGAAACATCCTACCGCCGTAGACTTGGTTGTCGCCTCATGGGAGATTCTGTTTCCATAGACTTGGGTATTGTCTTATGAAAAAGTTTGTTTCCGTAGACTTGATTGTTGTCTTACGGTATGAAAAATTCTGCTTCCGTAGACTTGGCTGTTGTCTTACGATATGAAAAATTCTACCTCCGTAGACTTGGTTGTTGTCTTACGGAAAATTCTGTTTCCATAGACTTGATTGTCGCCTTCTGGAAAATTTCTGCTCCCATGGACTTGATTGTCGTCCTATGGAAAGTTTTGTTTCCGTGGACTTGGTTGTTGTCCTACGAAAAATTCTATTTCCATGGACTTGGTTGTCGCCCTATGGAAAATTCTGTTCCATGGATTTGATTGTCATCCTATGGAAAGTTTCTGTTCCATGGACTTGGTTGTCGCCCTATGGAGAATTCCTGCTCCCATGGACTTGGTTGTTGTCTCATGAGATATTTTGATTCCATAGACTTGGGTCGTCTTATGAAATGTTTGTTTCGTCTTATGAAATGTTTGATTCATAGACTTGGGTATCGTCTCATGAAATGTTTGATTCCATAGACTTGGGTATCGTCTTATGAAATGTTTGCTTCCATGGACTTGGGTATCGTCTCATGAAATGTTTGATTCCATAGACTTGGGTATCGTCTTATGAAATGTTTGCTTCCATGGACTTGGGTATCGTCTCATGAAATGTTTGCTTCCATGGACTTGGGTATCGTCTCATGAAATGTTTGATTCCATAGACTTGGGTATCGTCTTATGAAATGTTTGCTTCCATGGACTTGGGTATCGTCTCATGAAATGTTTGATTCCATAGACTTGGGTATCGTCTTATGAAATTTTGACTTCCCATGGACTTGGTTGTCGTCCTTGATGGGATGGAGTTTCCATGTTCCATGACTTGACTTGGTTGTCGTCCTATGGAAAGTTTCCTATGTCCATGGACTTGGTTGTCGTCCTATGGAAAGTTATGCTTCGATTGTTCCGTTGTGACTTGGTTGTCGTCCGTATAGAAAATTTTGGATTTGATTAAGTCATGGGAGTTGTCCCATAAACTTAACCTCATCATGAATTTGCTTGTCGCAATTTCATTGCTGATTTGCTTGATTGCTCTTTGTTTCTTCCTTTTGTAGGCGTGGATGATGCCGTGCATGTGTCGGAAGAGATTGATGAAGTAGGGATCACTGGTGAGGTTACTGCCATTAGTCCACCACGAAGACCTACTGTTGAAGTTGGTTCAAGTGTTGGTGTTGGCGGCTTGTCTAGTGAAGTTGCTGACTTCTTGAAAGAGTTTGATGCGAAGGCACCCAATCCTCACCCCGAGCAGTTCTTTTGGTCTTTCAACGGGCCTTTGGTGCCCTTTGGTGATTTCCGGGTTCCCAATGATTGTTCGCCTTATTTGTCACGGCTGTCTGCGGGACACAGTGATTTTACCAAAGGCTTCAAGCTCAGCATTGGGCTTGGTGGACCCATGTTATCCCTGCTTGGTAGCGTGTTGGCTGCCATGGACGAATCCAGCCTTGAAGATGTGACCAAAACTCAAATTCTTGCGTGGAGGAGTGTGATTCAAGACCTCCTGGATGTTGGCTTTGATTTGGGATTCATGATTGAGCGTCTGCGGCAGACAGCCCAGTGTTTGTTTGGCAAAAGGATTGCGGATGAGATAAAAGCACTTCAGCACCAGACTGCCCTTCTACAAGACTCCTTGGCTGAGCTGACTGCTTATCAGGATGAAAATGATGTCCACGGGAAGGATGGTTCTCAGGTCTGAACGCAGTGGATCATTCCTTGACAGCCTTCCCGATTGACCTTTGTAGTTTTCATACTTATCCTTTTGTGATGACTATGTTTTAGTCTTATTCTCAAACACTTATATGTATGTTTTGTGGTAGCCAAGTCTTGGCTTTTCTCTTTGGACAAATGACCAAGTTTTGGTCTCTTTCTTTTTTTTTTTGGACAAATGACCAGGTTTTGGTCTCTTTGAATGCTCATGTTCATACTTTATTCAATCATGATATATCTAATCTATTGCCTTTTTGTAAGAAAAATCTTGAGGCATGTGATAATTCTTTGATTTCTTGGCAAAATATAGATATTGCATGTCATGATTTGTTAATAATACAACATGGTTCAAATTGTTCCAAAACAAAAGATTCCAAATGCTTGGCTAATAAAAGTGCAATCTTACGAGTAATAACGCTTCAGCCATTTTCCGTTGATGGGATCCACCAGGAGTTGTGCCATCTACGGTGGATAGCTTATAATAGTTACTATCATATGCTTTGCGGATCAGGTATGGCCCCTCCCAGTTTGATGCTGACTTGGATGGCGAAGGGACCTCTCCTCACATGGTCCACTATTCTTAGGACCATCTGGCCCTTGGCAAAATTCTGGTCTGCAGCGTCTTTTCATAGGTGCTGGCAGGCTTTTGATGGTACCGTGGACTACGAACTTGGGCTAGCTATGTTCTAGCCCCCAAGTGTGGAAGAGTCATGTTCTGTAGACTGGTGGATTTCTTATGTGGCATGGTTGTAGCCTTGAGATTCTGCTTCAGCATAGGAATTAGCTACTGAGTTTTGTCTGGTAGACCTTTTAGGCGGCATGATTGTAGCCCCCAAGTGCTGTGGATCAGCTTCAAGATGATGGAATGAGGGAAGATTTGCAACTCAACTCCCCAGTGGAGTCACCAAAATGTAGATGCCAAAAATTTTAGCACCGTATAGGTCGCGTATCAATCCACGGACGGGCTGGATACGGGCCGGATTTGTGTGTGGGGGGGATGTTGAGCCCAAAACTCTACTCCAAGTGTGGTAGACCACTTAGAGGCTAATGGTGCATTTCCCTCTAGTATTCTTCAGTCCACCAGACTGCAATGCTCACGTAGGAGGCTATGGTGGACCAATGAAGCTAATACCGCAGATCAAAATAAACTAATAATTTTGAACTCCACTTCCACCAGAACATTCAGTAATTACAACATAGAGAGAACAACACATGGGAGAATACATTACAAACTTGCACATTCAGTGGTGGAAAATACAGTAGACATGATAAGTGCGACAAGTAATGGAAATCAAGGTCCAGTGCCGTGGATCAAGAGATTGGACATGGTGCTCTTGACTTCTCCTGTGGATCACTTCAGTCCACCAGGCTGCAATGCCCACGTTGGAGGTTGCGGTGGACCAATGAAACCAATGCCGCATATCAAAATGAGCTGATAATCTTACTTCCACCAGAACATTCAGCAACCACAAATACAATTGTAATAATAAATGTGGAGCATATTACAGATTCACTTACGAATAGAATCAATCTCATGGGCTGAGACTTAGTATAATAAACTCAACCCTTTAAGAATTCATAATCAGTGAAAGCAAATGCTATGCACATGACAAATGGTAAAAGAGAAAGTCAAGAGTAAGTGCCGTGGACCAAGAGGCTGAGCATGATACACTTGACTTCTTCTATGGCTTGCAAAAAGTAGCAGCAGATCAAAGAAGTGTAATAATCATAGAACTTAGGAGATTTGGGGAGTAGGAAGAGAACCATTTACTGTGCAAAACGTACATGAATCAGTACTAAGTGTTTGGTTGAGTGTTTGTTGGGAATTTTCTGTTGTGGCAGACTAAAAGTGTTTTTAGTCTACCGTGGACCTACGGGAAGTGTCCCGTGGACTGCTGTTGGCTTTGTATTTCTGGAGCTTTTGAAGTCAGCTCTAATGGAGAAATTCCAGTCTAAGGATTTCAGACCAGCTAAAGACCAACCCTTTTTCCTTCTTCTCAGCCCTATTTATAGTGGTGTTTGTATCTAATGGTTTTATTTGTTATCCTCGTCATCATGAGAATCATTGCTTAACCAAGAGATAAAAGGGGCTGGGATTGGACAACATTTAATGTTTGGGGCTGAGCTGATGGTTTTCTGTCTGCCGCGGATCTGATTTGATCTGCGGCGGACGGCGGGTTTTCAGGCCATTTATGAGGATGGATGTGATAAGCATTTAATGCTTGATGATGGCCTGAAACATTTAAGATGACTTGACTCATGCACGTTTTGCATTAATTAGATTTGAGTTTACCGTTTTTGGTATTTTTCCCCCAGCAGATCAATACCATTTCTGTTACGGCAGATCAAATAAAATTGGAGTAAATTGGTTCCCCTACCTCCAAACCTTTCTTCCTAGGTTCCATGATGTGGAGGAGCAAGGACCACCGGAGTGCTGGGCTGTGGTGGTCGTTGCTCTCGAGTGGTGGTTGCCATGGTGGCCTTGGTTGTGATTTTTAGTTTCAGTTGGTGCTGCCGTGGACCAGTCTGTAATGCAGTCCACCGCGACCAGTGGGTAAAGAGAATGCCCAGCAGGTGTTTCATCATTACTTGCTTCAGTTGATACTGATCTGGGCGGCCATGGAGGCTTCTTAGTCTTTTCAGCCCTTGCATCATCTTCCTCGTCATCACCTTCATTACCCATCACAGCTGGTGCCGCCGCAGATTGCTTTTATGGCTGGGTTTGGTTGTGAACCGCTGGGTAATCTGCCGTGGACCACTGGGTAATCCGCCGTGGACCACTGGGTGGCGTGGATGACCAGCTTTCTTCACATTTTCTGGGCTGCCGTGGACCATGTCTTCTGGAACTATATTGCTCATTTGTTGGTTAATGCAGAAAACCAGCTCTTGTCATGATTATTGTAGCTTTGGAAACTTGATTTTTGCTTTGGAAATGTTTCCCCTTCAGTGCCTTGAGCACCGTGCCAAGAGGGGAGGGAAAATGGTGCTTGAAAGCCACTTTTCCCTCTCTTTTTCAAATTGTTCCAGAATGTTCCTTTGTGCGGCAGACTAAGATTTGTAGAGTGATGGGCTGGACTTGAACTTGAAGAGTGAATGGGCTGGGCTTTTATTAATTGACTTGGTATTTGGGTCCGGTGGATGGCTTTTTTGGGCCATTTCTCCTCATGTGCTGTCTACCGTGGACCACTGGTGTTGTTGGGCTTTGGGTCCCTGGTGGACCACTGAAGTGTTGGATTTGATCCACGGTGGACCGAGAAAAAACGGGCCTCTACAATGTTGAAGATTCAAGCACACCTAAGAGAAACTGTCACTTGCCTGCTGCTTTCAAAAGTAATATTGTTACTACCCCCGTAATTAATCCAACTTTATTTTTCAAATGGAAAATCAAGGTACTATCACTTTGTTTTTTGCTAGCCCGGAATATTACTTTGTTGGTTATGGACTTTTATGGCCTTGGGATAGAACTAATAGATGTTACACGTCTTTTTGTTCACAAAGTTTAGGAACTTTTTTTTTTTTTTTCTTTGAGATAATAGATAAAAACTTTATCAAATGAGATAAGTGTGGAATACAGCCAGAAAACAAGCCAAACCCCATAATTGCAGGGTTGCATAATACAAAAGGGAACGGCTTGGGTCCAGTGCACAAGAGCACTGAATCCGTTGAGATGTTGACACGTGTACAAAACTGGACACGTGGTAACATCTCAACTGGTCTAGTGCTCCTATGCACTGGACCCAAGCCTTCCCAACACAAAATAGGAATCAAATTACACTACTCAAAATAAGATATCTATGAATGGTTAGATCGGGCTGCCAGCACCACTTGGAAATCCTTCAGCAGGGTAGATGAGAAGTGTGTCCCTAGTAATACGCATGGGTATATACGTTTTCGGATACCGGTACAGTGGGTATATTTTTTATATATTGTTATGCATATATTTTTTAATATATATGAATTTAATAACAATTATGGATAATAAAATACATATGCACAACAAAAAACTTGGGTTATTTCAACCCATTTATTTCGAGGGTTCATTAAAAATGGTTGCAATAACATACAATTTTGTGCAATCAGACATATGTACTTAACCTATTTCAACGGTCACTGATAGGATCCTTGAAATAAACAAAAAAAAAAAAATTATATAATTCACCTCTTTTAACGGTTATTAGTATAACCTTCGAAATATGCTTTGTGTTAACAGACCTATTTCAACTGCCATAAATACCTTCGAAATAAGCATGAAAATAATTAACAGGCTCACCTTCGCGCACGACTACTCATTTGGTGCGCGCCCAAAGATTTCTAAAAATGACTACTCATATCAAATCTAAAAATGTAATTGAAATTCGAACTTCATAAAAAAGAAACAAAACCCCCAAAGCTCCCAAATCCAAATTCACGCTCAAATTCTCATGGAATAGGAATTTATCCACACTAGATCTTCACACTAGATCTTCTCCTCGCACCGGAGAGATCTCTCATGGAATAGGAATACGAAACCCTAACCATAGTTAAGGATTGCGATCAGCCATACGCAATGGTATTGTCCTCGCTCCACCGGTGACTTTCCAATTTCGAGTTGCGATCAGCTTTTGCAGCCACCTCTAAGTTCCAACTTCGAACTCCATCTTTTTTTGGTTTTGTAAAAGATTTTCGTACAAAACCCCAAAATCTTCAAAACCCCCAATTCGTCAAAACCCCCAAAATTGAAATACCTTTTCACGCTCAAATTCTCGCACTAGATTCAACAAAGCCAACTGAAAACTGTGAGATCGACTGAATCGACTGCTAGCAAAGCCAATTGGAGATCTCCCTCAAATCTCTAGCCACAAGTAATTATTCTCTCTCTCTAACTTTTCATTATCCTTCATTTTCTGATCTGAAAATGCCTGTGCATTTGTTTAATTCCTCTATTTGTTTGGTTGCTGAGAAAACTTAGGAAAAGAAAATAGGAACTGTTGAGTTGATTAAAGATGTGATAAACGTGCTATGGCTCTAGAAAACTTCTATAGTCAGCATATCTGGAAGCCATTTTCCGGAACCAAGTATTTTGGCCTTATAATACATCCCCTGTTGCAATATTATTGGACATGGGATCTGTTGCAATACATTCCCTGTTCCATTTCTAAGGCCAATAATTTATTTTTATGTTTTATTCGTTTGATTGCTAGATTTCTAGTAGTGTTAATCCTAGGAGTGTGTGTGTGTCTGTAACTTTTAGTTAAGATGTGCTCTCAAGTCTCAATTGTATTCGAACCTTTTGGTAATGACAACATGTTGGTTCTTCAACAATTGATTTTCTGTATTTACTCAATCAAAACAAAATATCTTTATTTATCTTGTTAAGATTGTGGAATTGGAAGGTTTATGCCTAATTTTTGGGGTATGATTGTTTTTTAAACTTATTTGGCGTTAGAAAATTGCTGCCCGATCTTTTAGGTGTGTTGTGATCAACTGAGATATATGCATAGTTTGCACTTTGCAGAATCAATCATTACTAACTGTTGAGTGTATCCATTGACTCCATACTTGTTTACTGGCTTTGTAAAACTAGGATATAATGTGATTCATAAATTTGAAGAAATAGAGAAATCAATATGAATAGACAGATAGACGATTGATGTAGTTCATCTAACTGTTTAATTCTTCATTTCATCCCTTGTTTAATTTCTTTATGTAATTGCAGCTACCATCTAAATATACACAAATTATTAGCCTTATAATACATCCCCTGATCTAATACAGATTTAAATAAGTGAGACCATGTGTGTGTTGTGGGCTTGTAGCTGCCATCTGATGGCTTCTGTCCCTAGATTGTGTTTGTTTGTACTCTGTAAATAGCATAACCTCTACATCTGTTTTTGACAAAGTAAGAATATAATTGAAATTGCACTTCAACAAGCGAACATCTCCATTATTCTAGCATAGCCACAAAGAGAGAAAAGACAAGTGACCGTAATTGATGCAGCCAGCTAAATATGAGTAAGAAGGATGTGTAAAGTTTTTCTTAAAGTTGTAGCAAATTAGTATTTAATCCTATTTAGGGTAGTTATGCTACTTAGTCTTCTATATTGCAGATTCTGCTGAATTCAAGTCATCCATACTAACATATAGGAAAATAAAGGTGTCTGCAGTTGATTTAGCTGCTAAGAGTTTATTTTTATGCATGTCTTTTTGCTCCATATTTGACTGAATTTGGTTGGTCTTACTGTCTAATTTAGCTGCTAAGAGTTTTACAAATAACATGGGGCTTGTAGAAGCCCTTTATTTAGTTACTAACTTAAGAGTATCATGTTTCATTCTTTGCTTGCTTGAAGATTTGTTTCCAACAAGTGGTTTGGTGCTATTATTTTTAGTGGGATCTTATTTGGAAGACTTTCATCATATGGTATATAAACTTCAAATCTAAGTATTCTTTGCTCATGCGTTTGGAGGCTAATGCAAATGCCAATGCTAAAGTTGAATTATTGGAGGAACAACTCATTCAGCTCAAGGACTTGTTAGAAGAACAATCTACTCAAATGGAGCAACAAGCTATTTGTGTTGAAGCTCTCATGGCACAAATGATGGTTTATATGACCCCACGAGAAGCCGGCAAAATGAAGAAGCCGCACGAGTAGCTTGACTAGATTTACATATTTGGACTTGATTGGATTTGTTGTAGTAGTCCATATTGAACTTTGTTTACTTGATTTCATACGCTTTTTTAAGTTGTATAAAATCTAGTTTTTCAAGCATTGTAATGAGATTTTTGGTTAAAATGTGGTATATTGCTAGTATATTTGGTATAGGTCCCAGCTCAATGAATTTTTTTAGAAAAAAAAAACTTTATTAAGGGTTATGACCCTTGATAAAAACAAAATTACTTATTTTGAGGGTTTTGACCCTCGATACAAGTAATATTTGTGAAGTATCCAACGCTCTTTATGGAGAGTTATAAACCTTTTTATCGAGGGTTATGACCGTCGATAAAGATAAAATACTTTCTCCGAGCTTTGCATAGGCCATCGAAACATCTTTTTCGACAGTGTTTCTATCAACACCTTTCGATGGTCATCTTGATAGTCGAAATAACCTTTTTCGAAGGTTTTTAATACTTATTTCGAGGGTTTTGACCCTAATAAAAAGTCTTTTTTTTTTTTTTTCTTTGTAGTGACATTTCTTGACAATAATTTTAAAATTATATATATATACCATACCTTAAATGAAAAAATTCTCCTATATTATTTAAAAATGAAATAATAATTTAAATATATTTCCACTTATTACTATTACTAAGTAGATGATTTAAGTTAATGAACCTAATGTAATGTTAAAAAAAGAAAAAAAAAACAAATATGGCATTGTTATAATTAAGCAACTATATAAGGGTACTGTAGATTAGGAAACTTCCAAGAAGCTTCCTGTCAACTCCATTATTCAGTCACATGTGAATGTGAGTCCTCCTTTGACTATTAATTCTTCATCTTCCTTCTCGTTTCTATTTTTCTCACCTCCCGCGTGGGTTTCATTATAACAGAAAAATGACGTAGTTTTGCTTATTTTAGCCCCACCCGTATCTAAATTTTTTTTTTTGGAATACGCCTAGGTACGCATGCAGCAATACCCCAACAATATCCGTATCCCCGCAATATCCGGTACAGGTATGGCTCAAAAAAGGGCTCCAAAAATGTTGTACCCTTGCTTCATGTAAAATAGTCCTCGTTTAGTTTCCAAAATTAATTTGAGTGATGAGTCATGTCTAGAATTTTGTGTAGTAACTGGTGTTGAGAATAAGGAGAGAGAGAGAAAAGAGAATGAGCAGAATAGCTTTGTATTGTTAGAATATAAGCCTAATGGGTCTTAGGTCCAATACATGTTTTGTAAAGCACTCTTATTCTTTGTGTAGTACTCATACTTCTGCCTATATAAAGACACTCTCTTGTATTATATTATTCACATAATACAATACACAGACTTTTAGTCTTTAACAGTATAATATATTCAGTGAATAGAATAGTACAAGGGATTGCTTTTATATAGGAAGAGTAGTGTGTGCGGTACAAGTAATATATAATGGGCTGAAGCTGAGTGAGCCTACAATATATATACTAACAACTGGCTTTATAGATAGTTGGAATGAGCTCCACTAATGGCTCAGCAATCAGCATCACCTAGGTGAGAATCTGTTAAATCCTGCACAACCAATATACAGTTGCTAACAATAACATGCATAAGCCTTTTTATCTGCATGCTTGAGCCTAAATAATGACTTCAGCCAACAATATACAATTTTTAGAAAGAAAAAATTCACTACATAATTCAAATATTCTTGAACCGATGCGGAATATATGCAGTTTTAATATTTAAAATTAAGTGACTACAGACGCTACACGATTAGTGTTGTAGGAAAGTAATATGGTATTTAGATTAGTCAATGGTTATAATGGTATGAGATTTTTTTTGGAGAGTAAATACACACTACAATAACAATAAAGATACGGATACAATACTATGTTGAGCTGTTAAGATGTAAATGATATATGGATAATAAAGTGATGCAAGTGGTAGGTCCAGAATCCAAATGAGAACTAATAAAAAACCAACTAACTCAAAATTGTTGTAAAATTATTGTGAAAGTATTGTGTTTGTAGCATTGCTCTTTACAATAAATAAATAAACTCAACACTCAAAGAAATCCATCTAAGGAATGCAGTGCAACAAATGCTCACAACTCTAAGAAATCCATTAAAGAAATCCATTTGCAACCTGTATGCGAAAGACATTGATTGCTTCTTCTTCTGTAGCACCATGTTGTGTCATGTAACATTCAACAGCTGGGTAGAGGCACTCTTTTGCTCAAACTACAAGTACTGAACATTATGTTAGAAGAGCAGTGGGAAGCCATAAACTTTTTTCAAAGGGGGCGCAATTGAATATAAAAAAATTAAAAAATAAAAATGAAATTTTTTTCCTCTAAGTCCTAAGCAAACAATAAATAGATTTACATGTTCTGTTGGCTCACTAGTGAGATAACATACTAAACAATATTAAACATTCTAAGCAAGCAATATCTATTTTTTTAGGTTCACATGCATTTTTTAGTTTTTCTAGGGGGTTTAACATTTAAAGATTTAGCATTTGGGATAGAAGATTGGACATTAGCCTACCAATCTTGTACATTTTTCCCCCTTAAAATATGCATCAATTGTGATTGATTTTCACATAAATTACTCAAAACCTCAATATTTAGTGAACAAACAAATTAAAAAAAATCACAAACTTAAAACCTAGGCTCCCCTTGGCCCCTGGCTCCACCAATGTAGAAGGTATCATAGGTATGCAGGGATGGAACCAAAAATCAAGCTTTTAGTTGCCAAAACATAAACCAAAAAAAATATTTAGAATTCAATAATGAAAAAAAAAAAGAAAAAAAAAATAGTATCATTCAATATTTATAAAATATAAACAAAAGAAAAAAATAATTTCACAATAAATTTTAAATCAATCATTTATTAAACTGTGATTTGGCGTTTTTTAAATCCCAAAATAATCTATGATTAATTCTGTACTAAATTCAGAATAATTTTCCTTTTAGTGTAAAAAATAAAATAAAAATAAATGAATGAATGAATTAAGGTCATGCATGTCTTCTCAAAAAATTCTGATTGATTTATCTAACTATAATGTCCTTCCAAATCAAATTTTTCGTTTAAGTCTATCTTTCCACCGTAGGTACAACGTACAAAAAGGAACGTGTGAACACAAGCTAAATGTCATTGAAATAAAAGGATACATTGAACTTTAAGTTATTGTCCCCTTATGCTACATTATTATCATGTACGATAATTTGTGAAGAACAAGAAAAAAATTAGTGTAAAAAATAAAATAAAAATAAATGAATGAATGAATTAAGGTCATGCATGTCTTCTCAAAAAATTCTGATTGATTTATCAAACTATAATGTCCTTCCAAATCAAAATTTTCGTTTAAGTCTATTTTTCCACCGTAGGTACAACGTACAAAAAGGAACGTGTGAACACAAGCTAAATGTCATTGAAATAAAAGGATACATTGAACTTTAAGTTATTGTCCCCTTATGCTACATTATTATCATGTACGATAATTTGTGAAGAACAAGAAAAAAATTACATGCGTGATGGGAACAAAGTTGTTTTATTAAGTCAATATTGTTTTCTAGGACCAAAATAGAATGCATGAAATATCATTACTTTCATCTGGTCAAGTATGTATTAATCATAATAAGTAACATCAGCACTTTTAAAAAAAGAGTTATGAAAAAATTTGTGTTCCTAAACTTATTATGATAATTAAACTCCAAATGTATTAAGGGGGCACGCCATAATATTTGTGTATAGGTAAGAAATTCAAATTTGTTACCTAAAATTAGGGATTTTGCTAAAAGCGTGGTGGACAGGGAGCAGCCTTTAGGTTTTGACAAAGAGTTGGGTTCACTTGGCAATGGTTGACGTAGTGCGAGGTTCCTTGGGTATAGATGTACAGGTTTCATGGATGAGCGTGCAAGGTTAGTACGTGGTTCCCATGGACATGAATGTACGGGGTTCCCATAAATGAGCGTGCGAGGTTAGCACGTGGTTCACATGGATGGCGTACACGAGGATCACATGGACATGGATGTATAGGTTTCCATGGATGAGCGTGCGAGGTTAGCACGCGGCTCCCATGGATGGCGTACATGAGGATCACATGGACGTGGATGTACAAGTTTTCATAAATGAGCGTGCAAGATAGCACGTGGTTCCCGTGGACATGGATGTATAGGTTTTCATGGATGAGCGTGCGAGGTTAGCACGCTGTTCCCATGGATGGCGTACATGAGGATCACATGGACGTGGATGTACAGGTTTCCATGGATGAGCGTGCAAGGTTAGCACGTGGTTCCCATGGACATGGATGTACAGGTTTTCATGGATGAGCGTGTGAGGTTAGCATGCGGTTCCCATGGATGGCATACATGAGGATCACATGGACGTGGATATACAGGTTTTCATGGATGAGCGTGCAAGGTTAGCACATGGTTCCCATGGACATGAATGTACGGGGTTCCCATGGATGAGCGTGCGAGGTTAGCACGCGGTTCACATGGATGGCATACACGAGGATCACATGGACGTGGATGTATAGGTTTTCATGGATGAACGTGCAAGGTTAGCACGTGGTTCCCATGGATGGAGTACGAGAGATCCAAGGATGATGCGCTACAAGAAGAAAAATGACCCATAGGCAAAGGGAAACTAGGAGGACTTGTTCGTGACCCAAGGAGAGAGGTCTCAAAGCCTAAAAAGAGGCAAAATTTTGTATTAATCAAATGTTATTTACTATTTGTTGAATAAAATCACATATTATTGTATAATTTTAAAATTAAAAAATAAAAATTAAACATTTAATAGATAAAATAGCTATTGATATGTGGTTATCTTGATGTTTTGCAAGCATGAAGAGTGTAAAGAGACAATACGATCTCTGATCAATAATTTATATATTTTTAAAATTAAGCATAGAAAGAACTGTAACAGCATATAAGTTAGGTGAGCCATGGAAATATCCTTGTAAATTTATGTGGACTAGATTAACTTGTCATCTACTCTTTCATATTATTGAACAAAGGACAATGATAAGTTTACACTGTTAACAAAGTACTATAAATTTTCCAAATAGTTGAAAAATCTAGGCCGGTGGACCGTGGGTACTGTAGTGGTTATGGACTTATTAGCCCGTGGTATAGAACAAGTTTTCGTTATAGGACAAGTTAAAGTATACATTACACATGTTTTTCATTTTTGAAAATGTGATCGGTGAGCGTGTGCAATGTAATGTTGCATGAAATATTTATTGGTTTGATGTGGTGTTTAGGAAAACTCAAAATGATGTTTCAACCATTTTCAACATTTTTTTTTTTTGGCAATTAGAAAAAAATAAGCAAGAATTACTTTATATTTTTAGGCTGTGGATAACTAAGTTAAAGATGCTCTTCCAATCCGATAATACAAATTTTTTTTTTGGATGACTCTGAGTGTTAGAATCTAGTTATAGGGTGATCATCTCTCCCCATATATTTTTGTAATAAAAAAATGAAGTAAAAAAATTAGTCAATAATATCTTTCTATAATACTGTAGTTACGATTTATTTATTATTTATTTTTTAATACAATCTCATATTAGGTGATAATATTCAAAATTTTCACATTGCGTGAATAAAAATTTTCACATTTTATCTAAGAACTACTTTAGTAAAATTGTGGGAATCTTTTTCTGATTCGTAAATCGAATGCGAAGTAAAATGGGTTTTGAATGTTCTTGAAGTAAAATCTAAAATGGGTTCGAAATCGTTTTAAATGGGCTATAATTAGTTTTAAATTGCAATGGTACTTGGCACAAATTAAAGTATGTGAGGTCGAATTGTACTGACCCTCGACGCAAAATCAAAGTTCAATTATAATTTAATTTAAATATTTTTTGAGCTTTCACATATTGATGTTTGACTCTGAGTAAGTATTATACTATTGATGTTTCACATAAAATACTTTAATTTCAAAGAGCGTTCTTTTAAATCTCTGTTAATGTTATAATTAGTAGTCCATTGGGCTTTGGGCTCTAGCCCGTGTATATGCTTGTACAGCACATTACTTGTGCATCACTCCTTTTCCTTGTACAGCACATTACTTGTGCATCACTCCCTTTCCTTGTAAAATAAAATGGGTCGAAATCGGTTTTAAATGGGCTATAATTAGTTTTAAATTGCAATGGTACTTGGCCAAATAAAGTATGTGAGGTCGAATTGTACTGCCCTCGACGCAAAATCAAAGTAATTATAATTTAATTTAAATATTTTTTGAGCTTTCACATATTGTGTTTGATTGAGTATTATTATTGATGTTTCACTAAAATCTTTAATATACTCTGTTAATGTTATAATTAGATTTGGGCTTTGGGCTCTAGCCCGTGTATATGCTTGTATACTTGTGCATCACTCTTTTCCTTGTACAGCACATTACTTGTGCATCACTCCCTTTCCTTGTATATTCTCATATGCCTCCTATATAAAGGCACTCTACTGTATTGTATTATTCACTTCAATATACAGAGATTTATTCATAAATCTAACATGGTATCAGAGCCATTGCTCTAAAGTGTTTCATGCAGTCTTCGTCTTTTCTGGCATTCTTCCGCTGCCTCAACCATCTCCGGTATTGCTCCGCCGCCGCCGTCAGAATTCCGGTGTGCCCGCTGCCGTCAAAGGTTGAACAATCGCCAAAGACTCACTGCCTTCGTTGGAACTCCCTCTCCAGGATTCCAATCGAAACACCTCCACCACCATTGGAAAGCTCTCTCAAAGACGATCTCAGCCGCGCAAAAATCACCGCCATCTGACGCCGGACGCGCCGCCACGCGCCGATCAAAGAATCTGCCCGCCGTCACGCCACGTCACGCGCCCCACGCGCCTGGCTCAATCCCGTGACGCCACGTCAGCCCTAGACACAGTCAGCCCTCACCACGCCACGTCAGCCCTAACGCCACGTCAGCACGCCACGTCAGCGCCCGTTGACCACTGTTGACTGCCACGTCATCCGTTGACCGTTGACTTTTGACCGTTGACCGTTGACTTTTGGGCGTTGACTTTGACCGTTTGACCGCGTTGACTTTTTGCAACCCAGGTGTTTCTTACTCAGTTTTTCGTCCTGATTCCATTTTTGCTGTCTGTTTTTGCATATTTTGTGTCTAAATGGCTCAAACTGAGATCTCTCACCCCATTCATGTTACTTTGGATGGTCGAAATTATTTTGTTTGGTCTCAATCTATGCGCAGCTTCATTAAAGGACGAAAACTATGGTTTTATGTCACTGGTGAGATGAAGAAGCCAGTCAAGGGCTCCTCTGAGGATGAAAATGCTTTCAGGATCCGTCTGATTGAATGGGATAGTAACAATCACCAGATTCTTACTTGGCTACGCAATACCTCCATCCCATCCATTTCTAATCTACTGGGAAATTTTGATGATGCTCGTACTGCCTGGGATATGCTCGCCAAACGATATTCCTCCTCACATGGCACTCGGGAATATCAACTTTCAATTGAACAGTATCAGATTCGGCAAGACCCTGGCCAATCTATTAATGACTTCTTTGCTCGTTTCCAGTTCATATGGGACCAACTTGATCTCTCTGATCCACCATGGGATACTCCTAATGATGCAATGAAGTATGCTACCCGTCGTGATCAAATGCGTCTCTACCAATTTCTTATGGCCTTGCATGATGATTATGAGCCTGTCCGTGGTCAGTTGCTTCACCAACTACCTACTCCATCTTTAGATGCAGCACTCAATGACCTTGTTCGTGAGGAGACTCGTCTCCAGACCTTACAAGCTCAGAACAAGCTCAATGTCTTGGCTACTACATCACCTCTTGCACCCCTTCAGCAGTCCGACTCTGATCAGTCTAGCCTGAATACTCGTCGTTCAGATCGGAAATCCAACAAATTCTGCCGATATTGCAAGAAGCATGGCCACACTATTGAGACTTGTTTTCGCCGTAATCGAAGCACTGCTGCTGTTACTCATGGTGATACTGATCAGACACCCACTGCTGCTGTTGCTCCTGCACACTCTGGATCCGCCATCACACTCACCACAGATCAATTAGAAGACATCATCGCTCAGGCTCTCGTCCGGGCTGGTAATGCATCCTCTTCCTCTGCTCTTTCTGTCCTGCCTGGTAAGTTCTCCTCATGGCTCCTTGACTCTGCCTGCTGCAATCACATGACACCTTCTCCATCCTTTTTCTCCCACACTAGCTCTGCCCGTCATGCACCTACTATTCACACAGCTAATGGCTCCACTATGCTTGTTCGTAGTATAGGCACCGTTTCTACTTCCAAACTCTCTATTTCCGATGTCTTTCATGTGCCTAAACTTTCTTATAATCTACTATCTGTGGGTCAATTAGCTGAACTTGGTTATCGCATTATTCTTGATTACTTTGGTTGTATTGTGCAGGATCCCCGGACGGGGCAGGAACTTGGGACCGGCCGTAGAATTGGGCGTCTGTTTGAGATTTCCAGTCTTCGTCTTCCTGCTACTGGTGTCTCTGCTGCTACCTCATCTTCACCTTCCTTATCACTTTGGCATTCTCGGCTCGGGCATGCATCATCTTCCCGGGTACAACAGCTAGTCTCTAGGGGTTTATTAGGTCCAGTGTCTAAGGACAATTTTGATTGTGTTTCATGTCAATTAGGAAAACAACCTGCTTTGCCTTTTCAAAATAGTGAGTCCATGTCTACTGGAATTTTTGACTTAATTCATTCTGATGTTTGGGGACCTTCCCCTATTAATAGTCTTGGTGGATCTCGTTATTTTGTTGTGTTTGTTGATGATTATTCTCGTTATAGTTGGGTTTTTCTTATGCGTTCTCGTGATGAATTACTAAACATTTATCGTAACTTTGCAAACATGGTCAAAACTCAATTTTCCAAAACAATTAAAGTTTTTCGTTCTGACAATGCACGTGAACTTACCCAACATGCATTTGAACACATTCTATATTCCCATGGAACTGTACATCAATTCTCATGTCCAGGCACCTCTCAGCAAAATGGAAGAGCCGAAAGAAAACTTCGACACATCCTTGACACAGTTCGTGCTCTCCTCCTATCTTCCAAAGTTCCTGTACCCTTTTGGGGAGAAGCTGTCCTCACTGCTGCCCATGCCATCAATCGTATTCCAAGTCCAACCATTTCTAATCAGACTCCTTATGAGCGCCTTTTTGGATCTCCACCCCACTATCAACATCTCCGATCCTTTGGCTCTGCTTGTTTCGTCCTTCTTCAGCCTCATGAACACAACAAACTCGAGCCTCGTTCTCGCCTTTGTTGCTTTCTTGGTTATGGTGAAACTCAAAAAGGATATCGATGTTATGATCCTATTGCTCATCGCCTTCGCATCTCCCGTCATGTTGTCTTTTGGGAACATCGTCTGTTCACTGAGGTATCTCAATTTCGTCCCTCTTTCTCCCTCTCTTCTCTCTCAGATCTTTTTCCCGAAGTGTCTCCTCCTTCTCTAGAGTCGTTTCCTCCCTCTCCAGAAGTGTCTACCTCCATTCCACAGACTGAGTCATCTGACCACTCTTCTAGCTCATCCTCTCAAGAGACGCCTCATTCTTCGCCTGAATCCCCGGCTCCTGCACCTTCAGAGGATCCTGCCCCTGCAACCACACTTCGTCGTTCCTCTCGGGTAACAACTCTTCCCTCTCATTTACGTGATTTCCATTGTTACACTGCCCTTGCTACACTGCACGAGCCTCACTCCTATCGTGAGGCCTCCTCTAACCCTTTATGGCAGGCTGCAATGGCTGAGGAACTTGATGCATTATCTAGAACCCGTACTTGGGACCTGGTTGATCTGCCTCCTGAAAAATCTGTGGTTGGTTGTAAGTGGGTGTTCAAAATCAAAACTCGGTCTGACGGATCCATTGAGCGATACAAAGCTCGTCTTGTTGCCAAAGGTTTTACACAGGAGTATGGCATTGATTATGAGGAAACCTTTGCTCCAGTTGCTCGCCTTTCATCTGTCCGCACCCTATTGGCTGTTGCAGCCTCTCGTCAGTGGAAGCTATTTCAGATGGATGTCAAAAATGCATTCCTCAATGGAGACTTGAGTGAAGAAGTCTATATGCAACCTCCACCTGGCCTTTCTCATCCACCTGACAAGGTGTGCCGACTACGTCGTGCCCTTTATGGTTTGAAACAGGCACCTCGAGCTTGGTTTGCTAAGTTTAGCTCTACAGTTTCTCGACTGGGTTTTTCCATAAGTTCTTATGATTCTGCCCTCTTCCTCCGTCGCACCGGCAAAGGTACCATTTTGCTTCTTCTTTATGTTGATGATATGATTATTACAGGTGATGACCTCAGTGGGATTCAAGAACTCAAGGCTTTCCTAAGTCAGAATTTTGAGATGAAAGACCTTGGCCACCTCAATTACTTTTTGGGTCTTGAGATTACCTCCTCTGATGATGGTTTCTACCTCACTCAAGCCAAGTACACCTCCGATCTTCTGTCTCGAGCTGGCCTTACTGATCATAAGATTCTTGATACACCGATCGAATTTAATGCGCGCTTGACTCCTTCCTCTGGAGAACTATTGCCTGATCCTACTCTTTATCGGCAATTGGTTGGCAGCCTAGTCTATCTCACAGTCACTCGACCAGACATCTCATATGCAGTTCATCAGGTGAGCCAGTTTATGTCTGCTCCTCGATCGACTCACTATGCTGCTGTCCTGCGCATCCTTCGATACCTTAAGGGCACTCTTTTCCATGGTCTTCACTTCTCTGCTCAGTCTCCACTTACTTTGAGAGCCTACTCTGATGCCGATTGGGCAGGGGATCCTACTGATCGTCGATCCACTACTGGTTATTGCTTTCTCCTTGGCTCCTCTTTGATCTCTTGGCGAAGCAAGAAACAGTCTGTTGTGGCTCGCTCTAGTACAGAAGCTGAATATCGTGCCCTTGCTGATACCACATCTGAACTCCTCTGGTTACGATGGTTACTACAGGATTTAGGTGTGTCCACTTCTTCTGCTACTCCTATCTACTGTGACAATAGGAGTGCTATTCAGATTGCTCGCAATGATGTCTTCCACGAGAGAACCAAGCACATTGAGATCGATTGTCATCTTGTTCGGCATCACCTTCTCCAGGGTTCCCTCCAGTTGATCTCTGTTTCCTCTCACGATCAGCTAGCCGACATCTTTACCAAGTCACATCCCACTGGACGTTTCCGTGATCTGGTCTCCAAACTCCAGTTGGTTTCTCATCCTCCACCTTGAGTTTGAGGGGGGCTGTTAATGTTATAATTAGTAGTCCATTGGGCTTTGGGCTCTAGCCCGTGTATATGCTTGTACAGCACATTACTTGTGCATCACTCCTTTTCCTTGTACAGCACATTACTTGTGCATCACTCCCTTTCCTTGTATATTCTCATATGCCTCCTATATAAAGGCACTCTACTGTATTGTATTATTCACTTCAATATACAGAGATTTATTCATAAATCTAACAATCTCCAAAGGGGTAAAGACTAAAGAACTTCATAAAATTAATACTTATTGAATTTTGAAATTATGTCTAGCTATAATTTTTTTTTTTGGTACTAGTATACATAATAAAAACATAGTATATATAAATATATATAAACTTGTCATTATATTTTTAGTTTGGCCATGGTTGATGGTCCCCTGTCACTGCCGACTTAGATCGGTGTGTAGATTGATCTAATTCATTCACGGGCTGATAATGTAGGTCATGTTGGAAGCTCGAGGCACAAAAGAGAAATAGAGGTCTAGTGGTTTAAAAGATTAGTATTCAAAGATGAGTAGTTATTACTTATTAGTTTGCATCACTTACAAGTTACATCACACACCACCTAATTGTTAACCTTAATTTTTCCAAATTATAGACATAAATTATTGAATGGTATGAAAATTGATGTGAGCAGTACTCAATACCTTTCAAAGATTCTATCCAAAGTAATTGATGGACCAATAAAAAGGTTTTCCAATGTTTGAAAAATCAGGCACTTATAGTACTATAAATTAAATGAGGCAATGATAGTACTGTAAATTTTCCAAATATTACTGTAGCGGTTATGGACTTATAAGCCCTTGGTATAGAACAAGTTTTCAAGTTTAAGCACACATTACACCCACATGTTTTTTACTTTTGAAAATGTGATCGGTGAGCGTGTGCAATGTTGCATGAAATATTTATTTGTTTGATGTGGTGTTTAGGAAAATACAAAATGATGTTTCAACCATTTTCAACATTTAGAAAAAAACAAACAAGAATTATTTTTTATTTTTAGGTTGTGGATAACTAAATTAAAGATGCTCTTCCAATCCGATAATACAATTTTATTTTATTTTTTATTATTTTTTTTTATGAAAATGTTCGGACCAACTTTTGCGCACTTTAACTAATCTCAAAGAGACATGTAACACCTTACAAGTTACGTGTACTGTGATAGGCGGAAGGATTTTACTTTGTAAGGTCGCCCAGAAGGGATTGCCGCTTCCTCCACAATTTCAGAAGAAAATATCCACACTCCTATTCATATTTGGTAGGAGCATTTGCCACTTCCTCCACAATTTCTGAAGAAAATATCCACACTCCTATTCATATTTGGTAGGGCCATTTGCCACTTCCTCCACAATTTCAGAAGAAAATATCCACACTCCTATTCATATTTGGTAGGGCCATTTATCCATATATTGTGAGGATATTGTGAGGGGTTGGACGCATGTATAAGCTCGTCTCCTAAGTCCTAATATAATTTTTTCGAGCTTCTCACCCCATTAGGGGCGACTCTACTTGTAGCTCAGGGTGTTCAAGTGAACACCTTGAGTTCTTAAAAAAATGCATGAGTTCTTACAAAAATGCAATAAAAATTTTTTTTATATATATATTGAAGTATTGAACACCCTCAAATAATATTGAACACCCTAGTTGATATCCTGAACACCCTGCAGCCTCTTTTCTTCTTCTTCTTCTCCGCCCCTTCTTTTTCTCTGCCCATTCTTTCTTCGTTCTTTTACTTTTTGTTTTGCTGAAACAGCTGTTTCCTATTTCATTTTCTTTGTTTTATGTGCATGCCTTCTTTGTGTGTGGCCACTGTCCTTCCACGTGTCAACTATGTGTATGAGTAAAACAAAATTTTTGCCAATGTGAACTATGAGTATGGAGCTTTGAATTTTTCTGACAGTACTTCCTTTTTTTTTTTTTTTTTTTTTTCCTCAATGTTTTGAAGAAGTATCTATTTAAATATTAAAATAAATTTTGGTGTGTTTATTTTTTCATTATTTAATATAAGCGTCCATTATTATTATTGGGACTAACATTTATACTAAAGATTGATATGAAATAAAAGTTTATAATTTAAAGAATCTTAATATTAATTGATACCAAAATATTTCATTTTTCTGCCAAACTGACACGGCTTCCGATACAGTATTAACAACATTGCTACCGACTCGACACATTAAATAAAATATTAAATACTTTTTACTTAAGTGCCAAAGACCTATCCTATTTAATATTCTACTTCATTGTATATATCTTGTATATGCTATTTTATTCTCTTTGTCTTTGAAAGCAAACCACTTCACCCTTAATTATTTTATTTCTCAAATGATCTTAACGGTTTATATAATTAGAAGGAAATTTTAAAATTTACTGTCTTTGAATTTTTTTTAATGATATCAGTATATTCAAATTATCATTTTATTAGATTTGTATATTTTAAGTTTTTTAATGACTATTTAAATTTTTAATAGTAATTTAAGTTTTTTAATGAATACCCTGAAAAAATTTCCTGAAACCACCACTGCTGACCCCATATATGTTTGTATTATATATGGAGTATCTAACTTGACTGATACAAAAGGAAGTAGACCTTAGCAACTGGTTGGGTAACACCATTCTTTGTCTTAAGGATACAGATTTTATGAATTTAACATTACCATCTAATCACAGTAGATTCCCTTTGAAGCATTGTTCTCAGAAGACGTTCCTCTGCATCTTAAAAAATACAACTCAACAAATAGTAAATCCACCCTACAACCATGATTGAAAAAGGCCAAAATCAAACAAAAGTTACACAACCCCATCAATCCCTTCAAAATCCCAAAGCTAAATTTGGATTTCAGGTTTGACTGGGGCTGGAATGATGGTTGAACAAGTAACGTCATAAGAAACTGAATTAAGAATTATTGAAAAATAATTACATATAATTAATTTATAATAACTAATAATAGTAAGTGAAAAAAATTCCAAAAGCGAGATTAATATTTTTTGTGTTCTTACTATTACAAGACTACTTTTATGAAATCGAAAGGTCCAAGTCTTTTTTTTTAATAAATAAATAAATAATTCTACCACAAAACTTATAAGTATTTCAAAATCATGTGAAGTTATATAACGATAGTTCAATTCTAATTGTGTGAATATGCAAAATTTCAAAATCATGTGAAGTTATATAATTATGTAGAAATACCTGATTAGTTTATATTTTAATATTTTTCAAAATAAAATCTCATTTCTAAAATTATATGCCACACTTGAGAAATTTTATTTTTCATTCTCACGGTGCTTCTCTGATCTCTCGTCTTCTTTTTTATTTATTTATTTTTCACTGTATTTTTTTTTCCTCAACTCCACTGTGACTTTATCCACCATATAACATATTCACCGATATTTCATTCATTCATTTCACCTTTGTTTCAAACCTTGCAGTAAAGCCAAACGTCACCAAGAACGGAAGTGAGGCATAAGATGGTGTTGCTTGGCAAAGAGATTGGGCTGATTTTGTGTGGTGCATAAAAATTTTTTTTTGGATTTCTTACTTAGCATGAAAAAAGAAAGAAAAGAAAGGTATCCCATCAACAAGCCTATGAACAAGCAATGTATTTTATTTTTAATTTTTTATTTTTTTCTAGTGTATCCAAAAGTTAAATTATTCCAAATATGAATGAAAAATAATAAAATGACGACTTTAACGTGGACCACTTTATTGAGATCTAAATTAAAGTTTAAATATACGCCCTTCGATAAAAAAAATAAAAATAAAACCATTTAAAGAGCTGCTCTCTCTGTCTCGAGGATTCAAGTGGAGCTGATCTACATATATATGGAACTTAACCATATCAAATGGTTCCATTCTTATTGAAAATATTTGCATGGGTCCATGCTTATAACGGCACAGGATCAATGAGCATAGAAGTTATGAAATCTTTGAGCACAGTTCCAGCATTTGTGTAACCATCTTCGTCCTTATACACGACATCCATCACACGTGCAAGGTTGAGAATTCGCGTCAGAAGTGGCATGGGGACAGTAGTTGGGTTGAGGCACTCTTCATTTATGTCCTTCCATGCATCTTTAACTTGTTTGCTCAACTCGTTGGTTGCTTCTTCTTCTGTAGCACCATGTTGTGCCATGTAACATTCAACAGCCGAGGCAACGTGCCCTCTCTTTTGCTCAAACTATAAAATTATTGAATCATTATGTTAGAAGAGTGTCACGTACGTGTTTGGAACATTATTGAAGTAATCAAATTGAGCTTACAATTATAACTATTGTTGTATAGAAATAACATTATACCTTATGTGACACCATGTCATCCATGAGTCTGGCAACCACTGTACAAGCTTTAACGATTTTGGGGTCGCTGGACATCCACTCGAAGGAATCTTTTGTAACAATGTCTCCCATTCCAACCAACAATGTGATTGCTAACGTTGAGTAGCCAGAGGTAACACATGCTATGCGCATATATTCATCCATTGTTGGTATGTGTTTTTGGTGGAGCCATTTGGATTCATGAAAGTACGCCCTAACTTGATTCTTCATCTGAGACAACAAAAAATTTATAGTTAGGATTACTATATTTATTTACAACCTAGTTAACATTTTCTTTCTTTCTTTATCTCGCTCTCTCATTTTGGAATACTAAATTTAAATGTATAGGTGCTCACTGCTTCTATTGCATATTTGACGCGGTATGATCTTCCTTCACCTACTTTTTCTTCCATTTCACAGTAAACATCAAGTAGTGCTTGGTAAAACACTTTCATGTACCCCGGAAGTTGATCAATGGCACTAATATCCCACCTGTAACGTAGGTAGACTTTCTATCTTAATTGACTTCTCAAATTAATATAAACCATAAGAAGAATAATCAATGATAATAAAATGTGTTTCAATTAATTTTAACCTCTCGATTGCTTGATTAAAAAGCTCAAGCTCTTCAGGTGTTCCATACACATCATAGATGTTATCAATAGCTGAGGTCATGGCTATCACTTTGGTTAATATCCTCCTAGCAAGCAAATATTCAGGCTCAAAGTAGACTCCCAATATCCAGAAGTAACACTCAATCACTCTATCTCTGATAAAGGGCAGCTCCCTTGTAAAATTTAAGTCTTTCCACCACCTACAAATACAATTTAATAGAATCATGCAGTTTTTCAACATACAATGATGTACAAGCTTATAACTATTTTAACTCATGCTTATAACTATGACATGGGTTAACAACTAACCTTGCAAGGTCAGAAACTTCTTTCTGGTGCATTTTCTGCAATAGGTTGAAATCCAACTTTGCAAAGGTAAGAAGAACTTTATCATGTGAGGGGTCTTCTTGGTAGATAGTAAAGAAATGTCTTGCCTCTAATCTTGGTAGTCCTTTGTGGATCGGCTGCTTTAATGCATGGCTTACTTGTGCGGCAAGAGGAGGGCTTAAGTGGGATGCTATAGACTCGAGATGTGTGGCAGTGAAGACAAGAGCTTCATCTAGTATAGCTTCCCCGTGGATCTTGAGATATGTGGCTTCGTACAAGCTTAACATTCCTCGTGCATCACTTATAAGTGAGTCCTTGAAATTTCCATTGCTTTCCTTGAACTTAGTGAACTTATCTGCTTCACAATCCAATCACATGGAATAAGTATAAAGATAATAAAGATAAACAATCACTTTAAGAGAAAAAGAAAAGAAAAACTTACCACATGAAATGCGATAACCTTGTTGTCTAAGTAAACGAAACTGGAGAGCTACGGTATAAAGGTCATCATCATTTTCATGGTCATTACTGTCCTGAAGAGTCATGTGCAATTGTTGCAAAGATTTTTCAATCTCATTTTCAAATTGATAAGACACGCCTAAGCGCTGAATCACATCAATCAAGTTTAGTTTTTGTGAGAGGTTCTCAATCGGAGATGTTAGCATCCTTCTCACAGCTTCCTTCATTTCTTGAACTTTTTGTTCCAAATTCTCCTCAGTTTCCTATAGTTGCAATGAATCAATAAAAACATATGCATTTTTCTCAAATAAAAAGCTTAGTTCCTTAAATGATAAGGGAAAGTTATATATATAGTTTTATTCTACTCACAAACTAAAGCATATATTTTAAGGAAAATGTTATTTCCACACTGGTTTTTTATATTTCCGCACTATTAGTGCGGACATATAAAAAGAGGGTGTGGAAATAACATCACCCTATCTTAAATATGTCACTTTAAAACTCAAATTTACATAATTGAGCTAAATCTTATTATACACAACTCTCCCAAGTCTTGGGAGTGGAAAGTTACAATAGGTTGATAACATATTCACGCATAAATCAAGAAAACATGTTTTCTTAATTTATGACCTTGATTCATGCTCATTAAATTACATATGAATCCCTTGATTCATTCTATTATCTTAAACAGTGAGCATGGATGCAGAAGTGACATAAGTGAGAATGGGACGAGGAACTTACCCCTAACACGCCGTACGATTCTAGAATGATGTTATGTAGCAATTGGTTTTATATATAGATACTTGGAACGAGCTCGTTATTCTCTCTACTAAAAGGGACCAGACACTCCCAATTTAGACTATTCATATTAGAAACATACTGGATTCCACTTTGGTGTTCTCACAATACATCGATTCTACAGGTGAGTGAGATCCTACAAAAATATGAAAAGGAGTACTGTTTAGATATTTTTCTCTTGAAATTGTGAATAAGGTTGCAGCTGAAAATCAAATGAAAGGGATTGAATTATCAGGATTCGAAGAGAAAGTACGTCATCCACCACTTAAACTCAAAAAAAAAAATTCTTGTTTTTATTTTGCTAAATGCAAAAAATTAAAATAAAATAAAATTGAAAGCATCATTTTGATTTTTCCTGTAAATTTCTCTAATGTATCCAAAAGTAAAATAATTCCAAACATTAATGAAGAATAATAAAATGGTGACTTTAACCTGGACCACTTTATTGAGATCTAAATTGAAGTTTACATATACGTCCTTCATTAAAAAAAAAAAAAAAAAAAAAACAAAACAAACTTCAAAGAAGCTACTCACTCTGTCTTGAGGATTTAAGTGGAGCTCTATATATATATGGAACGTAACCTTATTAAATGGTTCCATTCTTTTTGCAATATTTGCATTGGTCCATGCTTATAACAGCATAGGTTCAATGAGCATAGAAGATACAAAATCCTTGAGCACAACTCCAGCATGTGTGTAGCCATCTTCGTCCTTATACACCATATCAATCACATGTGCAAGGTTGAGAATTTGCATCAGAAGTGGCATGGAGAAAGTAGGCACTCTTCATTTATGTCCTTCCATGCATCTGCAACCTGTATGCGAAAGTCATTGATTGCTTCTTCTTCTGTAGCACCATGTTGTGTCATGTAACATTCAACAGCGGGGTAGAGGCACTCTTTTGCTCAAACTACAAGTACTGAACATTATGTTAGAAGAGTAGTGGAGAAGCCATAAGCTTTTTTCAAAGGGGGTGCAATTGAATATAAAAAAATTAAAAAATTAAAAAGAAATTTTTTTCCTCTAGTCCTAAGCAAACAATAAATAGATTTACACATTCTGTTGACTCACTAGTGAGATAATATACTAAACAATATTAAACATTCTAAGCAAGCAATATCTATTTTTTTAGGTTCACATGCATTTTTGAGTTTTTCTAGGGGGTTTAACATTTAAAGATTTAGCATTTGGGATAGAAGATTGGGCATTAGCCTACCAATCTTGTACATTTTTCTCTTAAAATATGTATCATCCTAATTTTGAACATTTTTTCCCCTTAAAATATGCATCAATTGTGATTGATTTTCACATAAATTACTCAAAACCTGAATATTTAGTGAACAAACAAATTAAAAAAATCACAAACTTAAAACCTAGGCTCCCCTTGGCCCCTGGCTCCACCAATGTAGAAGGTATCATAGGTATGCAGGGATGGAACCAAAAATCAAGCTTTTAGTTGCCAAAACATAAACCAAAAAAAATATTTAGAATTCAATAATGAAAAAAAATTAGAAAAAAAAAAAAAATCGTATCATTCAATATTTATAAAATATAAACAAATGAAAAAAATAATTTCACAATAAATTTTAAATCAATCATTTATTAAATTGTGATTTGGCGTTTTTTAAATCCCAAAATAATCTATGATTAATTCTGTACTAAATTCAGAATAATTTTCCTTTTAGTGTAAAAAATAAAATAAAAATAAATGAATGAATGAATTAAGGTCATGCATGTCTTCTCAAAAAATTCTGATTGATTTATCAAACTATAATGTCCTTCCAAATCAAATTTGTCGTTTAAGTCTATCTTTCCACTGTAGGTACAACAAAAAGGACCGTTTGAACACAAGCTAAATGTCATTGAAATAAAAGGATACATTGAACTTTAAGTTATTGTCCCCTTATGCTACATTATTATCATGTACGATAATTTGTGAAGAACAAGAAAAAAATTACATGCGTGATGGGAACAAAGTTGTTTTATTAAGTCAATATTGTTTTCTAGGACCAAAATAGAATGCATGAAATATCATTACTTTCATCTGGTCAAGTATGTATTAATCATAATAAGTAACATCAGCACTTTTAAAAAAAGAGTTATGAAAAAATTTGTGTTCCTAAACTTATTATGATAATTAAACTCCAAATGTATTAAGGGGGCACGCCATAATATTTGTGTATAGGTAAGAAATTCAAATTTGTTACCTAAAATTAGGGATTTTGCTAAAAGCGTGGTGGACAGGGAGCAGCTTGTAGGTTTTGACAAAGAGTTGGGTTCACTTGGCTTGGAGTCATTTTCAATCCCAAACCAAACCAAGTTTCACTTGGACCACTTACAACCCATTATTACAAAAGTTACTGAATCAAACTATCTCACAAGTGACTGGTTTGGATCAGTCGAATTGAGCTTTTTTGTCAGGTCTATTGGACCATTTATCTCCAATTTAAAATTAGACTTTTTTATATTAATCAAATATAATAAAAATAATAATTCTCAAATGTATCAAACTAACAAGTTTCCATCCAAAAATATTTTAAAAAGAAATGCATCAAACTTGCCATTTGGTTCTTGTTTTTATCTAAAAGAAAACTTCCTAAGTTTCCAGAGTCATGGATGACATGGTTGATGGCATGGGGTGATCTTGTTGTCTGAAAACAAATCACATGACGACCGACAAATAGGGACAAGACTAGTGTTAACACACTAGGGCAGTTTCCCTAGTTTCATAGGTCAATAGATTACATGATGTGATACTCAAATGCACCTCCCAAACCACATGGTTTCCATAAAAAAGACAAATAGTTTCATAGGTCGATAATAAGTTATATGAATCATATGATATAATATGGTTGGTTATTCTTTAGTACATGTGTGTTAAGGAATCTCACATTGGTTAGATATTATAGTTGTGTTAATAGTCTTATGTATAAATATGATACCTCACAACACATTGTAGTCATCCAAAAAATATCACACAGTAAATATAATAAAGATGTAGCGTATTGGCTACATCCTGTGGACGTAGGCTCACATAGCCGAATCACGTGAAACTCTAGCCTCCACTCTCTTCCTCTCTCAATCTCTTTTATATTTTCCATTGTCATTAGATTTAGGTTTTCCACATCATGCTGGTCTCTTCCAAATGTCAACATGAATGAAAATAATAAAACGGTGACTTTGCAAACTAGCTAGATCACTTTATTGAGATATAGATTAGAGTTTCAACAGGCATATGCTACATACATTCTTTGATAAAAACAAAATTTATTTATTTATTAGGGTGGCTCACTCTGTGGAGCTCTGCATATGGAATGTTCTACTATTGGAATATTGCATGGGTCCATGTTTATATCGGCACAGGATCAATAAGCAAAGAAGCTACAAAATTCTTGAGCACAATTCCAGGATGTGTGTAGTTATCTTTGTAACGTCCTCGGCTCTGATACCAACAGACGCACTACTCAATATTGTCCTCTTTGGGACACACAGATCTCAAGGCTTTGTCCCGGGGAATAGCTCCTCCCAGAGCCCCAGGCGCGTCCCCCATGAAAGGACCCTTAAGTTAATTCTACACATGAATTAGGCTACAGCATGGTACAGAATTCAATGGCAAGGGTCCAAGGTTCTACACATGGGGGACGCGCCTGGGGCTCTGGGAGGAGCTTTCCCCGGGACAAAGCCTTGGGAGGTGTGTCTTTCCCAGGCAATATTGAGTAGTGCTCTTTGGTATCGAGCCGGGGACGTTACAAAAAACGCGTTTTGGTATGGGGGATCCACAGCAGTCCCCCTCCAAGAATGCCTCTTTGGCATCTGTTTGTCCCGGGGAATAGCTTCCCAGAGCCCCAGGCGCGTCCCCCATTTAGAACCTTGGACCCTTAAGTCTTGAATTCACACATGAGTACCATTAGATAGCCTAATGTTTGTGTAGAATTCTGGACTTAAGGGTCCAAGGTTCTACACATGGGGGACGCGCCTGGGGCTCTGGGAGGAGCATTCCCCGGGACAAAGCCTGAGGGACTTGTGTCTTTCCCAAAGAGGACAATGTAACATTCAACAAAAAATTTTAGCCGATGCACTCTGTAAAAATGATAATTGAAAGGAATGAGCTAAAGCCCAGTAAGTAGATAAATAATGGGGTTAGGGGAGATGCAAGTTTATTGATACTAAAGCTGTTACAAAACATCGTTATTGGAAACTTTTATACAAACTCTCAAAATCATCTTCCTTGCAATATCGAATATTTAGAAAGAATAATGCAACACCAAGCTTTTCAAGATATGAATAGAAACAACATAATACACCATGTAATATAATTTTCAATACATTTCAAAACCATAAAACCGCAAAACAAATACCAAGGCCACTGTTCTACTAGGAGCTTCGTTAGGCCCACAAGTAAAAGACCACACAACTGGCTTCTACCAGGAGCTTCGTTAGGCCCACAGGTAAAAGACTTCATAACTTGGCTTCTACCAGCTTCGTTAGGCCCACAGATAAAAGACCAAACAACTTTATTTCTACCAGAGCTTGTACACAGGTAAGTTGTGTTCCTACCAGGAGCTTCGTTAGGCCCACAGGTAGTTGTGATTCTACCAGGAGCTTCGTTAGGCCCACAGGTAAACGGCATCCAGCTGGGTAATCACCATATAATCACAATTGTCATGGCACAAGGGTAAAACAACAAAATAGCGACATAATAAAAATAGTTCTGGAAAGCCTTTCACTTCAAAGTATTCACAAAGCTTGTCACTTATCCAACTAATTCCCAAACATTTAAAAGTTTCCAAAACATCTAACCACAAAATCAATGATAAAGCATTTTAGAAATCACAATAATCCAATAACTTTATCAAATAACTCTCCAAGGATTAATGAAAGATGCTTATAAAATTTCCAATCTAGCAAATATGCATTTCCCCAAATGCAATCAAATATAATGCACTCGAAACACAAAACCCCTTAGGAATCTTTTGTGACAATGTGATGATTATTTTTCTCCCATTCTACAACTAAAATCCTAATCTCCAATGCTCCTAGAGATTAAATAGAACCTATAAAAGACAATGAGCAAGCCTTGCCAAAATCATCTAAAACCTCATAACCCAAATACACTAATTGAATGGAAAATTAAGCTAATCACTATTAACATTTGAATCCAAAATCCTTAAATTCTCACCATAGGAAACCACCATAACACTTTTACAAAACCCCTAACTATTCCTCAAATAAATCCACCAAAATCAAAACCCATTTCCTTAATCACATAAATATCATAAGATTGCAACTAAATCACATATAACACTAAGTTACTTAGATTTGTAAAGAAACAACAAAATATAAAAACCTTCAAGCTTTTACCAAAATTGGAAGTAAATGGAGCCTAGAAAGTCTCCTATAGTTCCTCCGTAAATTACCGGAATTCCGCCGGTGGTTGTGGTGGTTAACCGGTGAGAAGAGAGAGAATGAGAGTGACCATGAGAGGTAGGGGAGAGAGTGGCTTCATTAAAGTAAAGAAAAAATGAATGGTGGGGTCTTGTGGGGTAGGTGGGACTCTGGGGGCTTCTAACTTGATTATTATTATTATTATTATTTCTTCTGTTTTGGGCTGTTCTGGACGTTACAATCTTCGTCCTTATACACGATCTCACTCACACGTGAAAGGTTAAGAATTCGCATCAGAATTGGCATGGAGACAGTTGTTGGGAGGAGGCACTCTTCGTTTATGTCCTTCCATGCATCTGTAACTTGTTTTCGGAACTCATTGATTGTTTCTTCTTCTGTCGCACCATGTTGTGTCATGTAACATTCAACAGCCGATGCAACGTGCCCTCTCTTTTGCTCAAACTACAAATATCGAATCATTATATTAGAAGTAAATCACATGTATGTTTGGAACATTGAACTAATCAAATTGGGCTTTATTATTGAGTTGTACAGAAATAACATAACACCTTATGTGACATCATATCATCCTCGAGTCTGGAAAGCACTGTGGATGCTCTAACGATTTTGGGGTAGCTAAACATCCACTCGAAGGAATCTTTTGTGACAATGTCTCCCATTCCAACTAGAGATGTGGTTGCTAACATTGAATAGCCAGAGGTAACAACTGCAACGTGCATATATTCATCCATTGTTGGTATGTGTTTTTTATGGAACCATTTGGCTTCATTAAAGTAACCTCTAACTTGATTCTTCATCTGAGACAACGAGCAAAGTTTACAATCAGGTCAACTAAATTTACAACATAGTCAACATTTCTATTGCGATGTGCATATATGTAAAAGGTGATAACTGCTTCTATTGCACGATATTTCTAAATTTATATGTATGATGCTTACTGCTTCTATTGCATATCTGACACGGTATGATCTTTCTTCACCTAATTTTTCTTCCATTTCATAATAAACGTCTAAGAGTGCCCGGTAACACACTTTCATGTACTCTGGAAGTTGATCAATGGCACTAATGTCCCACCTGTAACGGAGTTATATTGTCTATGTCAATTGACTTTTGAAATTAATGTAAACTGTTAGAATAATAGTTAAATGTTAAATTTACACTTTATTATAATAGATAGCTGAAATGAGAAAGTGTGAATTAATTTCAACCTGTCGACTGCTTCAGTAAAGAGCTCAATCTCTTCAAATGTGCCATACACATCATAAATGTCATCAATAGCTGAGGTCATGGCTATCACTTTGGTTAGCATCCTCCTAGCAAGTAAATATTCAGGCTCGAAGTACACTCCCAATATCCAAAAATAGCACTCAATCACTCTGTCTCTGATAAAGGGTAGTTTCTCTGAAAAGTTTAAGGCTTTCCACCACCTATAAATACAGTTTAATAGAATCATGCACAACGTACAGTGATGTACAATCTTATAGCTATTATTATCTCACGCTTGCAACTATAAGTCTATGACATGGCTTAAGAACTAACCTTGCGATGTCAGAAACTTCTTTCTGATGCATTTTCTGCAATAGGTTGAAATCCAACTTTGCAAAGGTAAGAAGAACTTTATTATGTGAAGGTTCTTCTTGGTAGATTGAAAAGTAATGCCTTGCCTCTAATCTTTGTATTCCTAAGTGGATAGGCTGCTTTAAGGCATGGCTTACTTGTGCTGCAAGAGGAGAGCTTAAGTGGGTTGCCATAGACTTAAGATGTGTGGCACTGAAGACAAGAGCTTCATCTAGTATAGCTTCCCCGTGGACCCTAAGATGTGTGGCTTCATACAAGCTTAACATTCCTCTTGCATCACTTATAAGCGATTCCTTGAAATTTCCATTGCTTTCCTTGAACTTGGTGAACTTGTCTGATTCAGGATCCAATCATAAGAAATAAGTCACTTGTAGAATTGAACAAGGCAATAAAGATATATAAACAATCACTTTAAGAGAAAAAAGATAAACTTACCACATGAAATGCGATAACCTTGTTGTCTAAGCAAACGAAACTGGAGAGCTACGGTATAAAGGTCATCATCATTTTCATGGTCATTAGGGTTATGAAGAGTCATGTGCAATTGTTGCATAGCTTTTTTAATATCATTTTCAAAATGATAAGACACGCCTAAGCGTTGAATCTCATCAATCAAGTTTAGTTTTTGTGAGAGCTTCTCAACCGGAGATGTTAGCGTCCTCCTGACTTCTTCCTTCAATTCCTGAACTTCTTGTTTCAAATTCTCCTCATTTTCCTACAATAGCAATTAACCAATGAATAACATATGCATTTGAATTTTATATTCTCAAATAAAAGCTTAGTTTCTTAAATTCAAAGGGAAAGTTATTTATATATAGTTTTATCCTTATAAAAAACTAAAACACATACTTTTAAATGTGTCATTTTAAAACCCACACTTACATTATTGTGCTAAACTAAACCATACTTACTCCATTTTTTTTTCTTCCCTAAATCTTATACACAACACTCCCAAGTCTTGGGAGAGGTAAGATACAATAGTTTGAAAACCAAGATAAAACTTGGTAATTTTATATGAACGGATCTACACCTAAATTTAATTGAATTTAAGGCTTAATTGAGTTGAGATTGAGATCAAGTTATTGAAAAACACAAAAATAAGCTCCAACTTAAAGGGACAACAAAATGGACGAAAAGACACATATTTACCAATGAGTCAGAAGCATATGTGAGGAAATGGTCACCCCAAATGCTAGGATGAAAATCTGCTGATCGACGATTAGTTTCTGGCATAGCATTTTGGGTTGGGGCAGCCACTTCTGAAAGTAGAGCAGACATTTTCTTTTCTAAATGTTAGAGTTTGGGAACTTGGTGTCAAATTGTTGTTGTAAATGTGTCACCTTTAGTTCTTCAAGGGCAAGTGTGAGAGGAAGAGATTACGTGCTTAGGTATTTATAGTAATACTTGCGATAGAAACCCCCACCCTACGTGATGAAACTTTATTAAAATATTTCGTCATTGCATTTTTAGTTATGACAAAAGTGTGTTAGATATTGAAAACAAGAACCCGCACATGCTGATAATCCTATAATGTCGAAGAGTCATGCACACCTGTCGAGAAACAGCACACCTTAGAGAAACAGTCAAACAGTTGGCTTCAAAGAGTAGTATTAAGAAAAGTCTATCAGCTGTAATTGAGGGTCCATCCATGTATCTCGTTTTGAAATCTTTGAAAATTCTAAACTCGGACACTATTACTTTGTTGGTTATGGACTTGGTAGGGACTTTGTGTCCCTAGTAATACTCTTCTTTTATTTTCCAAAATATGAGGGATGAATCATATCTAGAATGATGTAGTAACTGGCTTTATAGATAGTTGGAACGAGCTCCACTAATAATATAAGAGACGTACAAGATTCTATTTCCATGCTTATGATGACTCAGCATCAGCCAGGTGAGAATCTGTAAAATCCTGCACAACCAATATAGAGTTGATAATAATTATAACTTGCATAAGCCTTTTTATCAGAATGCTTGAGCCTAAATTTATAAGGGCTTCAGTCAACAATATTCAATTTTTAGAAAGAAAAACTTCACTGCCTAATTCAAATATTCTTGAACCGATGCAGAATATATGCAGTTTTAATATTTAAAATTAAGTGACTACGCTACACTATCAGTGTTGTAGGAAAGTAATATGGTATTTAGATTAGTAAATGGTTATACTGATTGCCAACTCCAAATTGTTATAAAATTATTTTGAAAGTATTGTGGTTACAGCATTGCTCCTTACAATAAATAAATTTACTCAAACACAGCCATCTAAGGAATGTAGTGCAACAACTGCTGACAACTCTAAGAAATCCACTAAAGATATACAGAGCAGAAAATATTGAGTACTAAAACGAAACATTTAAAAGGATAAAGACCATTTTAAAATATTAAGCAAAGTTTAAGCTCTAAATGTGTAATTAAACTTAACTTTTTATTGAATTAGTGTTTAAGTGCCATTATAATAAAATATCAAAATGTTTTAAGTGCAATTTACCTGATTTTCCATTATTTTTAGTAGGTAGTTATAATTAACTCACTGAGAGTACAAATTAAAACGGTTTAGAAAGTCCGAGGTTTTAATTTTAAATTTAAAATATAAGATTTATTTATGAAACCCAAAAAGTTCATGCACAAAATGAGTTAAAAATCAAATTTAATCTTTATATATTATAATGTTACCGCATGGATCTTTCGAAGTAACAATAATCTACAAAGCTTATAATCCCAAAATTTTTGGAGTCAGCTAAAAATCTTTAACATTTAGTTAATTTTCCTAAATTAAATTGTATAGGTTGCCATATCACATGTATTCTTTTTCAATATTCAATTTATTGATCATACTTTTTATTATTTTAATAATTGATGTGTCCTTAAAAAAAATAACGGAGAGTATAAAAAGAAAGAAAATAGGACTATGGACCATTCGCCTTATTTTCTCTTTAGCTTTATCACCTTTTGATTACTTTACACTAAACCTGACTTCAAAATTATATCATTTCAGCTAGGTACAGAAGGAAAATATAAAAAAATAATAATAATATAATGGACTTTTAGTTGTGTACTTTATTGTATTCTTAAATTACTTATGAGTACATACAACTTTCACTTTTATTTTTTAATTTTAGCCCATTGAAAACTAAATATTTTTATTTTTATTTTTTAAAAGATGCATTTTAACACATTGTCTCGTACATTGCAAAGGTTATTGTCTAGTATATTAATAAGGGTCCGGTTATAATTCTATGAATATTTCGCATTCTTTGAGAAGAAATACAATTCTGTTCATTTAGCCTTCCATCTCATCAAAATTTTGCATTTTTATCTAAGTATTAATTAATTATTATGTGTTAATGTTAGATGAATTTAATTCTATGCATTAATTATTTGTGTACAGATCAAGTTATTGTTTTGTGTACACATTACACATGATGTAACTTTCTATTAATGTTTTACCACTCAATAACTTTTTATTAATTTAACATATTCAAAATTGTATCGACTGTTGGATTACACATTTACATTGTTTTTAACATGCATGCAAAATTTTGGGTTAATCAAATGTTATTTACTATTTGTTCAATAAAATCACATATTTTTGTATAATTTTAAAATTAAAAAATAAAACTTAAACATTTAATAGATAAAATAGCTATTGATCTGTGGTTATCTTGATGTTTTGCAAGCATGAAGAGTATAAAGAGACAATACGATCTCTGATCAATAATTTATATATTTTTAACTGTTTTTATTGATACGTATGAGGGACATAATATGTTTTATGGAGATAATGTCAAAGACTAGCCTTGATCAATTTTTCATTCTGCATTTGTCCGATCTGTTAGTTCATTTATTTATTTATTGAACAATTTAATTTATGTTTATTGTTCTTGTTTATAAATTATAGGGGAAATTACACTTTACCACCCTCAACTATCACCCATTTTTCACTTCACCCCCTAAACTTTAAAAAGTAACAATTGCCCCCCTAAACTAATCGAATTGCACGACCGTTGCCCCCTGAGGCCAAAATCGAGTTAAAATAGACATAATAGAGCAGGCCGTTACCTACTGGAAGGAGCCACACTTGAAGAAGAGTCAAAAGAAAACTCAGAGATACAAGTTGGCCTATTCCGTGTTGCTCTATTCCGTCTATTTTAACTCGATTTTGGCCTCAGGGGGTAACGGCCGTGCAATTCGATTAGTTCAGGGGGGCAATTGTTACTTTTTAAAGTTTAGGGGGTGAAGTGAAAAATAGGTGATAGTTGAGGATGGTAAAGTGTAATTTCCCCTAAATTATAATAGTAAATTAAGTTAAGTAATATACTCAACATAGTCATCATTGAAATAAGACACAGAGCATTTATCCCACTTGGCATAAATCAGCAGGGAGGAAAACCACCAATGCATATAAGAAATGGCTGATATAAGTAACGACTACATATAGGGTATATTACAAAGCATAATCTATTGAGGGTTCATAAGTTATCAATGTTGAATTTCACCCTAGCCAGTGACTTTTTCACTACAAGAAACTTTATTTT
>OU015765.1:37400687-37426152 GCA_907173295.1 Fagus sylvatica
CTTGATTTTTCAAATATTGGAAAATGTACTTACTCATCGCCTGATTTTCAAACACTTGAAAATGTGATAGACCGAGGGACCCTCAATTACACTTGATTTGAAACCAGTAGACAACTGTTTGACTTCTCCGAGTGTGCTTGAATCATCAACATTATACGTCATCAGCATGTGCGGGTCTTTGTTTCCAACTTCATTAGTTGGAGACATACCTTTTTTTCCTACAACCTTTGTCATAATTTTAAAGCAGTCAAATGTGAGTAATTGATAATCACTTTCATATGCATCTATTACTGCATATATAGACTTTTTGCTTTGTTTTAAACCAATTTGTGAATAACGGTCTAGTTTGCCAGCATAGTAAGAATGTAATGACAAAACATTTTAATAAAGTTTCACCCGGTCATGAGGAGGGGCTTTCTTAATGCAACTATCTATATAGAATACAATATAGTTAACAATTAATTCACCTCTCAAACCATGAAACCATGTCATTAGTTCACCTCCTCAAATTAAGCTACATTAGACTATTATTTTCCTTTCTTTTATTTTATTTTTTCTCCTCACGAAAATAATGCCATGCCATTTCAAAACTCCTTATTCTGCCATTATTTATTCCCATTGTCCCATATGATCTTTATATAAAGAAGTATTTATGCACAATTGATAAATGCATTGTGAGGATTTAAAATTTCTAACGACTAAAACTAAATAAAAATGGCCTCTCTCTCTCTCTCTCTCTCTCTCTCTCTCTCTCTCTCTCTCTCTCTCTCTCTCTCTCTCTCTCTCTCTCTCTCTCTCTCTCTCTCTCTCTCTCTCTCTCTCTCTCTCTCTCTCTCAGAGTGAAAGGCCTCAAATCAATTGAAATAAATACAAATAAAAAGGAAATTAAATGTTGGCACCTAATGCCTCACGAGTCACTGAATAGACAACTATATCATGCCTCATTTTTCTTCTCGTAATGAAATCATCTTTTATAAAAAGGAATCAAATTTATTTTATTGACTGCCACCAAACAGCATAGTAGCAAACTAAGAATGTAATGTCAAGTCAAAAAAAAAAATATTGGTTGTGCAGGATTTTACAGATTCTCACCTGGTTGATGCTAAGTCATCATAAGCATGGAAATAGAATCTAGTACGTCTCTTATATTATTAGTGGAGCTCGTTCCAACTATCTATAAAGCCAGTTACTACATCATTCTAGATATGACTCATCCCTCATATTTTGGAAAATAAAAGAGTATTACTAGGGACACAAAGTCCCTACCAAGTCCATAACCAACAAAGTAATAGTGTCCGAGTTTAGCAAATAACAAAAGAGTAATGCTAGAGACACAACTTATTTTACAACCAAATACTTACAAACTGATGTGGTATCCAAGGTGGAGGTTGCCATGCCATGTCATTAAAATAATAATGAATTAATGATGGCTAAATTTAAGTGTTATATTTTAATGACATGGCAACCTCCACCTTGGAATGCCACATCAGTTTGTAAGCATTTGGTTGTAAAATAAGTTGTGTCTCTAGCATTACTCATAACAAAATAATAGCCGCCTTGAATTTTCAAAGATTTCAAAACGAGATACCTGGATGGACCCTCAATTACAGCTGATAGACTTTTCTTAATACTACTCTTTGAAGCCAACTGTTTGACTGTTTCTCTTAGGTGTGCATGACTCTTCGACATTATACGATTATCAGCAAATGTGGGTCTTTGTTTTCAACTTCATTAGTTGGAGACATACTTTTTTTCCTACAACCTTTGTCATAATTTTAAAGCAGCCAATGTGAGTAATTGATTATTATCACTTTCATTTGCATCCATCACTGCATAGAATTTTTGCTTTGTTTTAAAGCAATTTGTGAATAACGGTCTAAGTTGGCAGCAAACTAAGAATGTAATGACAAAACATTTTAATAACGTTTCACTTGGTGAGGTGGGGGTTTCTTAATGCAACTATCTATATACAATACAATATAGTTAACAATTAATTTACCTCTCAAACCATGAAACCATGTCATTAGTTCCCCTCCTCAAATTAAGCTACATTAGACTACTATTTTCCTTTCTTTTATTTAATTTTTTATCCTCACCAAAATAATGCCATGCCATTGCAAAACTCCTTATTCTGCCAGTATTTATTCCTATTGTCCCATATGATCTATATATAAAGAAGTATTTATGCACAACTGATATATGCATTGTGAGGATTTAAAATTTCAAACGACTAAAACTAAATAAAAATGGCCTTAATTATGACACTCTCTCTTTCTCTCTCAGAGAGTTAAAGGCCTCGAATCAATTGAAATAAGTACAAATAAAAAGGAAATTAAATGTTGGCATCTAATGCCTCACGAGTCACCGAATAGACAACTACATCACGCCTCATTTTTCTTCTCGTAATGAAATCGTCTTTTTATAAAAAGAATCAAATTTCTTTAATCGACTGTCATCAAACCGCTAACAAAAATTTCATTTCTTTAAGGTTTTTTTTTTAACCCCATTTTGCACAGTGCTGAAGAAGATGATTAAATTTTGAGAGGGAAAAGCTTCCGCAGGGGCGCGGGTAATTTTATCAACGCTAATTGACGGGTGACTCCAGTCGTCAATAATTAATGCTATTAATTATCAATGGTTTTAAGTGACTGTTGATAAATATTTGTTGAGAAAAATAAAGTTTCTTGTAGTGAAAAAGTCACTGGCTAGGGTGAAATTCAACATTGATAACTTATGAACCCTCAATAGATTATGCTTTGTAATATACCCTATATGTAGTCGTTACTTATATCAGCCATTTCTTATATGCATTGGTGGTTTTCCTCCCTGCTGATTTATGCCAAGTGGGATAAATGCTCTGTGTCTTATTTCAATGATGACTATGTTGAGTATATTACTTAACTTAATTTACTATTATAATTTAGGGGAAATAAACAAACTATCACCTATTTTTCACTTCACCCCCTAAACTTTAAAAAGAACAATTGCCCCCCTAAACATAATTGCACGGCCGTTACCCCCTGAGGCCAAAATCGAGTTAAAATAGACGGAATAGAGCAACACGGAATAGGCAATTGTATCTCTGAGTTTTCTTTTGATCTTCTTCAAGTGTGGCTCCTTCCATAGGTAACGGCCTGAACTATTTTACATTTTGGCCTCAGGGGGCAACGGTCGGAATTCAAGTTTAGGGGGGCAATGTTACTTTTTAGAGGGGGTGAAGTGAAAAATTGATAGTTGAGGGTGGTAAAGTGTAATTTCCCCTAAATTTATAAACAAGAACAATAAACATAAATTAAATTGCAATAAATAAATAAATGAACTCAGATCGGACAAATGCAGAATGAAAAATTGATCAAGGCTTCTTTGATTATCTCCATAAAACATATTATGTCCCTCATACGTATCAATAAAAACAGTTAAAAATATATAAATTATTGATCAGAGATCGTATTGTCTCTTTATACTCTTCATGCTTGCAAAACATCAAGATAACCACAGATCAATAGCTATTTTATCTATTAAATGTTTAAGTTTTATTTTTTAATTTTAAAATTATACAAAAATATGTGATTTTATTGAACAAATAGTAAATAACATTTGATTAACCCAAAATTTTGCATGCATGTTAAAAACAATGTAAATGTGTAATCCAACAGTCGATACAATTTTGAATATGTTAAATTAATAAAAAGTTATTGAGTGGTAAAACATTAATAGAAAGTTACATCATGTGTAACTTGATCTGTACACAAATAATTAATGCATAGAAATTAAATTCATCTAACATTAACACATAATAATTAATTAATACTTTGATAAAAATGCAAAATTTTGATGAGATGGAAGGCTAAATGAACAGAATTGTATTTCTTCTCAAAGAATGCGAAATATTCATAGAATTATAACCGGACCCTTATTAATATACTAGACAATAACCTTTGCAATGTACAAGACAATGTGTTAAAATGCATCTTTTAAAAATTAAAATAAAAAATATTTAGTTTTCAATGGGCTAAAATTAAAAAATAAAAGTGAAAGTTGTATGTACTCATAAGTAATTTAAGAATGCAATAAAGTACACAACTAAAAGTCCATTATTATTATTATTATTATTTTTATATTTTCCTTCTGTACCTAGCTGAAATGATATAATTTTGATGTCAGGTTTAGTGTAAAGTAATTAAAAGGTGAAAAATATAAAGAGAAAATAAGGTGAAGGGTCCATATATAGTCCTATTTTCTTTCTTTTTATACTCTCTGTTATTTTTTTTAAGGACACATCAATTAAAAAAATAATAAAAAGTATGATTTAAGTTACAATTGAATGACAAAAAAGAATACATGTGATGAAACCTAACTAATCTGTTAAAGATTTATAGCTGATCCAAAAATTTTGGGATTAAGGCTTGGTTGTTGTTATTGTTACTTCGAAGATCCATGCGGCTCATATATAAAGATAAATTGATTTTCAACTCAGTTTTTGTGCATGAACTTTTTGAGAGTCATACACACTTGTTAGAACTAACAAATCACTCCAACTCTTTTATCTACTTTTGAAAATCAGACAACTCGAAAATAATTGAGGTATATCCTCATGGGTGTAATATTCAAAGCCTCTAAATATCCTGTTGCTGATCAGCTGTCAGAGATTAGCACACTGATCCCTCGTTGCCCTTTTGGACCATAGGAGTGTCGAGTCTTCAATGCAGGGTATGAGCTGAAATAATCAAGAAGCTCTTATCCACTGAAATTTAAATTCGAAGAAAGAAATTATTATAGTTGCACGTTAGTGATAAGAAAATTAGATTAAACAGTCATTTCATAAGCAAACAGTAGAATATGATTGCACCTTATTGTTTTCATTCAGCTGATATTTATGTGTTCATTATGACAACCGTCGGGGGCCAAGAAATTTAAGGACATTAAATCATCTACATTTAAAGATCTTATTACATAAAAAAAAGGGTCAATTTATTTAAATTCTAATGTTACTGGCCACTGGCAAAACGAGTTAAATTCTAATGTTATTGGTTTATTTTTTTAGGATAAAATAAATAATTATTATACCTATAGTTTAGTGTGTGGTTTCAAAATAAATCTTATATTTTAAAATTTATATTTAAAACCTCGGACTTTCTAAACCGTTTTAATTTGTACTCTCAGTGAGTTAATTATAACTACCTACTAAAAATAATGGAAAATCAAGTAAATTGCACTTAAAACATTTTGATATTTTATTATAATGGCACTTAAACACTAATTCAATAAAAAGTTAAGTTTAATTACACAATTAGAACTTAAACTTTGCTTAATATTTTAAAATGGTCTTTATCCTTTTAAATGTTTCGTTTTAGTACTCAATATTTTCTGCTCAGTATATCTTTAGTGGATTTCTTAGAGTTGTCAGCAGTTGTTGCACTACATTCCTTAGATGGATGTGTTTGAGTAAATTTATTTATTGTAAGGAGCAATGCTGTAACCACAATACTTTCAAAATAATTTTATAACAATTTGAATTCTGAGTTTTTATTATCTATCATTCACACTTGACACTCAACATTAGTGTGAAAGAGTTGTGTCTATACCTTTATTGTTATTGTTCTCATGTGTATTTACAGAAAAAAAATCTCATATCAATATAACCATTTACTAATCTAAATACCATATTACTTTCCTACAACACTGATAGTGTAGCGTAGTCACTTAATTTTAAATATTAAAACTGCATATATTCTGCATCGGTTCAAGAATATTTGAATTAGGCAATGAAGTTTTTCTTTCTAAAAATTGAATATTGTTGACTGAAGCCATTATAAATTTAGGCTCAAGCATTCTGATAAAAAGGCTTATGCAAGTTATAATTATTATCAACTCTATATTGGTTGTGCAGGATTTTACAGATTCTCACCTGGCTGATGCTGAGTCATCATAAGCATGGAAATAGAATCTTGTACGTCTCTTATATTATTAGTGGAGCTCGTTCCAACTATCTATAAAGCCAGTTACTACATCATTCTAGATATGACTTCATCCCTCATATTTTGGAAAATAAAAGAAGAGTATTACTAGGGACACAAAGTCCCTACCAAGTCCATAACCAACAAAGTAATAGTGTCCGAGTTTAGAATTTTTGAATTTTCAAAGATTTCAAAACGAGATACATGGATGGACCCTCAATTACAGCTGATAGACTTTTCTTAATACTACTCTTTGAAGCCAACTGTTTGACTGTTTCTCTTAAGGTGTGCATGACTCTTCGACATTATACGATTATCAGCATGTGCGGGTTCTTGTTTTCAATATCTAACACACTTTTGTCATAACTAAAAATGCAATGACGAAATATTTTAATAAAGTTTCATCACGTAGGGTGGGGGTTTCTATCGCAAGTATTACTATAAATACCTAAGCACGTAATCTCTTCCTCTCACACTTGCCCTTGAAGAACTAAAGGTGACACATTTACAACAACAATTTGACACCAAGTTCCCAAACTCTAATATTTAGAAAAGAAAATGTCTGCTCTACTTTCAGAAGTGGCTGCCCCAACCCAAAATGCTATGCCAGAAACTAATCGTCGATCAGCAGACTTTTCATCCTAGCATTTGGGGTGACCATTTCCTCACATATGCTTCTGACTCATTGGTAAAAATGCGTCTTTTCGTCCATTTTGTTGTCCCTTTAAGTTGGAGCTTATTTTTGTGTTTTTCAATAACTTGATCTCAATCTCAACTCAATTAAGCCTTAAATTCAATTAAATTTAGGTGTAGATCCGTTCATATAAAATTACCAAGTTTTATCTTGGTTTTCAAACTATTGTATCTTACCTCTCCCAAGACTTGGGAGTGTTGTGTATAAGATTTAGGGAAGAAAAAAAAATGGAGTAAGTATGGTTTAGTTTAGCACAATAATGTAAGTGTGGGTTTTAAAATGACACATTTAAAAGTATGTGTTTTAGTTTTTTATAAGGATAAAACTATATATAAATAACTTTCCCTTTGAATTTAAGAAACTAAGCTTTTATTTGAGAATATAAAATTCAAATGCATATGTTATTCATTGGTTAATTGCTATTGTAGGAAAATGAGGAGAATTTGAAACAAGAAGTTCAGGAATTGAAGGAAGAAGTCAGGAGGACGCTAACATCTCCGGTTGAGAAGCTCTCACAAAAACTAAACTTGATTGATGAGATTCAACGCTTAGGCGTGTCTTATCATTTTGAAAATGATATTAAAAAAGCTATGCAACAATTGCACATGACTCTTCATAACCCTAATGACCATGAAAATGATGATGACCTTTATACCGTAGCTCTCCAGTTTCGTTTGCTTAGACAACAAGGTTATCGCATTTCATGTGGTAAGTTTATCTTTTTTCTCTTAAAGTGATTGTTTATATATCTTTATTGCCTTGTTCAATTCTACAAGTGACTTATTTCTTATGATTGGATCCTGAATCAGACAAGTTCACCAAGTTCAAGGAAAGCAATGGAAATTTCAAGGAATCGCTTATAAGTGATGCAAGAGGAATGTTAAGCTTGTATGAAGCCACACATCTTAGGGTCCACGGGGAAGCTATACTAGATGAAGCTCTTGTCTTCAGTGCCACACATCTTAAGTCTATGGCAACCCACTTAAGCTCTCCTCTTGCAGCACAAGTAAGCCATGCCTTAAAGCAGCCTATCCACTTAGGAATACAAAGATTAGAGGCAAGGCATTACTTTTCAATCTACCAAGAAGAACCTTCACATAATAAAGTTCTTCTTACCTTTGCAAAGTTGGATTTCAACCTATTGCAGAAAATGCATCAGAAAGAAGTTTCTGACATCGCAAGGTTAGTTCTTAAGCCATGTCATAGACTTATAGTTGCAAGCGTGAGATAATAATAGCTATAAGATTGTACATCACTGTACGTTGTGCATGATTCTATTAAACTGTATTTATAGGTGGTGGAAAGCCTTAAACTTTTCAGAGAAACTACCCTTTATCAGAGACAGAGTGATTGAGTGCTATTTTTGGATATTGGGAGTGTACTTCGAGCCTGAATATTTACTTGCTAGGAGGATGCTAACCAAAGTGATAGCCATGACCTCAGCTATTGATGACATTTATGATGTGTATGGCACATTTGAAGAGATTGAGCTCTTTACTGAAGCAGTCGACAGGTTGAAATTAATTCACACTTTCTCATTTCAGCTATCTATTATAATAAAGTGTAAATTTAACATTTAACTATTATTCTAACAGTTTACATTAATTTCAAAAGTCAATTGACATAGACAATATAACTCCGTTACAGGTGGGACATTAGTGCCATTGATCAACTTCCAGAGTACATGAAAGTGTGTTACCGGGCACTCTTAGACGTTTATTATGAAATGGAAGAAAAATTAGGTGAAGAAAGATCATACCGTGTCAGATATGCAATAGAAGCAGTAAGCATCATACATATAAATTTAGAAATATCGTGCAATAGAAGCAGTTATCACCTTTTACATATATGCACATCGCAATAGAAATGTTGACTATGTTGTAAATTTAGTTGACCTGATTGTAAACTTTGCTCGTTGTCTCAGATGAAGAATCAAGTTAGAGGTTACTTTAATGAAGCCAAATGGTTCCATAAAAAACACATACCAACAATGGATGAATATATGCACGTTGCAGTTGTTACCTCTGGCTATTCAATGTTAGCAACCACATCTCTAGTTGGAATGGGAGACATTGTCACAAAAGATTCCTTCGAGTGGATGTTTAGCTACCCCAAAATCGTTAGAGCATCCACAGTGCTTTCCAGACTCGAGGATGATATGATGTCACATAAGGTGTTATGTTATTTCTGTACAACTCAATAATAAAGCCCAATTTGATTAGTTCAATGTTCCAAACATACATGTGATTTACTTCTAATATAATGATTCGATATTTGTAGTTTGAGCAAAAGAGAGGGCACGTTGCATCGGCTGTTGAATGTTACATGACACAACATGGTGCGACAGAAGAAGAAACAATCAATGAGTTCCGAAAACAAGTTACAGATGCATGGAAGGACATAAACGAAGAGTGCCTCCTCCCAACAACTGTCTCCATGCCAATTCTGATGCGAATTCTTAACCTTTCACGTGTGAGTGAGATCGTGTATAAGGACGAAGATAACTACACACATCCTGGAATTGTGCTCAAGAATTTTGTAGCTTCTTTGCTTATTGATCCTGTGCCGATATAAACATGGACCCATGCAATATTGCAATAGTAGAACATTCCATATGCAGAGCTCCACAGAGTGAGCCACCCTAATAAATAAATAAATTTTGTTTTTATCAAAGAATGTATGTAGTATATGCCTGTTGAAACTCTAATCTATATCTCAATAAAGTGATCTAGCTAGGTTTGCAAAGTCACCGTTTTACTTATTTTCATTCATGTTGACTTTTGGAAGAGACCAGCATGATGTGGAAAACCTAAATCTAATGACAATGGAAAATATAAAAGAGATTGAGAGAGGAAGAGAGTGGAGGCTAGGGTTTCACGTGATTCGGCTATGTGAGCCTACGTCCACAGGATGTAGCCAATACGCTACATCTTTATTATATTCACTGTGTGATATTTTTTGGATGATTACAATGTGTTGTAAGGTATCCTATTTATACATAAGATTACTAACACAACTATAATATCTAACCAATGTGGGATTCCTTAACACATGTGTATAACATGTACTAAAGAATAACCAACCATATTATATCATATGATTCATATAACTTATTATCGACCTATGAAACTATTTGTCTTTTTTATGGAAACCATGTGGTTTGGGAGGTGCATTTGAGTATCACATCATGTAATCTATTGACCTATGAAACTAGGGAAACTGCCCTAGTGTGTTAACACTAGTCTTGTCCCTATTTGTCGGTCGTCATGTGATTTGTTTTCAGACAACAAGATCACCCCATGCCATCAACCATGTCATCCATGACTCTGGAAACTTAGGAAGTTTTCTTTTAGATAAAAACAAGAACCAAATGGCAAGTTTGATGCATTTCTTTTTAAAATATTTTTGGATGAACAACATATCCACAAAGAAACTTCACAATTACAAGTTAGTTTGATACATTTTTTGAGAAACTTGTTATTTGATACATTTGAGAATATTATTTTTATTTATTTGATTAATATAAAAAAGTCTAATTTTAAATTGGAGATAAATGGTCCAATAGACCTGACAAAAAAGCTCAATTCGACTGATCCAAACCAGTCACTTGTGAGATAGTTTGATTCAGTAACTTTTGTAATAATGGGTTGTAAGTGGTCCAAGTGAAACTTGGTTTGGTTTGGGATTGAAAATGACTCCAAGCCAAGTGAACCCAACTCTTTGTCAAAACCTACAAGCTGCTCCCTGTCCACCACGCTTTTAGCAAAATCCCTAATTTTAGGTAACAAATTTGAATTTCTTACCTATACACAAATATTATGGCGTGCCCCCTTAATACATTTGGAGTTTAATTATCATAATAAGTTTAGGAACACAAATTTTTTCATAACTCTTTTTTTAAAAGTGCTGATGTTACTTATTATGATTAATACATACTTGACCAGATGAAAGTAATGATATTTCATGCATTCTATTTTGGTCCTAGAAAACAATATTGACTTAATAAAACAACTTTGTTCCCATCACGCATGTAATTTTTTTCTTGTTCTTCACAAATTATCGTACATGATAATAATGTAGCATAAGGGGACAATAACTTAAAGTTCAATGTATTCCTTTTATTTCAATGACATTTAGCTTGTGTTCACAACGGTCCTTTTTGTTGTACCTACAGTGGAAAGATAGACTTAAACGACAAATTTGATTTGGAAGGACATTATAGTTTGATAAATCAATCAGAATTTTTTGAGAAGACATGCATGACCTTAATTCATTCATTCATTTATTTTTATTTTATTTTTTACACTAAAAGGAAAATTATTCTGAATTTAGTACAGAATTAATCATAGATTATTTTGGGATTTAAAAAACGCCAAATCACAGTTTAATAAATGATTGATTTAAAATTTATTGTGAAATTATTTTTTTCTTTTGTTTATATTTTATAAATATTGAATGATACTATTTTTTTTTTCTTTTTTTTTTTCATTATTGAATTCTAAATATTTTTTTTGGTTTATGTTTTGGCAACTAAAAGCTTGATTTTTGGTTCCATCCCTGCATACCTATGATACCTTCTACATTGGTGGAGCCAGGGGCCAAGGGGAGCCTAGGTTTTAAGTTTGTGATTTTTTTAATTTGTTTGTTCACTAAATATTCAGGTTTTGAGTAATTTCTGTGAAATCAATCACAATTGATGCATATTTTAAGGGGAAAAATGTTCAAAATTAGGATGATACATATTTGAAGAGAAAAATGTACAAGATTGGTAGGCAAATGTCCAATCTTCTATCCCAAATGCTAAATCTTTAAATGTTAAACCCCCTAGAAAAACTCAAAAATGCATGTGAACCTAAAAAAATAGATATTGCTTGCTTAGAATGTTTAATATTGTTTAGTATGTTATCTCACTAGTGAGCCAACAGAATGTGTAAATCTATTTATTGTTTGCTTAGGATTTAGAGGAAAAAAATTTCATTTTAATTTTTTAATTTTTTTATATTCAATTGCGCCCCCTTTGAAAAAAGTTTATGGCTTCCCACTGCTCTTCTAACATAATGTTCAGTACTTGTAGTTTGAGCAAAACAGTGCCTCTACCCCGCTGTTGAATGTTACATGACACAACATGGTGCTACAGAAGAAGAAGCAATCAATGACTTTCGCATACAGGTTGCAGATGCATGGAAGGACATAAATGAAGAGTGCCTACTTTCTCCATGCCACTTCTGATGCGAATTCTCAACCTTGCACGTGTGATTGATGTGGTGTATAAGGACGAAGATGGCTACACACATGCTGGAGTTGTGCTCAAGGATTTCGTATCTTCTATGCTCATTGAACCTGTGCCGTTATAAGCATGTATTGTGAGAAAAATATCTAAACATTACTCCTTTTCATATTTTTGTAGGTCTCACTCACCTGTAGAATCGATGTATTGTGAGAACACCAAAGTGGAATCCAGTATGTTTCTAATATGAATAGTCTAAATTGGGAGTGTCTGGTCCCTTTCAGTAGAGAGAATAACGAGCTCGTTCCAAGTATCTATATATAAAACCAATTGCTACATAACATCATTCTAGAATCGTACGGTGTGTTAGGCGTAAGTTCCTCGTCCCATTCTCACTTATGTCACTTCTACATGCATGCTCACTGTTAAAGATAATAGCATGAATCAAGGGATTCATATGTGATTTAATGAGCATAAATCAAGGTTATAAATTAAGAAAACATGTTTTCTTGATTTATGCGTGAATATGTCTCATTCATTCTGTAGCCTATATAAAGGTCATATCATTCTATTGTAAACTCACAGAAATCATCACAATATTCTTACAATATTGCTCCATCAATATAATCACAATGTATCCCTTCAATCTCTTCTCTCTCTTTATATTTCTCTTCATTATTATTTCCTTTAGATTATTATTAGTTTATAAATTTCTTCGTATGTCACTTCTCACGTCTTGGAAACTGAAAAACATGCCACTACTATAGGCCTAGACAACTTAATTTGTAGTTCAGTGAGTTAATTACTACCTACTAAAAATAATGGAAAATTAAGTAAATTGCACTTAAAACATTTTGATATTTTATTATAAAGGCACTTAAACACTAATTTAATAAAAAGTTAAGTTTAATTACACCTTTAGTGCTTAAACTTTGTTTAATATTTTAAAATGGTCTTTATCTTTTTAAATGTTTTCTTTTAGTCCTCAACATTTTCTGCTCTGTATATCTTTAATGGATTTCTTAGAGTCGTGAGCATTTGTTGCACTACATTCCTTAGATGGATTTCTTTGAGTGTTGAGTTTATTTATTTATTGTAAAGAGCAATGCTACAAACACAATACTTTCACAATAATTTCACAACAATTTTGAGTTAGTTGGTTTTTTATTAGTTCTCATCTGGATTCTGGACCTACCACTTGCATCACTTTATTATCCATATATCATTTACATCTTAACAGCTCAACATAGTGTTGTATCCGTATCTTTATTGTTATTGTAGTGTGTATTTACTCTCCACAAAAATCTCATATCATTATAACCATTGACTAATCTAAATACCATATTACTTTCCTACAACACTGATCGTGTAGCGTACGTAGTCACTTAATTTTAAATATTAAAACTGCATATATTCCGCATCGGTTCAAGAATATTTGAATTATGCAGTGAATTTTTTCTTTCTAAAAATTGTATATTGTTGGCTGAAGTCATTATTTAGGCTCAAGCATGCAGATAAAAAGGCTTATGCATGTTATTGTTAGCAACTGTATATTGGCTGTGCAGGATTTAACAGATTCTCACCTGGGTGATGCTGATTGCTGAGCCATTAGTGGAGCTCATTCCAACTATCTATAAAGCCAGTTGTTAGTATATATTGTAGGCTCACTCGGCTTCAGCCCATTATATATTACTTGTACTGCACACACTACTCTTCCTATATAAAAGCAATCCCTTGTACTATTCTATTCACTGAATATATTATACTGTTAAAGACTAAAAGTCTGTGTATTGTATTATGTGAATAATATAGTACAAGAGAGTGTCTTTATATAGGCAGAGGTATGAGTACTACACAAGGAATAAGAGTGCTCTACAAAACATGTATTGGGCCTAAGACCCATTAGGCTTATATTCTAACAATACAAAGCTATTCTGCTCATTCTCTTTTCTCTCTCTCTCCTTATTCTCAACACCAGTTACTACACAACATTCTAGACATGACTCATCACTCAAATTTTGGAAACTAAACGAAGACTATTTTACATGAAGCAAGGGTACGACGTTTTTGGAGCATTTTTTGAGCCATACCTGTACCGGATATTGCGGGGATACGGATATTGTTGGGGTATTGCTGCATGCGTACCTAGGCGTATTCCAAAAAAAAAAATTGGGGCTAAAATAAGCAAAACTATCAAATAAATTTAATTTATTTGTTTTTTTTTTTTTTTTTTTTTTTTTTTTTTTTTTTTAACATTACATTAGGTTCATTAACTTAAATCATCTACTTAGTAATAGTAATAAGTGGAAATATATTTAAATTATTATTTCATTTTTAAATAATATAGGAGAATTTTTTCATTTAAGGTATGGTATATATATATAATTTTAAAATTATTGTCAAGAAACGTATGTATTTTATTATCATAATTGTTATTAAATTCATATATATTAAAAAATATATGCATAACAATATATAAAAAATATACCCACTGTACCGGTATCCGAAAACGTATATACCCATGCGTATTACTAGGGACACACTTCTCATCTACCCTGCTGAAGGATTTCCAAGTGGTGCTGGCAGCCCGATCTAACCATTCATAGATATCTTATTCTGAGCAGTGTAATTTGATTCCTATTTTGTATTATGCAACCCTGCAATTATGGGGTTTGGCTTGTTTTCTTGCTTTTGGCTGTATTCCACACTTATCTCATTTGATAAAGTTTTTATCTATTATCTCAAAGAAAAAAAAAAAAAAAGTTCCTAAACTTTGTGAACAAAAAGACGTGTAACATCTATTAGTTCTATCCCAAGGCCATAAAAGTCCATAACCAACAAAGTAATACTCCGGGCTAGCAAAAACAAAGTGATAGTCCACCTTGATTTTCACACATTTGAAAGCGAGATAAACCGTTGGACCCTCAATTATAGCGGATAGATTTTACTAATATTACTCTTTGAAAGCAGCAGGCAACTGTTTGACAGTTTCTCTTAGGTGTGCTTGAATCTTTGACAAGCGAGATAAACCGTTGGACCCTCAATTACGGCGGATAGATTTTACTAATATTACTCTTTGAAAGCAGCAGGCAACTGTTTGACAGTTTCTCTTAGGTGTGCTTGAATCTTCAACATTAGTATGTGCGGGTTTTTGTTTTCAATTTTAACACAACTTGTGTACCACAACAGCTTTCGTCGTAATTCTGGACTTACCAATTCATCGACATCCTATTAAATTGGGTTTTTGTTTTCAACTTAACACAACAATTGTACCACAACAGCTTATGTCATAACTTTGAAGTAGCGAACTGTGAGTAGCTGGTTATCATCACTTGAATTACCAATAAATCGACATCCTTCTAAAGTGGCTGAACCTGAACTCATACAAAAAATGTGGAGTACGTGGGTGTTTCTGTCCTCATACTAAAAACGTGATGACAAAATATTAATAAAGTTTCACCATGTGGAGTACGTGGGTGTATCTGTCGCAACAATTGCTATAAATACCCAAGCACATAACCTCTTCCTCTCACACTTGCCCGTAAAGAACTAAAGGTGTCACATTTATAACAATTTGACGCCAAGGTCCCAAATTCTAATATTTAGATAAGAAAATGTCTGCTCAACTTTCAGAAGTGGCTGCCCAAACCCAAAATGCTATGCCAGAAACTAATCGTCGATCAGCAGACTTTCATCCTAGCATTTGGGGTGACCATTTCCTCACATATGCGTCTGAGTCATTGGTAAAAATGCATATCTACGTCCATTAAGTTTTCCTTTTGAATAGGAGCTTATTTTTGTGTTTTTCCTATAACTTGATCTCAATCTCAACTCAGTTAAGCCTTAAATTCAATTAAATTTAGGTGTAAAAGATCCATTCATATAAAATTACTTAGTTTTATTTTGGTTATCAACCTATTGTAACTTTCCACTCCCAAGACTTGGGAGAGTTGTGTATAATAAGATTTAGCTCAATTATGTAAATTTGAGTTTTAAGGTGACATATTTAAGATAGGGTGCTGTTATTTCCACACCCTCTTTTTATATGTCCGCACTAATAGTGCGGAAATATAAAAAACCAGTGTGGAAATAACATTTTCCTTAAAATATATGCTTTAGTTTGTGAGTAGAATAAAACTATATATATAACTTTCCCTTATCATTTAAGAATACTATATATATAACTTTCCCTTATCATTTAAGAACTAAGCTTTTTATTTGAGAAAAATGCATATGTTTTTATTGATTCATTGCAACTATAGGAAACTGAGGAGAATTTGGAACAAAAAGTTCAAGAAATGAAGGAAGCTGTGAGAAGGATGCTAACATCTCCGATTGAGAACCTCTCACAAAAACTAAACTTGATTGATGTGATTCAGCGCTTAGGCGTGTCTTATCAATTTGAAAATGAGATTGAAAAATCTTTGCAACAATTGCACATGACTCTTCAGGACAGTAATGACCATGAAAATGATGATGACCTTTCCACACCCTCTTTTTATATGTCCGCACTAATAGTGCGGAAATATTAAAACCAGTGTGGAAATAACATTTTCCTTAAAATATATGCTTTAGTTTGTGAGTAGAATAAAACTATATATATAACTTTCCCTTATCATTTAAGGAACTAAGCTTTTTATTTGAGAAAAATGCATATGTTTTTATTGATTCATTGCAACTATAGGAAACTGAGGAGAATTTGGAACAAAAAGTTCAAGAAATGAAGGAAGCTGTGAGAAGGATGCTAACATCTCCGATTGAGAACCTCTCACAAAAACTAAACTTGATTGATGTGATTCAACGGTTAGGCGTGTCTTATCAATTTGAAAATGAGATTGAAAAATCTTTGCAACAATTGCACGACTCTTCAGGACAGTAATGACCATGAAAATGATGATGACCTTTATACCGTAGCTCTCCAGTTTTGTTTACTTAGACAACAAGGTTATCGCATTTCATGTGGTAAGTTTTTCTTTTCTTTTTCTCTTAAAGTGATTGTTTATCTTTATTATCTTTATACTTATTCCATGTGATTGGATTGTGAAGCAGATAAGTTCACTAAGTTCAAGGAAAGCAATGGAAATTTCAAGGAATCACTTATAAGTGATGCACGAGGAATGTTAAGCTTGTACGAAGCCACATATCTCAAGATCCACGGGGAAGCTATACTAGATGAAGCTCTTGTCTTCACTGCCACACATCTCGAGTCTATAGCATCCCACTTAAGCCCTCCTCTTGCCGCACAAGTAAGCCATGCATTAAAGCAGCCGATCCACAAAGGACTACCAAGATTAGAGGCAAGACATTTCTTTACTATCTACCAAGAAGACCCCTCACATGATAAAGTTCTTCTTACCTTTGCAAAGTTGGATTTCAACCTATTGCAGAAAATGCACCAGAAAGAAGTTTCTGACCTTGCAAGGTTAGTTGTTAACCCATGTCATAGTTATAAGCATGAGTTAAAATAGTTATAAGCTTGTACATCATTGTATGTTGAAAAACTGCATGATTCTATTAAATTGTATTTGTAGGTGGTGGAAAGACTTAAATTTTACAAGGGAGCTGCCCTTTATCAGAGATAGAATGATTGAGTGTTACTTCTGGATATTGGGAGTATACTTTGAGCCTGAATATTTGCTTGCTAGGAGGATATTAACCAAAGTGATAGCCATGACCTCAGCTATTGATGACATCTATGATGTGTATGGAACACCTGAAGAGCTTGAGCTTTTTAATCAAGCAATCGAGAGGTTAAAATTAATTGAAACACATTTTATTATCATTGATTATTCTTCTTATGGTTTATATTAATTTGAGAAGTCAATTAAGATAGAAAGTCTACCTACATTACAGGTGGGATATTAGTGCCATTGATCAACTTCCAGGGTACATGAAAGTGTTTTACCAAGCACTACTTGATGTTTACTGTGAAATGGAAGAAAAAGTAGGTGAAGGAAGATCATACCGCGTCAAATATGCAATAGAAGCAGTGAGCACCTATACATTTAAATTTAGAATTCCAAAATGAGAGAGCGAGATAAAGAAAGAAAGAAAATGTTAACTAGGTTGTAATTAAATATGGTAATCCTAACTATAAATTTTTTGTTGTCTCAGATGAAGAATCAAGTTAGGGCTTACTTTCATGAATCCAAATGGCTCCACCAAAAACACATACCAACAATGGATGAATATATGCGCATCGCATGTGTTACCTCTGGCTACTCAACGTTAGCAATCACATTGTTGGTTGGAATGGGAGACATTGTTACAAAAGATTCCTTTGAGTGGATGTCCAGCGACCCCAAAATCGTTAAAGCTTGTACAGTGGTTGCCAGACTCATGGATGACATGGTGTCACATAAGGTATAATGTTATTTCTGTATAACAATAGTTATAATTGTAAGCTCAATTTGATTACTTCAATAATGTTCCAAACACGTACGTGACACTCTTCTAACATAATGATTCAATAATTTTATAGTTTGAGCAAAAGAGAGGGCACGTTGCCTCGGCTGTTGAATGTTACATGGCACAACATGGTGCTACAGAAGAAGAAGCAACCAACGAGTTGAGCAAACAAGTTAAAGATGCATGGAAGGACATAAATGAAGAGTGCCTCAACCCAACTACTGTCCCCATGCCACTTCTGACGCGAATTCTCAACCTTGCACGTGTGATGGATGTCGTGTATAAGGACGAAGATGGTTACACAAATGCTGGAACTGTGCTCAAAGATTTCATAACTTCTATGCTCATTGATCCTGTGCCGTTATAAGCATGGACCCATGCAAATATTTCAATAAGAATGGAACCATTTGATATGGTTAAGTTCCATATATATGTAGATCAGCTCCACTTGAATCCTCGAGACAGAGAGAGTAGCTCTTTAAATGGTTTTATTTTTATTTTGTATATCGAAGGGCGTATATGTAAACTTTAATTTAGATCTCAATAAAGTGGTCCACCTTAAAGTCGTCATTTTATTATTTTTCATTCATATTTGGAATAATTTAACTTTTGGATACACTAGAAAAAAATAAAAAATTAAAAAAAAATACATTGCTTGTTCATAGGCTGTTGATGGGATACCTTTCTTTTCTTTCTTTTTTCATGCTAAGTAAGAAATCCAAAAAAAAATTTTTTTTATGCACCACACAAAATCAGCCCAATCTCTTTGCCAAGCAACACCAGCTTATGCCTCACTTCCGTTCTTGGTGACGTTTGGCTTTACTGCAAGGTTTGAAACAAAGGTGAAATGAATGAATGAAATATCGGTGAATATGTTATATATATGGTGGATAAAGTCACAGTGGAGTTGAGGAAAAAAAAAATACGGTGAAAAATAAATAAATAAAAAAGAAGACAAGAGATCAGAGAAGCACCGTGAGAATGAAAAATAAATTTACTCAAGTGTGCCATATAATTTTAGAAATGAGATTTTATTTTGAAAAATATTAAAATATAAACTAATCAGGTATTTCTACATAATTATATAACTTCACATGATTTTGAAATTTTGCATATTCACACAATTAGAATTGAACTCTCGTTATATAACTTCACATGATTTTGAAATACTTATAAGTTTTGTGGTAGAATTATTTATTTATTTATTAAAAAAAAAAGACTTGGACCTTTCGATTTCATAAAAGTAGTCTTGTAATAGTAAGAACACAAAAAATATTAATCTCGCTTTTGGAATTTTTTTCACTTAACTATTATTAGTTATTATAAATTAATTATATGTAATTATTTTTCAATAATTCTTAATTCAGGTTTCTTATGACATTACTTGTTCAACCATCGTTCCAGCCCCAGTCAACCTGAAATCCAAATTTAGCTTTGGGATTTTGAAGGGATTGATGGGGTTGTGTAACTTTTGTTTGATTTTGGCCTTTTTCAATCATGGTTGTAGGGTGGATTTACTATTTGTTGAGTTGTATTTTTTAAGATGCAGAGGAACGTCTTCTGAGAACAATGCTTCAAAGGGAATCTACTGTGATTAGATGGTAATGTTAAATTCATAAGATCTGTATCCTTAAGACAGAGAATGGTGTTACCCAACCAGTTGCTAAGGTCTACTTCCTTTTGTATCAGTCAAGTTAGATACTCCATATATAATACAAAAATATATGGGGTGAGAAGCTCGAAAAAATTATATTAGGACTTAGGAGACGAGCTTATACATGCGTCCACCCCCTCACAATATCCTCACAATATATGGATAAATGGCCCTACCAAATATGAATAGGAGTGTGGATATTTTCTTCTGAAATTGTGGAGGAAGTAGCAAATGGCCCTACCAAATATGAATAGGAGTGTGGATATTTTCTTCTGAAATTGTGGAGGAAGTGGCAATCCCCTTTGGGCAATCCTTACGAAGTAAAATCCTTCTGCCTATCACAGTACACGTAATTAGTAAGGTGTTACATGTCCCTTTAAGATTAGTCAAAGTGCGCAAAAGTTGGTCTGAACACTTTCATAAAAAAAATAATAAAAAATAAAATAAAATTGTATTATCAGGATTGGAAGAGCATCTTTAACTTAGTTATCCACAGCCTAAAACTATAAAGTAATTCTTGCTTATTTTTTCTAATTGCCAAAAAAAATTGTTTTTTTTTTTGGTAAAATGCCAAAAAAAATGTTGAAAATGGTTGAAACCTCATTTTGAATTTTCCTAAACACCACATCAAACCAATAAATATTTCATGCAACATTACATTGCACACGCTCACCGATCACATTTTCAAAAATGAAAAAACATGTGGGTGTAATGTATACTTTAACTTGTCCTATAACGAAAACTTGTTCTATACCACGGGCTAATAAGTCCATAACCACTACAGTTCCCAGGGTCCACCAGCCTAGATTTTTCAACTATTTGGAAAATTTATAGTACTTGTTAACAGTGTAAACTTATCATTGTCCTTTGTTCAATAATATGAAAGAGTAGATGACAAGTTAATCTAGTCCACATAAATTTACAACGATATTTCCATGGCTCACCTAACTTAATAGTATGCTGTTACAGTTCTTTCGAAGTTTCGATGCTTAATTATATATACTTGACTAAAAAGGCATTCTAACCCAGTGCTAAAGAAGTTCACAAACAACATATCCCATAACATATAAAACATAGAGTTGTTCTTGAACTAGGAAAAATATGCCTAACCAAGTCTCAGTACTGCCTCTATCCCAAAATGCCAAACCAGAGGTTGTTCGCCGGACAGCAAATTTTCATCCAAGCATTTGGGGTGACCGTTTTCTCAACTACAATTCCGAGGACAAGGTAAATGTTGAGGAAAATAACTTAGTGAAAATATTAATAATTAATTTGAGAATAACATTATTATTTACAACTTACAATATGATTATTATAGCTCATGGAAATGCAATTTGTCGATGCAGGTGATACTTTCCCGTAAAGTACGTGAAGTTGAAGAGCTGAAAGATATATATTTAATATTTCTTTGTGAGTTAATATATACATCTCTATCTATGAACAGGATGCTTCACATAACAACGCTTTGCTCAAGCTTTCAAAATTAGATTTTAACCTGGTGCAGTCCTTGCACAAAGAGGAACTAAGTGATATCACTAGGTAATTAGTTGTAAAACCTCAAAGCAGAAAGACAATGTACATATGAAATTTTGGTTACTTACCACGAATCAATATTAACCTATATTCGAATTGCATTGCAGGTGGTGGAAAGATTTAGATTTTGCGGGGAAGCTACCTTTTGCAAGAGACAGAGTTGTGGAGTGCTACTTTTGGATAGTGGCAGTCTACTTTGAGCCCCAATATTCACTTGCAAGAAAAATACTAACCAAAGTTATTGCCATGACATCCATTATAGACGATATATATGATGCGTATGGAACACTTGAAGAACTGGAGCCCTTCACTGAAGCAATTGAGAGGTTCATCAATAGATTTACTAGTGGAGGGGTAATATTTTACACTATAATACTAAATATAAGTGACGTCATTGTTCGGTCATGACCGAATGGGATTATTTCCGACAAAGTTTGGGTCCTTGTATTTATTACGGAAATCTGAATAGTATAAAAACTACGTGGAGATATTCCATAATGATTGTATTTAATGCTAAACGAAATATCAAGCCACCAGTCAGGCGTTTAAATGTAAGCAAAATATCGCATTAATGTCAGGATATTACATTAAATGGGGGGTAAACGAGGCCAAATAGCTTAATTAATAGCATTAATGGCAATCAGACAAAGAAGAAGAGGAAGACAGGAGAAACAGAGAAAATATTTGAGTAATAAGAGGTATAAATATAAGAGGAAGGTACAAAAAAGGGGTTCACAATACAACAAGATTAAGAGTGAAATACAAGAGATATAATTATTTTCTGATTGGTGTGACATTGATTATGGAATTATTAACAAAACCATCGAGGTTCTTAGGCTGGTCCCTACGGGGCCAGCCAAGTTTATCTGAGGGTCTTTCTCATTGTCTTTAACAGGGAGGAGTATCTCAAGATATTCGGATTTCAAGCCAGATTGTTCGGGATCAGTTTCACTTGTTCGGATTCTCCATATTCAGTTCGGGCGTGTTCGGATTCGTTGACGAGTAAGCCTTGAAATATTGATTAGTCTTTCCTTTTATTATTTACAAAAAACCCACTTACAACTAGATATATGTTTTATTAAGACTTTGTGTATAACGTCAATCTAACTTCGTTGCACTTTGGTACATGTTATTTTTAGGTGGGATATTAGCACATAGATCAACTTCCAGAATACATGAAATATGCTATCGTGCATCTTCGATGTTTTTGAAGCAATTGAGGAAGAGTTGGCCACACAGGAAAGATATACCGTATTAATTAACTACGCTAAAGACGCTGTATGAGTATAATTTCATGAAACTATACTTTTCATGCATGCTCTCCAACTTTTTCTGTGTACTTATTTCATGCATGTTGTTATCTTAGATGAAACTTTTGGTACGCGCTTACTTTGATGAAGCGAAATGGTTCCACCAAGATTACGTCCCAACAATGGAGGAGTATATGCATGTTGCACTAAAAAGCTCTGGTTACCCTATGCTCACAGCCGTGTCTTTCCTTGGCATGGGTGACATCGTTACAAAAGAGGCCTTTGATTGGATCTTCAGCAACCCCAAGATTATTACAGCTTCATCCGTAATTGGTAGGCTCATGGATGACATTAGGTCACACAAGGTATGCAATCGAAAAAGCTATACAACCCTTCCCTTGTTTCCTATTTCCAAATTTCTAATTACTTTCTTGGAAAACTGTATGTAGTTTGAGCAAGAGAGAGGGCATGTTGCCTCAGCAGTCGAATGCTACATGAAGCAACATGGTGTCTCAGAACAAGTGGTCCATGATGAATTGAACAGGCAGGTTGATGATGCATGGAAGGACGTCAACGAGGAGTGTATGAGGCCTACTGTTGTTCCCATGCCTCTTCTTATGCGTGTTCTTAATCTTGCACGAGTAATAGATGTTATTTACAAGGACAGCGATGGTTACACCCATGTTGGAAAAGAGATGAAAGATAATGTTGCATCAGTGCTGATAGATGCAGTACCAATATGACTGGTGTGACAAAATAAGAATATTTTAACTGGGTGGGTTTTTTTTTTAAAGAGACTTGAATAAGATCCAAGCCCGTTAATATTATATAGGACCCATTTCTATTGGAAAGAAAAAATATCTTTATTATACCATTTAATGATGCAGGACTATGATAGTGGGTGTAGACAATAAAATTATAAGTCTTGTTTGAAATAATTTATAACAAATATTTATTGATTTACAATAACAGAATACAATCTCTTTGATATATATTCTTTGCAAAAAAAATAAAAAATAAATTATTCATCTGATTCTTCTTTTTAAATGTGATTTTGATTCGAGGGCTTCTAGGAACTAGTAGACGAAACATCTATGTCGTAGGCTTGTTTAGAAGTTTAAAAAAAAAAATTCGTGCTATCTACTATCAAATTTGGATGGTGGAAACTAAAGGACTGGTGTTTTTTTTTTTTTTTTTCTCAGTAATACTCTCTTTTATTAAAATGAAGTACAAAAATTAACAAGCAAAGCAAGGGTCCAAGACCATAAGTACACAAAAGAACAAAAGGATGAAAGGGCCCTTATCCATCGCTGCCATTTGAATCAAAGAACCACTTCGGCAATTCAAAAAATGGATATTGGCCCAAACTTTTGATTACAAAAAGCCCAAGCTGCCAAATTGTGAGCAAAAGAATTTACATCCCTACTGATAAGAGAGCTATTCCCCGGGACAAAGCCTTGAGGGACTGCTGTGTGTCTTTCCCAAAGAGGACAATATTGAGTAGTGCGTCTGTTGGTATCAGAGCCGGGGACGTTACAATTTTGATATAAACAGTTAAGAACTAAAATGTTAATTAAAGCTTATTATCATTATTAGGAGGGTAAAACTTAGATACAGTTCCTTAGGTTAGGTATATTAGGTTCCTCAATTGAATTCAAACACATGATTGTATTAAATATATATATACAATGAAACACAAACAATGTTATCTTTTCCAAGAATATTTAAATTCAATGTATTTGAATTCAACTAAGAACCTAATGTATTTGACCTAAAGAACTGCCCACTTAAATTTTATCCTTATTAGGATTTCATTTATTATTATGATTTTGCTCGGAATAAATGCACTTGCCAAGTAACCATTAGAACGCACTAAACCCACCCTTACCAAAAAGCCAAAAACCTCCTTCGGCCTGATTTGAAATGGGCCATCAGTGAGAAATTTCATAAAAATATAAAAGATTAGTCCGAGGAATTTTACATGACAAAAGGAAAAGTTTAGTTTTTAAAGACAAAAGGACAAGTCATTTTCACACATTTGTGGAAACCCAAAATCAATCAACATTTTTCAACCTAGTGTGATAGTGTCACTCACATATACATATTTGACTTTTGATTTGTTTTTCTTCAATCCTCTCTCTTCATTCTTTTCTCACAACGTGCTTTTAAAAAAAAAAAATTGTTTTACAACTAAAAAGTTGTAAATTGTGGAATAGTTGTGGTCAAGGTTTATTCTTTAAAAAATAGTGATGATACAAACAATCTTTTTAACAACATTTTCATATTGTTGTATATAAGTGATAAGTTGTTATTGGTTTTTATATGAACTCATCATTATCACTTATATCACTATATTTTAGTTTATTACCAAGATAATGTTGCGAAAATATTATAAAATCAATGTAATCTTAGAAGTTAGAACTACCCGTTCTTTCTTTCTTTTTTTCTTTCTTTAGAAGAAAGAACTACATTGTTATTCTCCATTAATAAAACAAAGCATTTATTTTTAATATTTTATCTTGGGGTTTCATTGGTACTCATGAAATAGCAAAACTGACTCCTCTCTATAAGCATAAGCAAGCTTTTGATGAAGTTGAAGGTTTTTTTTTTTACTTTTTAAAAAGCTTTAATTTATTCCTTTTTTGTTATTTTATGAATTAAATAAAAATGTCATACTTGGTCTTAGGGACGGAGCAACTTGGGGACCAAAGGGGGCCCTGGCCCCTGCTGCTCTAAAAAAAA
>OU015765.1:37426252-37452471 GCA_907173295.1 Fagus sylvatica
CAGCTGATATGTTGACGAAGCCGATTACCACATCCAAGTTCAAGCATTGCTTGGACTTGGTCAATGTTAGCAGCTTGTGATAGCCCTTAGGAGCTAAGGTGGTGGCGATGGAGGAGTTCGTTCGTGAGGCTTGACCAATTCAAGTCAAGGTGGAGATTTGTTGAGTCGGTGACCTTAATTGGTCAATAAAGTAACCAACTTTATGCCAAGTCCTTGTTTTGGTAGGATTCAGCAAAACCCCTTGCTATATATATAAGGCTTTAGGTCTTATTTGTGTGCCACAATATAGAATAATTAGAGAAGGGTTTCTCTAGATTTATTCTAGGTGAGAGAGAGGTTAGGGTGTAATTGGGGTTTGGGTTCTTTGAGAGAGTCCTAGTACCACTGTTGTAATCTCCCTATTTTCTTAGTGAAACTTTCTCCCTGTCGCCGCCGGAGGATGTAGGCATATTGCCCAACCACGTAAATTCTTGTGTTCTTTATTTGTGTGTTTGATCTCTTTCTCTCTTCTTTAATCTTGCGCAAACAGTTAATTTTCACAACATAATGTATTATTAAAAACGTAACTACAAATGGTTTCCTCCATTTTCGTTAATGGAGCGTAATGATCTCCTAACATCATCGATCACCTGATACCTTGGAAGCAAACAAAATCATAAAATTGAATTAAGATATGGAGCACTTTTTCAATCCAAATTTATTCTAAATTACGATAAACATATCATGAATCTAATTACTAATAACGTAATCAGCAAACTAATTAACCTTGGGAATTCTTTTCGCTCTTTGTCTCTTCTTTGGCTCTGGATTTACAAATGGAGAAATGATGCTTCATTTCCGCTGTCTAGGACTTAAGATTAGATGGCAAATATGGGTGGTCCAACTAATATTTTGAGTGTTAATGTTATAATTAGTAGTCCACTGGGCTTTGGGCTCTAGCCAGTGTATATGCTTACTTGTGCATCACTCCCTTTCCTTGTACAGTACATTACTTATGCATCACTCTATTTCCTTGTACATCCTCATATGCCTCCTATATAAAGGCACTCTACTGTATTGTATTACACACTTCAATATACAGAGAATTATTCACAATTCTAACATGGTATCAGAGCCATTGCTCGTGTTTCGTGCAGTCTTCGTCTTTTCTGGCGCTCTTCCGCTGCCTCAACCATCTCCGGTTTAGCTCCGCCGCCGAAGTCTGAATTCCGGTGTGCCCGCTGCCTTCAAAGGTTGAACAATCTCCAAAGACTCATTGCCTTCGTCGGAACTTTCTCTCCAGGATTCCGAAAGAAACACCTCCACCACCATTGGAAAGCTCTCTCGAAGACAATCTCAGTCGTACAAAAATAGCCGCCATCCGACGCCGAACGCGCCTCCACGCGTCGATCAAAGAATCTGTCAGCCGTCCCGCCTTGTCACGCGCCCCCACGCGCTTGGCTGCAGTCCCTGCCACGTGTCAATCTCCAAGCACGCCACGTCAACCCTAAATCCAGATCAGCCCTAGATCCACGTCAACAACACGTCATCGCCACGTCAGCCCTAGACCTGTTGACCGTTGACTTTGACCAAGGGTTGACTTTTTAGGTTTGACTGTTGACTTTTCTGGGTGCCACCGTTGACTTTTTGCGTTGATCGTTGACTTTTTGGGCGTTGACTTTTTGACCAAGTTGACTTTTTTGCAACCCAGGTGTTTCTTACTCAATTTTTCGTCCTGATTCTATTTTTGCTGTCTGTTTTTGCATATTTTGTCTCTAAATGGCTCAAACTGGGATCTCTGCTGCTGTTGCTCCTGCACACTCTAAATCCACTATCACACTCACCACAGATCAATTGGAAGACATCATCACTCAGGCTCTCATCCAGGCTGGTAATGCATCCTCTTCCTCTACTCTTTCTGTCCTACCTGGTAAGTTCTCCTCATGGCTTCTTGACTCTGCCTGCTGCAATCACATGACACATTACCTATCCTTTTTCTCCCACACTAGCTCTGCCCGTCATGCACCTAATATTCACACAGCTAATGGCTCCACTATGCTTGTTCGTAGTATAGGCACTGTTTCTACTTTCAAACTCTCTATTTCCGATGCCTTTCATGTGCCTCAACTTTCTTATAATCTACTATCTGTGGGTCAATTAGCTGAACTTGGCTATTGCATTATCCTTGATTACTATGGTTGTGTTGTGCAGGATCCCAGGACGGGGCAGGAACTTGGGACCAGCTGTAGAATTGGGCGTCTGTTTGAGATTTCTAGTCTTCGTCTTCCTACTACTGGTGTCTCTACTGCTACCTCATCTTCACCTTCCTTATCACTTTGGCATTCTCGGCTCGGGTATGCATCATCTTCCCGGGTACAACAACTTGTCTCTAGGGGTTTATTAGGTCCAGTGTCTAAGGACAATTTTGATTTTGTTTCATGTCAATTAGGAAAACAACCCGCTTTGCCTTTTCAAAATAGTGAGTCCATGTCTACTGGAATTTTTGACTTAATTCATTCTGATGTTTGGGGACCTTCCCCTACTTTAAGGTTAACCAGCAACTTGGGCTGTAATTTGGGTAATATATATAATTGAACTTGCGCAAGAGGTTTGTGTTTGTTATGCATGTCGACATTTTGTTTTTGTTTCGATAACGTCTCCGTGACACATTGTCCAAACTAATCAAATTAGTGGGAAACTTATTAGCTTTGCTTTGTTAAAAAAATATAAACCAACAAACCAATATTTTGGAAAGCTTTAGTTTTAGTGTATTGTCTAGTGGCCCATTAAGGGCTTGAAAACAAAACCTGGGACAGATTTATAAGAGGAAATTAGAGAGAGAGAGTGGTAGTGCTGTTTTTGGACGGTGAAAACAATTTACTTATACATATGACAAAACAGAACTTGGTTTATTATATTCTCATATTCTCATATAATATTTTTTTTTATTGCAACAAAACAATATTATTGCAACAAAACGTATTGTTGTAATATTATATTTTTCCTATTGCAACAAAGCGTCTTGTTGTAATATCATATTTTTCCTATTGCAACAAAACGTCTTGTTGTAATATTCATAACTATTGCTTCAACTACTAACTTCATTGCAATAAATTACATAATGATTTATTGCAACGATATTTTATAACCTATTACAACAACTTATTTTTGAAGTAATAAATTACCAGTTTTTAAGTAACTCTTGCAACGAAATCTAATGAATTGATGTAATAGTACGTGTATTACCACAATAATCATTTTTGTGGTAATAACTCTTGTTGTAATAGGTGTATTTTGTTGTAGTGTAAGCCTATAGTAGTGGCATGTTTTTCAGTTTCCAAGACGTGAGAAGTGACATACGAATAAATTTATAAACTAATAATAATCTAAAGGAAATAATAATGAAGAGAAATATAAAGTGAGAGAAGAGATTGAAAGGCTACATTGTGATTATATTGATGGAGCAATATTGTAAGAATATTGTGATGATTTTTGTGAGTTTACAATAGAATGAAATGACCTTTATATAGGTTACAGAATAAATGAGACATATTCATGCATAAATCAAGGAAATATGTTTCCTTAATTTATGACCTTGATTTATGCTCATTAAATCACATATGAATCTCTTGATTCATGCTATTATCTTTAACAATGAGCATGCATGTGTAGAAGTGACATACATGAGAATGGGAAGAGGAACTTATGCCTAACACGCCATACGATTCTAGAATGATGTTATGTAGTGATTGGTTTTATATATAGATACTTGGAACGAGCTTGTTATTCTCTCTACCGAAAGGGACCAGACACTCCCAGTTTAGACTATTCATATTAGAAACATACTGGATTCCACTTTGGTGTTCTCACAATACATAGATTCTATAGGTGAGTGAGACCTACAAAAATATGAAGAGGAGTACTGTTTTGATATTTTTCTCTTCAAATTGTGAATAAGGTTGCAGCTGAAAATCAAATGAAAGGAATTGAATTATCAGGATTCGAAGAGCAAGTACATCATCCACCACTTAAACTCAAAAAAAAATTCTTGTTTTTATTTTGCTAAATGCAAAAAATTAAAATAAAATAAAATTGAAAGCATCATTTTGATTTTTCCTGTAAATTTCTCTAATGTATCCAAAAGTAAAATAATTCCAAACATTAATGAAGAATAATAAAATGGTGACTTTAACCTAGACCACTTTATTGAGATCTAAATTGAAGTTTACATATACGTCCTTTCATTAAAAAAAAAAAAAAAAAAAAAAACAAAACAAACTTCAAAGAAGCTACTCATCACTCTGTCTTGAGGATTTAAGTGGAGCTCTATATATATATGGAACGTAACCTTATTAAATGGTTCCATTCTTTTTGCAATATTTGCATTGGTCCATGCTTATAACAGCATAGGTTCAATGAGCATAGAAGATACAAAATCCTTGAGCACAACTCCAGCATGTGTGTAGCCATCTTCGTCCTTATACACCATATCAATCACATGTGCAAGGTTGAGAATTTGCATCAGAAGTGGCATGGAGAAAGTAGGCACTCTTCATTTATGTCCTTCCATGCATCTGCAACCTGTATGCGAAAGTCATTGATTGCTTCTTCTTCTGTAGCACCATGTTGTGTCATGTAACATTCAACAGCGGGGTAGAGGCACTCTTTTGCTCAAATTACAAGTACTGAACATTATGTTAGAAGAGTAGTGGAGAAGCCATAAGCTTTTTTCAAAGGGGGTGCAATTGAATATAAAAAAATTAAAAAATTAAAATGAAATTTTTTTCCTCTAGTCCTAAGCAAACAATAAATAGATTTACACATTCTGTTGGCTCACTAGTGAGATAATATACTAAACAATATTAAACATTCTAAGCAAGCAATATCTATTTTTTTAGGTTCACATGCATTTTTGAGTTTTTCTAGGGGGTTTAACATTTAAAGATTTAACATTTGGGATAGGAAGATTGGACATTTGCCTACCAATCTTGTACATTTTTCTCTTCAAATATGTATCATCCTAATTTTGAACATTTTTCCCCTTAAAATATGCATCAATTGTGATTGATTTCACAGAAATTACTCAAAACCTGAATATTTAGTGAACAAACAAATTAAAAAAATCACAAACTTAAAACCTAGGCTCCCCTTGGCTCCTGGCTCCACCAATGTAGAAGGTATCATAGGTATGCAGGGATGGAACCAAAAATCAAGCTTTTAGTTGCCAAAACATAAACCAAAAAAAATATTTAGAATTCAATAATGAAAAAAAAAAAAAAAGAAAAAAAAAATCTTATCATTCAATATTTATAAAATATAAACAAATGAAAAAAATAATTTCACAATAAATTTTAAATCAATCATTTATTAAATTGTGATTTGGCGTTTTTTAAATCCCAAAATAATCTATGATTAATTCTGTACTAAATTCAGAATAATTTTCCTTTTAGTGTAAAAAATAAAATAAAAATAAATGAATGAATGAATTAAGGTCATGCATGTCTTCTCAAAAAATTCTGATTGATTTATCAAACTATAATGTCCTTCCAAATCAAATTTGTCGTTTAAGTCTATCTTTCCACTGTAGGTACAACAAAAAGGACCGTTTGAACACAAGCTAAATGTCATTGAAATAAAAGGATACATTGAACTTTAAGTTATTGTCCCCTTATGCTACATTATTATCATGTACGATAATTTGTGAAGAACAAGAAAAAAATTACATGCGTGATGGGAACAAAGTTGTTTTATTAAGTCAATATTGTTTTCTAGGACCAAAATAGAATGCATGAAATATCATTACTTTCATCTGGTCAAGTATGTATTAATCATAATAAGTAACATCAGCACTTTTAAAAAAAGAGTTATGAAAAAATTTGTGTTCCTAAACTTATTATGATAATTAAACTCCAAATGTATTAAGGGGGCACGCCATAATATTTGTGTATAGGTAAGAAATTCAAATTTGTTACCTAAAATTAGGGATTTTGCTAAAAGCGTGGTGGACAGGGAGCAGCTTGTAGGTTTTGACAAAGAGTTGGGTTCACTTGGCTTGGAGTCATTTTCAATCCCAAACCAAACCAAGTTTCACTTGGACCACTTACAACCCATTATTACAAAAGTTACTGAATCAAACTATCTCACAAGTGACTGGTTTGGATCAGTCGAATTGAGCTTTTTTGTCAGGTCTATTGGACCATTTATCTCCAATTTAAAATTAGACTTTTTTATATTAATCAAATATAATAAAAATAATAATTCTCAAATGTATCAAACTAACAAGTTTCCATCCAAAAATATTTTAAAAAGAAATGCATCAAACTTGCCATTTGGTTCTTGTTTTTATCTAAAAGAAAACTTCCTAAGTTTCCAGAGTCATGGATGACATGGTTGATGGCATGGGGTGATCTTGTTGTCTGAAAACAAATCACATGACGACTGACAAATAGGGACAAGACTAGTGTTAACACACTAGGGCAGTTTCCCTAGTTTCATAGGTCAATAGATTACATGATATGATACTCAAATGCACCTCCCAAACCACATGGTTTCCATTAAAAGACAAATAGTTTCATAGGTCGATAATAAGTTATATGAATCATATGATATAATATGGTTGGTTATTCTTTAGTACATGTGTGTTAAGGAATCCCACATTGGTTAGATATTATAGTTGTGTTAGTAGTCTTATGTATAAATAGGATACCTCACAACACATTGTAATCATCCAAAAAATATCACACAGTAAATATAATAAAGATGTAGCGTATTGGCTACATCTTGTGGACGTAGGCTCACATAACCGAATCACGTGAAACTCTAGCCTAGGCTCACATCATGCTGGTCTCTTCCAAATGTCAACATGAATGAAAATAATAAAATGGAGACTTTGCGAACTAGCTAAATCACTTTATTGAGATATAGATTAGAGTTTCAACAGGCATATACTACATACATTCTTTGATAAAAACAAAATTTATTTATTTATTAGGGTGGCTCACTCTGTGGAGCTCTGCATATGGAATGTTCTACTATTGCAATATTGCATGGGTCCATGTTTATATCGGCACAGGATCAATAAGCAAAGAAGCTACAAAATTCTTGAGCACAATTCCAGGATGTGTGTAGTTATCTTCGTCCTTATACACGATCTCACTCACACGTGAAAGGTTAAGAATTCGCATCAGAATTGGCATGGAGACAGTTGTTGGGAGGAGGCACTCTTCGTTTATGTCCTTCCATGCATCTGTAACTTGTTTTCGGAACTCATTGATTGTTTCTTCTTCTGTCGCACCATGTTGTGTCATGTAACATTCAACAGCCGATGCAACGTGCCCTCTCTTTTGCTCAAACTACAAATATCGAATCATTATATTAGAAGTAAATCACATGTATGTTTGGAACATTGAACTAATCAAATTGGGCTTTATTATTGAGTTGTACAGAAATAACATAACACCTTATGTGACATCATATCATCCTCGAGTCTGGAAAGCACTGTGGATGCTCTAACGATTTTGGGGTAGCTAAACATCCACTCGAAGGAATCTTTTGTGACAATGTCTCCCATTCCAACTAGAGATGTGGTTGCTAACATTGAATAGCCAGAGGTAACAACTGCAACGTGCATATATTCATCCATTGTTGGTATGTGTTTTTTATGGAACCATTTGGCTTCATTAAAGTAACCTCTAACTTGATTCTTCATCTGAGACAACGAGCAAAGTTTACAATCAGGTCAACTAAATTTACAACATAGTCAACATTTCTATTGCGATGTGCATATATGTAAAAGGTGATAACTGCTTCTATTGCACGATATTTCTAAATTTATATGTATGATGCTTACTGCTTCTATTGCATATCTGACACGGTATGATCTTTCTTCACCTAATTTTTCTTCCATTTCATAATAAACGTCTAAGAGTGCCCGGTAACACACTTTCATGTACTCTGGAAGTTGATCAATGGCACTAATGTCCCACCTGTAACGGAGTTATATTGTCTATGTCAATTGACTTTTGAAATTAATGTAAACTGTTAGAATAATAGTTAAATGTTAAATTTACACTTTATTATAATAGATAGCTGAAATGAGAAAGTGTGAATTAATTTCAACCTGTCGACTGCTTCAGTAAAGAGCTCAATCTCTTCAAATGTGCCATACACATCATAAATGTCATCAATAGCTGAGGTCATGGCTATCACTTTGGTTAGCATCCTCCTAGCAAGTAAATATTCAGGCTCGAAGTACACTCCCAATATCCAAAAATAGCACTCAATCACTCTGTCTCTGATAAAGGGTAGTTTCTCTGAAAAGTTTAAGGCTTTCCACCACCTATAAATACAGTTTAATAGAATCATGCACAACGTACAGTGATGTACAATCTTATAGCTATTATTATCTCACGCTTGCAACTATAAGTCTATGACATGGCTTAAGAACTAACCTTGCGATGTCAGAAACTTCTTTCTGATGCATTTTCTGCAATAGGTTGAAATCCAACTTTGCAAAGGTAAGAAGAACTTTATTATGTGAAGGTTCTTCTTGGTAGATTGAAAAGTAATGCCTTGCCTCTAATCTTTGTATTCCTAAGTGGATAGGCTGCTTTAAGGCATGGCTTACTTGTGCTGCAAGAGGAGAGCTTAAGTGGGTTGCCATAGACTTAAGATGTGTGGCACTGAAGACAAGAGCTTCATCTAGTATAGCTTCCCCGTGGACCCTAAGATGTGTGGCTTCATACAAGCTTAACATTCCTCTTGCATCACTTATAAGCGATTCCTTGAAATTTCCATTGCTTTCCTTGAACTTGGTGAACTTGTCTGATTCAGGATCCAATCATAAGAAATAAGTCACTTGTAGAATTGAACAAGGCAATAAAGATATATAAACAATCACTTTAAGAGAAAAAAGATAAACTTACCACATGAAATGCGATAACCTTGTTGTCTAAGCAAACGAAACTGGAGAGCTACGGTGTAAAGGTCATCATCATTTTCATGGTCATTAGGGTTATGAAGGGTCATGTGCAATTGTTGCATAGTTTTTTTAATTTCATTTTCAAAATGATAAGACACGCCTAAGCGTTGAATCACATCAATCAAGTTTAGTTTTTGTGAGAGCTTCTCAACCGGAGATGTTAGCATCCTCCTGACTTCTTCCTTCAATTCCTGAACTTCTTGTTTCAAATTCTCCTCATTTTCCTACAATAGCAATTAACCAATGAATAACATATGCATTTGAATTTTATATTCTCAAATAAAAGCTTAGTTTCTTAAATTCAAAGGGAAAGTTATTTATATATAGTTTTATCCTTATAAAAAACTAAAACACATACTTTTAAATGTGTCATTTTAAAACCCACACTTACATTATTGTGCTAAACTAAACCATACTTACTCCATTTTTTTTTCTTCCCTAAATCTTATACACAACTCTCCCAAGTCTTGGGAGAGGTAAGATACAATAGTTTGATAACCAAGATAAAACTTGGTAATTTTATATGAACGGATCTACACCTAAATTTAATTGAATTTAAGGCTTAATTGAGTTGAGATTGAGATCAAGTTATTGAAAAACACAAAAATAAGCTCCAACTTAAAGAGACAACAAAATGGACGAAAAGACGCATTTTTACCAATGAGTCAGAAGCATATGTGAGGAAATGGTCACCCCAAATGCTAGGATGAAAGTCTGCTGATCGACGATTAGTTTCTGGCATAGCATTTTGGGTTGGGGCAGCCACTTCTGAAAGTAGAGCAGACATTTTCTTTTCTAAATATTAGAGTTTGGGAACTTGGTGTCAAATTGTTGTTGTAAATGTGTCACCTTTAGTTCTTCAAGGGCAAGTGTGAGAGGAAGAGATTATGTGCTTAGGTATTTATAGTAATACTTGTGATAGAAACCCCCACCCCACGTGATGAAACTTTATTAAAATATTTCGTCATTGCATTTTTAGTTATGACAAAAGTGTGTTAGATATTGAAAACAAGAACCCGCACATGCTGATAATCGTATAATGTCGAAGAGTCATGCACACCTAAGAGAAACAGTCAAACAGTTGGCTTCAAAGAGTAGTATTAAGAAAAGTTTATCAGCTGTAATTGAGGGTCCATCCATGTATCTCGTTTTGAAATCTTTGAAAATTCAAGGCGGCTATTATTTTGTTATTTGCTAAACTCGGACACTATTACTTTAAGAGACGTACTATTTTCCAAAATATGATTCTATTTGATGTAGTAACCATGATAGTTGGAACTTATGATGACTCAGCATCAGCCAGGTGAGAATCTGTAAAATCCTGCACAACCAATATAGAGTTGCTAACAATTATAACTTGCATAAGCCTTTTTATCTGTATGCTTGAGCCTAAATATATAATGGCTTCAGTCAACAATATTCAATTTTTAGAAAGAAAAACTTCACAGCCTAATTCAAATATTTTTGAACCGATGCAGAATATATGCAATTTTAACATTTAAAATTAAGTGTCTACGCTACACGATCAGTGTTGTAGGAAAGTAATATGGTATTTAGATTAGTAAATTGTTATATTGATATGAGATTTTTTTTCTAGGGGTAAATACACACAAAAATAACAATAAAGGTATAGACACAACTCTTTCACACTAATGTTGAGGTGTCAAGTGTGAATGATAGATAATAAAATGATACAAGTGATAGGTTTAGAATTCACATGAGAACTAATAAAAACCTGCTAATTCAAAATTGTTGTGAAATTATTGTAAAGATATTATGTTGGGTTAATTACACTTTACCACCCTGAACTATCACCCATTTTTCACTTCACCCCCTAAACTTTAAAAAGTAACAATTGACCCCCTAAACTATTAAAATTGCACGGCCGTTACCCCCCGATGCCAAAATCCAGTTAAAATAGACGGAATTAAGCCACATGTGACACGCACGTGCTCTCAGGCCCACCAGATTAACTTTACCAACTTATTTTTTTTCAAATCCCCGAATTACCCCTTACCCCCTTAACTAATCTGAGATAAAAAAACAAATGAACAGCAGCAGCAGCAGTTCCAGCACCTCCAGCAGCAGTTACAGCACCTCCAGCAGCAGTTACAGCAGCAATTACAGCACCTCCAACACCTCCAGCAGCAGTTACAGCAACAGTTACAGCAGCAGCAGTACCTCCAGCAGCAGCAGTTCCAGCTTGTTACACGGCTGTTCCTTTGTTTTTTATCTTAGATTAGTTGAGGGGTAAGGGGTAATTCGGGGATTTGAAAAAAAATAAGTTGGTAAAGTTAATCTGGTGGGCCCGAGAGCACGTGCGTGTCACGTGTGGCTCCATTCCGTCTATTTTAACTGAATTTTGGCATCAGGGGGTAACGGCCGTGCAATTTTAATAGTTTAGGGGGTCAATTGTTACTTTTTAAAGTTTAGGGGGTGAAGTGAAAAATGGTTGATAGTTCAGGGTGGTAAAGTATAATTAACCCTATTATGTTTGTAGCATTACTCCTTACAATAAATAAATTTACTCAGCACATCCATCTAAGAAATGCAGTGCAACAAATGCTCACGACTCTAAGAAATCCACTAAAGATATACGGAGCTGAAAATATTGAGTACGAAAACAAAAAATTTAAAAGGCTAAAGACCATTTTAAAATATAAGCAAAGTTTAAGAACTAAATGTGTAATTATACTTAATTTTTTATTGAATTAGTGTTTAAGTGCCATTATAATAAAATATCAAAATGTTTTAAGTGCAATTTACTTGATTTTCCATTATTTTTAGTAGGTAGTTATTATTAACTCACTGAGAGTACAAATTAAAACGGTTTAGAAAGTCCGAGGTTTTAATTATAAATTTAAAATATAAGATTTATTTTGAAACCACACTCTAAACTATAGGTATAATAATTATTTATTTTATCCTAAAAAAATAAACCAATAACATTAGAATTTAACTCGTTTTGCCAGTGGCCAGTAACATTAGAATTTAAATAAATTGAACCCTTTTTTTTATGTAATAAGATCTTTAAATGTAGATGATTTAATGTCCTTAAATTTCTTGGCCCCCGACGGTTGTCATAATGAACACATAAATATCAGCTGAATGAAAACAATAAGGTGCAATCATATTCTACTGTTTGCTTATGAAATGACTGTTTAATCTAATTTTCTTATCACTAACGTGCAACTATAATAATTTCTTTCTTCGAATTTAAATTTCAGTGGATAAGAGCTTCTTGATTATTTCAGCTCATACCCTGCATTGAAGACTCGACACTCCTATGGTCCAAAAGGGCAACGAGGGATCAGTGTGCTAATCTCTGACAGCTGATCAGCAACAGGATATTTAGAGGCTTTGAATATTACACCCATGAGGATATACCTCAATTATTTTCGAGTTGTCTGATTTTCAAAAGTAGATAAAAGAGTTGAAGTGATTTATTAGTTCTAACAAGTGTGAAGGACTCTCAAAAAGTTCATGCACAAAAAGTGAGTTGAAAATCAATTTATCTTTACATATGAGCCACATGGATATGCAAGGTAACAATAACAACAACCAAGCCTTAATCCCAATTTTTTTGGGATCATCTATAAATCTTTAACATATTAGTTAGGTTTAATCACATGTATTTCTTTTCATCATTCAATTGTAACTTAAATCATACTTTTTGTTATTTTTTTAATTGATGTGTCCTAAAAAAAAATAACAGAGAGTATAAAAAGAAAGAAAATAGGACTATATATGGACCCTTCACCTTATTTTCTCTTTATATTTTTCACCTTTTAATTACTTTACACTAAACCTGACATCAAAATTATGTCATTTCAGCTAGGTACAAAAGGAAAATAATAATAATAATAATAATAATGGATTTTTAGTTGTGTACTTTATTGCATTCTTAAATTACGTATGAGTACACACAACTTTTATTTTATTTTTTAATTTTAGCCCATAGAAAACTAAAGATTTTTTATTTTAATTTTAAAAGAAGCATTTTGATACATTGTCTTGTACATTGCAAAGGTTATTGTCTAGTATATAAATAAGGGTTCGGTTATAAAAACAAGAATATGGCGCATTATTTGAGAATAAATACAATTCTCTTCATTTAGGCTTCCATCTGATCAAAATTTTGCATTTTTATCAAAGTATTAATTAATTATTGTGTGTTAATGTTCGATGGATTTAATTCTATGCGTAAATTATCTATAGTTGGTGCATTAATTATTTGTGTATGGATCAAGTTACACATGATGTAACTTTCTATTAATGTTTTACCACTTAATAAATTTTTATTAATTTGATATATTCAAAATTGTATCGGCTGTTGGGTTACACATTTACATTGTTTTTAACAAGCATGCAAAATTTTGTGTTAATCAAATGTTATTTACTATTTGTTGAATAAAATCACATATTATTGTATAATTTTAAAATTAAAAAATAAAAATTAAACATTTAATAGATAAAATAGCTATTGATATGTGGTTATCTTGATGTTTTGCAAGCATGAAAAGTGTAAAGAGACAATACGATCTCTGATCAATAATTTATATATCTTTAACTCTTTAGGAAGGGGCACGTAGCTATAAACTTTCGCATCAATTAGTGCCTCTTTCAATTTGTTGGGAAGTAAGATTTCATTAGTAAAGATGGTTGTTAATTATTTTCTCTTCAGCTTTTTCACCTTTTAATTACTTAAAACTAAACCTGACTTCAAAATTATATCATTTCAACTAGGTACAGAAGGAAAATATAATAATAATAATAATAATAATTGACTTTTAGTTGTGTACTTTAGTGCATTCTTAAATTACTTATGAATACACCAAAAACTTCTTTTCTTATTTTTTAGCCCATTGAAAACTAATGTTAAAAAAATCTATAGATTTTTTTATTTTATTTTTAAAAGAAGCATTTTTGACATATTGTCTTGTACATTGCAAAGGTTATTGTTTAGTATATAAATAAGGGTCCGGTTATAAAAGCAGGAATATGGTGGTTTCTTTGAGAAGAAATACAATTCTCTTTATTTAGCCTTCCATCTCATCAAAATTTTGCATTTATATATATCAAAGTATTAATTAATTATTATGTGTTAATGTTAGATGCATTAATTATTTGTGTATAGATCAAGTTACACATGATGTAACTTTCTATTAATGTTTTACCACTCAATAAATTTTTATTAATTTGATATATTCAAAATTGTATCGGTTGTTGGATTACACATTTACATTGTCTTTAACATGCATGCCAAATTTTGTGTTAATCAAATGTTATTTACTAGATAAAATAGCTATTGATCTGTGGTTATCTTGATGTTTTGCAAGCATGAAGAGTATAAAGGGACAATACAATCTCTGATCAATAATTTATATATTTTTAACTCTTTTTTATTGACACGTATAAGGGACAAAATATGTTTTATGGAAATAACGTCAAAGACTAGCCTTGATCAATTTTTCACTCTGCATTTCTCCGATCTGTTAGTTCATTTATTTATTTATTGAACAATTTAATTTATGTTTATTGTTCTTGTTTATAAATTATAACAATGAATTAAGTTAAGTAATATACTCAACATAGTCATCACAAAAATAAGACACGGAGCATTAAGCCCACTTGGCATAAATCAGCAGGGAGGAAAGCCACCAATGCATATAAGAAATGGCTGATATAAGTAAAGGCTACATATAGAGTATATTACAAAGCATAAATCTATTGAGGGTTCATAAGTTATCAATGTTGAATTTCGCCCCTAGCCAATGACTTTTTCATGACTGATTATTCATAATCCATGACTGTATGTGCCATAGAAATAATTATGGCCATTTTTATTTAGTTTTAGTCGTTTGAAATTTTAAATCCTCATAATGCATTTATCAATTGTGCATAAATACTTCTTTATATATAGATCATATGGGAGAATAGGAATAAATAATGGCAGAATAAGGAGTTTTGAAATGGCATGGCATTATTTTGGTGAGGAGAAAAAATAAAATAAAATAAAGGAAAATAATAGTCTAATGTAGCTTAATTTGAGGAGGGGAACTGATGACATGGTTTCATGGTTTGAGAGGTGAAGTAATTGTTAACTATATTGTATTGTATACACATGGTTTCATGGTTTAAGATTTTTTTATTTTTTATTTATTGGCATGTTACGTACTTTAATAAAACTGTTAGCTACGTCAGTATTTTCTATCTAACATTTAACAACGAGTACCAAAATCACACAAAAATAAAAGATTAAATACCAAATTAATACATTTGAGACGTTGATGACTATTTTGATATAAAAAGTTAAGAACTAAAATGTTAATTAAAGCTTATTATCATTATTAGGAGGGTAAAACTTAGATACAGTTCCTTAGATTAGGTACATCAGGTTCCCCAATTAAATTCAAACACATGGTTGCATTAAACAATGAAACACAAATAATGTTATATTTTCCAAGAATATTTAAATTCAATGTATTTGAATTCAACTAAGAACCAAATGTACTTGACCTAAAGAACTGTACTTAAATCTTACCCTTATTAGGATTTCATTTATTATTATGATTTTGCTCGGAATAAATGCACTTGCCAAGTAACCATTAGAACGCACTAAACCCACCCTTACCAAAAAGCCAAAAACCTCCTTCGGCCTGATTTGAAATGGGCCATCAGTGAGAAATTTCATAAAAATATAAAAGATTAGTCCGAGGAATTTTACATGACAAAAGGAAAAGTTTTTTTTTTTTCAAGCTAGTGTGATAGTGTCACTCACATATTTGACTTTTGATTTGTTTTTCTTCAATCCTCTCTCTTCATTCTTTTCTCACAACGTGCTTTTAAAAAAAAAAAATTGTTTTACAACTAAAAAGTTGTAAATTGTGGAATAGTTGTGGTCAAGGTTTATTCTTTAAAAAATAGTGATGATACAAACAATATTTTTAACAACATTTTCATATCGTTGTATATAAGTGATAAGTTGTTATTGGTTTTTATATGAACTCATTACTTATATCACTATATTATAGTTTATTACCAAGATAATGTTGCGAAAATATTATATATATATAGAACTATATTTTTTTTAGAAGAAAGAACTACATTGTTATTCTCCATTAATAAAACAAAGCATTTATTTTCAAGATTTTATCTTGGGGTTTCATTGGTACTCATGAAATAGCAAAACTGACTCCTCTCTATAAGCATAAGCAAGCTTTTGATGAAGTTGAAGGTTTTTTTTTTTTTTTATTTTTTTTTTTTTTACTTTTTGAAAAACTTTAATTTATTCCTTTTTTGTTATTTATGAATTAAATAAAAATGTCATACTTGGTCCCAGGGACGGAGAAACTTGGGAACCAAAGGGGACCATGGCCCCTGCCTGCTCTAAAAAAAATAAGTTAGAGTAGGTTAATTGTCTCCACTCATATTATCATATAATTTTTGGACCTCTACTAACATTATTTTTGGGTTATTTCAACAAAAAATTAGCCCAAAACAAATAATCAAAATTATCCAGCCCAAATCACAACGAAATAACTCAATCATTTGTAACAAAATAACCAAAATTATCCCAACAACAAATAACTTCCCATAGGGAGGCAACTAAAAAAAAAAAAAAAGGCTTCAAGGGAAACCAGTGCAGTAGTGCACCATTCTTCTTTGATCTGCTTGTTAAGGTATTTCACATAGGTTAGATAGGAGAGTTGTGTTAGTAGTCCTATGTATAAATAGGATACCTAACAACACATTGTAATCACCCAAAATATCATACAGAGAGAATATAATAAAGATGTAGCTCATTGGCTACATCCTGTGGACGTAGGCTCACATAGCCGAACCACGTGAAAACCCTAGCCTCCATTCTCCTCCTCTCTCTCTATCTCTCCATTATATTTTCCATTCTCATTAGTTTTAGGTTTTCTACAATTCGATCCTTCCGCTTCAGCATTTCAAAAAAAAAAAATCCATCCAAAGCCCCCCACCACAAATATCCTAATTTCAGAAAAACTGATCACACATATCGGTAGAGAATTCAAAAATCGGCAAAACCCCAGTTTTCCGATCAGCATCAGCGACAGCACGCGCCTCCACGCGCGGCCCAAACCTTCTGGAATCTCCTCCACGCGCCACTAGCATCGCCGGAACCACCATGTCTCAGATCTTCCGTCTCCAGTCACCGAATCAAGAATCAAGCACCTTATATAGATAGATCGACCACCGATCTATCGAAATCCGGAAAAATCGGCCAGATCCAACGGTGGATGCGCCTCCACGCGCCACCCATATTTCTGGCAGCAAGATCCACGCGCCACACGCGCGGCACGCTCCGGCTTCCATTCTGTCCATGCTGATGTCAGCCCTAGGTCTCTAGGGCTTACTGCTGACGTCAGCAGACTCAAAAAAAAAAAAAAAAAAAAAAAAAAAAAAAAAAAAAAAAAAAAAAAAAAAAAAAAAAAAAATCCTTTTATTTTCCTTTCTATGCCTTTTATTTTATTTGCAATATTCAAAAAAAAAAATTTTAAATTTCAAATTTTAAAAAAAAAAATGTGGGATATAGTTTTTTGATTTTATCTTCATGAGCCAAGATCGAGCCAAGCCATAGAGCCACTGAGCTGAGATCTTGAGCCAAGACCGTTTGAAGATCCAAGCCTCTGAGCCACTAAGTCGCGATCCGAGCCATTGAGCCATGATCCGACCAAGCCAAGCCGAGATCTACTTCAAGCCAAAATCCAAGCCACCGAGCCTCTGAGCCGAGATCCGAGCCATCAAGCCGAGATACGAGCCAAGCCGAGTTGAGCCAAGATATTTGAGCTATTATTTTGTAAACAAACTCAAAAGTTTCATTAAAATTACACCTTGAGTTTGAGGGGGAATGTTAAGGTATCCCACATAGGTTAGATAGGAGAGTTGTGTTAGTAGTCCTATGTATAAATAGGATACCTAACAACACATTGTAATCACCCAAAATATCATATAGAGAGAATATAATAAAGATGTAGCTCATTGGCTACATCCTGTGGACGTAGGCTCACATAGCCGAACCACGTGAAAACCCTAGCCTCCATTCTCCTCCTCTCTCTCTATCTCTCCATTATATTTTCCATTCTCATTAGTTTTAGGTTTTCTACATGTTGCGTTCTTCTTCCTCTTCTTTATCTTTCAAGCTCTTTCTTCTCATTTTTAAATTATGAGGCACTTAAATGTAGGTAATATAATAAAGCTCTCTCTCTCTCTCTCTCTCACAGGTGCTCAATTTATTTTATTTTAGTTTATTTTTTATTTTATTTTATTTTTTATTTTTTTTATGAATATATGGTGCTCAATAAAGCCAAAGAATGACTAACACCAAGATAAGGATAGCCTTAAGCTAGAGTCCTACACTAACAATTATTTTATAAAAAGAGAGTCCTAGACTATCTTAAACTAGAGTCCTACACTAACAATTATTATATAAAAAAAAGAGTCCTAGACTAACAATAACAAAAGGCTTTGCTTCAGCCACGTAAATATAGAGACTATACATATAGACTATAGAGCTAATAAAATATGAGCAATATTCTAAATAAGAGGAGGTTGCAACATCAGATAAATAGGTTTTTTTTTTTTATGTGAATTAATACCTCTTCTTCTTATTCTTCTTTTCTTTTTTTTTTTGTTGTTGCTAAATATTCATTAATACCGTTTCTAATACTTTTTTTTTTTTTTAGTGCTCTGTGCTTTTATTGTTTCAATAATTTTTATTTGTCTTTATCTCATTGTCTGACTGTTGGGTGAACTGGTGTGTGGGTGAATGGTGGGTGAAGTGTATATAGAATAAATGTAAGTCAGTAAGTGTGTGATTGTTAATTGCTGACTTGTTGTGTACTGAGTTGTAGGTCATGGGTGTCAAAATTATTGTGTTTAACAACTGTGCAATATGTACTAGTGCACAAAATAAACATAATTTTTATTTGTTTTTCATGAAAACAATTTGGTTGATACACCGGCCCCCACTCATGTAAAATCCTGGCTCCGTCTCTGCTTGGTCCAAACCCTGATAACTGGGTCGGACTCGGAGGTCCAGTTCAATTTTCAAAAGTCAAAACAGTGAGTATTCAAGTCTGATTATGCCAAAATAAAATAAAAATCAGAACCAGCGATTCAACAAGTCAAACTAGAAATCAAACCAATTACAATGGTTATAACTACGTCATTCTTCTCCATTACAGAAATAGGCTTTTAATTTTTTTTTTATTTTAATTATTTTTGTCATTTTGTATCTTTTATCTTGGGACTTCATTTGTACTCATGAAAGGGATTTGTATTTTGAAACTCATGAAATAGAAAAAATGACTCCTCTTAATAAGCATAAAGCAAGCTTTTGATGAAGTTGACGATTTTTAATTTTAGAAAAAAATTAATTTATTCTTCTTTTTTTCTGTTATTTTAGTAATATATATATATATAAAAAAACTATCCATGAGATTTTAACTAATAACAAAATCTACAAAAACTTATTGAAAATATTTAGTTTGTCCCTAATTGCAAACATTATTTAACACCGTTTGTGTATTGTTTACCAAATACTACAAATTTCACAACTATTGAGTTGGAAAATTGTGATTGGTGCATAATAAACTGATGTTAGAGTGAAAGTAATGTTACACTAATTGTACTGGCTAGTTATCCTAGATCCTAATGGCGAGTACTAGGATGGCTAACATAGCATTAGGTGCCAATAATAGTATGTAACTAGCTATGTAAAGGTTACAAATGCTTTATAATGAGCAAATTAATGTAAATTAAAAGCAATATGAACATAAGGATTTTGACGTGGAAACCATATATGTTGAAGAGAGATAAAATCATGAGGTCAAGCCAGTCAAGTATTCCACTATGTATTGGAAATAAATACAAGAGAGGTGTGTTTACAAGAGAGATAATAGAGAAAGCTTGAAGCTCTTAGAGGTGTGTCTCCGTCCACATCTTGGTTTACTATTTAATATCACAGATTAGGTTTTGGGGAAAACTAAGTAAACAGTGTTAAATGTTGTTTGCACTTAAATGACAAACTAAATATCTTTGAAAGTCTTGATAGATTCTATCATTAACTTAAGCCTCTGGGATTAATTTTATATTTTACCGCCGTTATTTATTTATTAATTTTATCGTTACATTAATATCACAGTAATTAGATATTGCTTTGGTCTCTATACTTGGTTGATTTTAGGCTTAAATATACTGTTGGTCCCTAAAGTTTACTTACGGAGCGTTATTAGTTTCTGAAAATTTAAAATGAGCTCTATTGGTCCCTGAAGTTTCAAAACTAATCGTTATTGGTACTTCTATCCAACTCTGTTAGTTAGTATGCCTACGTGACTAACAGAAATATGATGTGGTAGTTTTTAAATTATGTGGCAATTTTAAAAAATAAAATAAAATTACACATTAACATTTAGATCCAAATTATTTGACCCGGATCCATATTAAATAACCCATTTTCATCTCTCTTTAGTTTAGATTGACCCATTTTCACGTTAAGCACAAAAGCAAATTCCCAAATTTAAAGTTTAAAGGAAATCCCCTTCCTGCTAGTTAATTTAACAGAAGGAACAATCAAACCATCTAAGAATTGCCTGCCTATGGATTCCTTCATCATGAAGACCCTGATCAAGCATATGACTATATGAGTATTTCGTTTGAGATATAATGTTGTACCGATGGAATTGATATTTGCGAACTCAATCTTTATGATAAAAAGGTCTCTCATGAAAACTAGTTTTCTAAAATGAGAATTATTGGATTCATTTAAGTTTTGCTTGCCCCTTTACAAAAAGAATCTAGATAAAAGTTATGGAGTTGTGTTTGGTTCCAGATACCCAACCAATTGGGATGATCTGCTAGGCTAGGGAATTAAGAATTTTAAAGGGCAGAGCTTTAGAGTCTCATTGTGCAAAGTGTCACGGTAGGCTGTGGTATATCATATCTGCATCCTAAGTAATAATGGAATTCATGCGGGAATTATCAAAATAGAGGAACAAATGGGAAAAGAAATTGGTAGAGACGTTAAAGCAAGGATGATTGGATCGAAGCAAGTATGTAGTTCAATTCTAAATTGAACTTTGTGTAATAATTGGAGTATCCGTTCTGTAGTTCATAGAGCATTGGAGAACTTTTTGTATTGTGTGTCCTTTAAACTTTAAATTTGAGGATTTGCTTTTGTGCTTAAAGTGAAAATGGGTCAATCTAAACTAAAGAGAGATGAAAATGGGTTATTTAATATGGATCCGGGTCAAATAATTTGGGTCTAAATTCTGATGTATAATTTTATTTTATTTTTTAAAATTGCCACATAATTTAAATACTACCATATCATATTTTTGTTAGTCACGTAGGTATACTAACTAATGGAGTAGGATGGAAGAATCAATAACGATTAATTTTGAAACTTCAAATACTAATAGTGCTCATTTTAAACTTCAGGGACTAATAGAGCTCAGTGAGTAAATTTTAGAGACCAACAGTGTATTTAAGCCTTAATTTTAAATGTACTTTCAATGTAAGTTCCGGTGAAATATTGGGAATGATTTGGAAAGCATTCGAAACTTACGTTGAGTATTAAAACCATGCATATTTTCAAAACCATGTTTTTTATTTTTTTTATTTTTGATAACAAAAACCATGCATTTTTTTAAAACTTATGCTTATTTTTCAAATCTTTTGAAAGTATAATTCAACTATTTGAAAAACTATACAAATAAAGTTAGAAAAGTTTGTACTTTGAAAAAGATGGTTTGAAAATTGAAACTCTCTAGTCACTACCAAACAAAAAAGTCATGGGCTAATAGCCGCATACTCCTATCCAATAGCAATCGGCTTTGGGAGTGCAAAGAAAAGTCACAGCCGCCTACAACATGTTTTATTTTTGCTGATATTTTCTCTTTCTTTATTTTCTTTCTGTGATAAAATTTGAATTTCAAAATAAGTACTAACTTGAAAAAGATGTCTCTATTTGGTAAGTTAGAGGCTGAAGCAGAGGCCAAGGCTCCAGATTATAAGTTCCACGAGGTTAACAGCAAGAAAATATCTGAGTCAGTGAAAATTTGCCCTAAATTTTTTCAGAGACTTGATTTACAAGAAGGTGAATGCCTGAATGGGGAGAAGTGGGCTCTGTCATGTGCTGGTATTTTCTCATTGGTAAGTCAACCTTGCTTCTTCTTCTTTTAATCCGAGACTTAATTTTGTTGCTGATCATGTCAAATGTCTTTTACATTTTATATGCCATATGCTTGTACCCACTGGATCTAGGATATATATTTATACTCATGCGAATGCCAATCATGTGAAAATTTAAGATCAATCTGGACAATAAAGTGCGTGTCATTTAAAAATTAGGCCCTTTTTTTTTTTTTTTTTTTTTTTTTTTTTAACGTCAGAAATCACATAAAAAGATGGCATATTCATAACCAGCGGCAAAACTAGAATTTGACTACAAGAGAGGACAAAATTCTTGTACACATGTATTCACGTACACTCGCACATAAATGTCATTCATGTGTATAATTAATGTATATTAGGTGATATTTGTAATGTAAATTTAGACATTAAGTACAGTTTACATAAATTTATGTTATTAAGTAATTTACCTCAAATTTTATTCCTTATTACACAAATTTTTATGAAAGGGAATAAATTATTACATAATTAAGAATTTAAGGGACGACTAATTTCTTTGCACTCGTCTCCACATGCAATGAGCTCCAGCACTCATGGCCAAGGGAGATTTTGTCTAAATGGGGCAACTAAGAATTTATTACTACTCAGTCGACCCCAGCTGTTGCTATGGACTCTCTCATTTTTTTTTTTTTTTTCAAAGTGATCTCATAATCTTTGATATAAATAACACAGTGGGGGCAAATACAAAAATTAGAAGAACAAATGTAAAATACCTTAAAATTTTGAATTAATTTATATGGTTTTTAATTTTTAAGTGGGGGCAGGTGTCCCCACCTTAAATCCGCCTCTGCTCCTGGCCAGTTTCTACTTTTCTTGGTCATACCTTTTGAGAAAATGACACAGCGGAATAGCAAGAAGAAGAACACGTCGTTCTCCTTAGAGTGATAAAACCTTAGAATCCACTAAGAGTTCCTTGAATCCACTAAGGGTTCCTTGAATCCACAAGGAAGAGAGAACAATTGAGGAAAACCTCTTTTTTGAAATATTATTTATGAAAAAAGAAAAAAAAAACTTATTTTTCCTTAACGGCTACAAGCAATATAAATACTAAAAGGAAACCCTAAAAAATATAAAAATTAAAAAACAATTCGTTTGCCGACTTGGAGGCCACTTTTAGGGTTCCATAAAACCTAATTGATAAGAGAAAATATTCTAAAAGAAACCCTGTGAGAACCACGACCCGAGGGTCAAATGGGCCTCAAAATGTGACCCAACTGACAATGGACCAACCCTCTCGATTTGAAGGTTGATTGTACATGTAAATGGAGTCGCCACTTATTTTAATTATTTGGACAAAATAAGAAATTCCACAATAACAATAATTCCTCTTTATTCATCTTTGAATTTGTACAATTGCCAATGAATTTGTAAAAAGAAATAATTACATGTAAATGAGTTTCCTAGTTACAGTCTAGTAAAAGGGAAAACTGTTTGTTTACAAGACACTTTGTAATACGAACCCTAAATTCAAGATTCGGAGGCTTGGTTATAAAATGGGAAGGTGTTTGCACCCCATTTTACCCGACATACGTCGGTCTTCTAGATTAAACTTGGCCAATATTCATATCATGTCAAAGTACATAAACTCATGTTCGCATCAAAATCCAATTTTAATGTTCAAGTTGTTGTTTAATTTATTTCATGTGAAATATCATGTTATAGTCATATAAGCATGGTATTCAAGAAAAGAAACAAAACAATCAAATAAGTAAATGAAATTCAGTCTAGAATTTACCTGTATGCTTGTATGACATGTGAAGAATACCTCAAGATTGCTTGTATAGCTTGTGAGGAATGCTTGTATGGCTTTGGGGGTCAAAATGTGATTTTTGAGAAAGTTGGGGCCAAAATGTGATTTGTGGAAATTTTGGGGTCAAGATGTAATTTTGGGAGAATTTGGGATTGAAATGTGATTTTGGGAAAGTTTGGGATCAAAATGTAATTTCAGGAGAATCTGGGGTTGAAATGTAATTTTGGGAATTTTGGGGTCAAAATGTAATTTTGGAAGTTTATGGGTGTTTTTGCAAATTATGTGAGGTGTGGACTGGTTGGGTTTTGATTTTGGGCTTGGATTAAGTGTGAGTATGAATGTGAGGCTTTATTTATTTTGAGATTGGGCTTTGGATTGGGTTGTGAGGAAAGTGGGTTTAAAGGTTATAGATTCGGGTTGGGCTTGTTAAATGAATTAAAATGTTGAGTGTGGGAGTGGGAGTGGGCTTTAAGGATTCGGATTGGGCCTAGAAAAGCATGGGCTGATTGGGTTTAGTGAGGAAGAGCCTGGTCCACTTTTGGAACCGGGTAGGGTTTCACTCAGACCGGGTCGGGTCTGACCCGACCCGACCCGCATCTTTCTTTCTCTTTTTCCTTTCTCCAGCCGCCTATCCCCTTCCCTCATCTTCTTTCTTTTTTTCTCACTCTCTCTCACTGCGTTCTCACCTGGATCGGACCAAGGCCACCATGGCCAAGGACCTTGTTCCTTCACCGGAACTATGCACCGCCGGTGCCGCCGGCGCCGCCACCAACCTCGACAATAGCTCTCTCTCTCTCTCTCGGCTTTTCTCCTCTCTCTCTCCCTCTCGGCTTCTTTTTCTCTCTAGATCACGGCTCACTCTCACTCACTCTTTAGATTTTGGTGAACCCGTGTGTATGGGTGATGTGAAATCAAGACCAAGAAGATTTCGAGTCTATGTATTTGAAGTGGGTTTGTGGTGAGTACGGGTTTATGCCGTGGGTGGTGGATATGGGTTTGGTTTGTTTGGGTGAACCTGTATGTGGGATTGGTGTTTTGTGTGTAATCAAGACCCTAGAGGTCGTGGGTTTGTGGAGTAAGAGCCAAGAGCGGGTTTGGTTGCATTTTGGCCGTGGGTTGTGCCGTGGGTGGTGGATGTTTGGCCGTGGCTTTGGGTGAACCTGTGTGTATTGTGATGAACTCTGAATTATGTTGTAATTATCCCGTGTGTGGGTTGTGTCAATGGTTGTCATTGTGTTTCTGGAATTGGTGATGGAAGAGGGTGGTGTTGTGCTGTTCTGCTGCCTTTCCCAAACCGGTTGTGTGTGTCATTGTTGGCTTGTTTCAGTTGTTTGCTGAAACGAGTGTTTGATTGTATCTGTTTGTTTGATTGTATCAGTTTGAGTGCAGGCGTGTGTGTGTGTGTGTGTGTTCGGGTAGTAGCCCGATTGTGAAGTTGTGAGATTCAAGTGTATGTGTGTAAGTGATTTTGTGAGCAGAGAGGAATTATAGTAAATCTAAGTGTATAGATTACCATATTGAATAGCAATTGTGTGTTTGCCATCCCTGTTGTTGTAGTTGCTCTTTTTGTTTATGCTCATATTCCTGAAAGAAAGAATATAAATGTGAGATCACTTTGTATTGATAGTGCAAACAAAAATATAAAAAAGAAAGAAATCGATTAGATTACTCCCTGTTTTATTTTCTGTTGTTGTGCCTTTGTTAACTTTTTTGACCATGGTTGTATGCCTGTGCTGCCCCCTTGTTTTATGACTCTCCTCCCCTTTTTATATCAAATGAATAAGAGCTTTAAAACCTTTGTTTTTGATATTATCCGTTTGTTTAAAACTTAAATTTCAAATTATTGCCAGTTGATTTCAGATATTCACAGATAATTGGTGATCTTCTTAACTCCTTAAAACACTGAATGATTTAATTCAAATGTTTTAATTAATTAATTAATCAACAATTATCCAATTAACACTTCCAATTTATCCAACGTACTAGAGTCCATGATAATTTAATACTTTGAGCCAATAAGATATTTACACCTTGTTAATTAAAATTAATCCAATTAATGGACCAATCATAATTAATTTGGATTAATCTTATGTGCCCAATGCCATTTAATTATTATGCACTCTGTTCATTAAAACTTCAACCGGATATAATTTTCACACACGTGGTTCGATTCAAACATATGACACGTCATTTCAATCGTCTCAACTTAAAGATCTGTTTGATTACTTTTAGTTGTCGATCAAACGGTCAAAAAACACTGTTGGTTTAAAACCCTAATTTAGGCAAGTT
>OU015765.1:37452571-37543563 GCA_907173295.1 Fagus sylvatica
GTGCTCAATTTATTTTATTTTAGTTTATTTTTTATTTTATTTTTTTTTTATTTTTTTTATGAATATATGGTGCTCAATAAAGCCAAAGAATGACTAACACCAAGATAAGGATAGCCTTAAACTAGAGTCCTACACTAACAATTATTTTATAAAAAGAGAGTCCTAGACTACCTTAAACTAGAGTCCTACACTAACAATTATTATATAAAAAAAAGAGTCCTAGACTAACAATAACAAAAGGCTTTGCTTCAGCCACGTAAATATAGAGACTATACATATAGACTATAGAGCTAATAAAATATGAGCAATATTCTAAATAAGAGGAGGTTGCAACATCAGATAAATAGGTTTTTTTTTTTTTTTTTTATGTGAATTAATACCGCTCTTTTCTTCTTCTTCTTTTTTTTTTTTTGGTTGTTGTTGCTAAATATTCATTAATACCGTTTCTAATACTTCTTTTTTTTTTTTAGTGCTCTGTGCTTTTATTGTTTCAATAATTTTTATTTGTCTTTATCTCATTGTCTGACTGTTGGGTGAACTGGTGTGTGGGTGAATGGTGGGTGAAGTGTATATAGAATAAATGTAAGTCAGTAAGTGTGTGATTGTTAATTGCTGACTTGTTGTGTACTGAGTTGTAGGTCATGGGTGTCAAAATTATTGTGTTTAACAACTGTGCAATATGTACTAGTGCACAAAATAAACATAATTTTTATTTGTTTTTCATGAAAACAATTTGGTTGATACACTGGCCCCCACTCATGTAAAATCCTGGCTCCGTCTCTGCTTGGTCCAAACCCTGATAACTGGGTCGGACTCGGAGGTCCAGTTCAATTTTCAAAAGTCAAAACAGTGAGTATTCAAGTCTGATTATGCCAAAATAAAATAAAAATCAGAACCAGCGATTCAACAAGTCAAACTAGAAATCAAACCAATTACAATGGTTATAACTACGTCATTCTTCTCCATTACTGAAATAGGCTTTTAATTTTTTTTTTATTTTAATTATTTTTGTCATTTTGTATCTTTTATCTTGGGACTTCATTTGTACTCATGAAAGGGATTTGTATTTTGAAACTCATGAAATAGAAAAAATGACTCCTCTTAATAAGCATAAAGCAAGCTTTTGATGAAGTTGACGATTTTTAATTTTAGAAAAAAATTAATTTATTCTTCTTTTTTTCTGTTATTTTATAAAAAGTATATTTTATTTTTATATATATAAATAAAAAAACTATCCATGAGATTTTAACTAATAACAAAATCTACAAAAACTTATTGAAAATATTTAGTTTGTCCCTAATTGCAAACATTATTTAACACCGTTTGTGTATTGTTTACCAAATACTACAAATTTCACAACTATTGAGTTGGAAAATTGTGATTGGTGCATAATAAACTGATGTTAGAGTGAAAGTAATGTTACACTAATTGTACTGGCTAGTTATCCTAGATCCTAATGGCGAGTACTAGGATGGCTAACATAGCATTAGGTGCCAATAATAGTATGTAACTAGCTATGTAAAGGTTACAAATGCTTTATAATGAGCAAATTAATGTAAAGTAAAAGCAATATGAACATAAGGATTTGACGTGGAAACCATATATGTTGAAGAGAGATAAAATCATGAGGTCAAGCCAGTCAAGTATTCCACTATGTATTGGAAATAAATACAAGAGAGGTGTGTTTACAAGAGAGATAATAGAGAAAGCTTGAAGCTCTTAGAGGTGTGTCTCCGTCCACATCTTGGTTTACTATTTAATATCACAGATTAGGTTTTGGGGAAAACTAAGTAAACAGTGTTAAATGTTGTTTGCACTTAAATGACAAACTAAATATCTTTGAAAGTCTTGATAGATTCTATCATTAACTTAAGCCTCTGGGATTAATTTTATATTTTACCGCCGTTATTTATTTATTAATTTTATTGTTACATTAATATCACAGTAATTAGATATTGCTTTGGTCTCTATACTTGGTTGATTTTAGGCTTAAATATACTGTTGGTCCCTAAAGTTTACTTACGGAGCGTTATTAGTTTCTAAAATTTAAAATGAGCGCTATTGGTCCCTGAAGTTTCAAAACTAATCGTTATTGGTACTTCTATCCAACTCTGTTAGTTAGTATGCCTACGTGACTAACAGAAATATGATGTGGTAGTTTTTAAATTATGTGGCAATTTTAAAAAATAAAATAAAATTACACATCAACATTTAGATCCAAATTATTTGACCCGGATCCATATTAAATAACCCATTTTCATCTCTCTTTAGTTTAGATTGACCCATTTTCACGTTAAGCACAAAAGCAAATTCCCAAATTTAAAGTTTAAAGGAAATCCCCTTCCTAGTTAATTTAACAGAAGGAACAATCAAACCATCTAAGAATTGCCTGCCTATGGATTCCTTCATCATGAAGACCCTGATCAAGCATATGACTATATGAGTATTTCGTTTGAGATATAATGTTGTACCGATGGAATTGATATTTGCGAACTCAATCTTTATGATAAAAAGGTCTCTCATGAAAACTAGTTTTCTAAAATGAGAATTATTGGATTCATTTAAGTTTTGCTTGCCCCTTTACAAAAAGAATCTAGATAAAAGTTATGGAGTTGTGTTTGGTTCCAGATACCCAACCAATTGGGATGATCTGCTAGGCTAGGGAATTAAGAATTTTAAAGGGCAGAGCTTTAGAGTCTCATTGTGCAAAGTGTCACGGTAGGCTGTGGTATATCATATCTGCATCCTAAGTAATAATGGAATTCATGCGGGAATTATCAAAATAGAGGAACAAATGGGAAAAGAAATTGGTAGAGACGTTAAAGCAAGGATGATTGGATCGAAGCAAGTATGTAGTTCAATTCTAAATTGAACTTTGTGTAATAATTGGAGTATCCGTTCTGTAGTTCATAGAGCATTGGAGAACTTTTTGTATTGTGTGTCCTTTAAACTTTAAATTTGAGGATTTGCTTTTGTGCTTAAAGTGAAAATGGGTCAATCTAAACTAAAGAGAGATGAAAATGGGTTATTTAATATGGATCCGGGTCAAATAATTTGGGTCTAAATTCTGATGTATAATTTTATTTTATTTTTTAAAATTGCCACATAATTTAAATACTACCATATCATATTTTTGTTAGTCACGTAGGTATACTAACTAATGGAGTAGGATGGAAGAATCAATAACGATTAATTTTGAAACTTCAAATACTAATAGTGCTCATTTTAAACTTCAGGGACTAATAGAGCTCAGTGAGTAAATTTTAGAGACCAACAGTGTATTTAAGCCTTAATTTTAAATGTACTTTCAATGTAAGTTCCGGTGAAATATTGGGAATGATTTGGAAAGCATTCGAAACTTACGTTGAGTATTAAAACCATGCATATTTTCAAAACCATGTTTTTTATTTTTTTTATTTTTGATAACAAAAAACCATGTTTTTTTATTTTTTTTTTTTATTTTCAAAACCATGCTTATTTTTAAATCTTTTGAAAGTATAATTCAACTATTTGAAAAACTATACAAATAAAGTTAGAAAAGTTTGTACTTTGAAAAAGATGGTTTGAAAATTGAAACTCTCTAGTCACTACCAAACAAAAAAGTCATGGGCTAATAGCCGCATACTCCTATCCAATAGCAATCGGCTTTGGGAGTGCAAAGAAAAGTCACAGCCGCCTACAACATGTTTTATTTTTGCTGATATTTTCTCTTTCTTTATTTTCTTTATGTGATAAAATTTGAATTTCAAAATAAGTACTAACTTGAAAAAGATGTCTCTATTTGGTAAGTTAGAGGCTGAAGCAGAGGCCAAGGCTCCAGATTATAAGTTCCACGAGGTTAACAGCAAGAAAATATCTGAGTCAGTGAAAATTTGCCCTAAATTTTTTCAGAGACTTGATTTACAAGAAGGTGAATGCCTGAATGGGGAGAAGTGGGCTCTGTCATGTGCTGGTATTTTCTCATTGGTAAGTCAACCTTGCTTCTTCTTCTTTTAATCCGAGACTTAATTTTGTTGCTGATCATGTCAAATGTCTTTTACATTTTATATGCCATATGCTTGTACCCACTGGATCTAGGATATATATTTATACTCATGCGAATGCCAATCATGTGAAAATTTAAGATCAATCTGGACAATAAAGTGCGTGTCATTTAAAAATTAGGCCCTTTTTTTTTTTTTTTTTTTTTTTTTAACGTCAGAAATCACATAAAAAGATGGCATATTCATAACCAGCGGCAAAACTAGAATTTGACTACAAGAGAGGACAAAATTCTTGTACACATGTATTCACGTACACTCGCACATAAATGTCATTCATGTGTATAATTAATGTATATTAGGTGATATTTGTAATGTAAATTTAGACATTAAGTACAGTTTACATAAATATATGTTATTAAGTAATTTACCTCAAATTTTATTCCTTATTACACAAATTTTTATGAAAGGGAATAAATTATTACATAACTAAGAATTTAAGGGAAGATTAATTTCTTTGCACTCGTCTCCACATGCAATGAGCTCCAGCATTCATGGCCAAGGGAGATTTTGTCTAAATGGGGCAACTAAGAATTTATTACTACTCAGTCGACCCCAGCTGTTGCTACTCTCTCATTTTTTTTTTTTTTTCAAAGTGATCCCATAATCTTTGATATAAATAACACAGTGGGGGCAAATACAAAAATTAGAAGAACAAATGTAAAATACCTTAAAATTTTGAATTAATTTATATGGTTTTTAATTTTTAAGTGGGGGCAGGTGTCCCCACCTTAAACCCGCCTCTGCTCCTGGCCAGTTTCTACTTTTCTTGGTCATACCTTTTGAGAAAATGACACAGCGGAATAGCAAGAAGAAGAACACGTCGTTCTCCTTAGAGTGATAAAACCTTAGAATCCACTAAGAGTTCCTTGAATCCACTAAGGGTTCCTTGAATCCACAAGGAAGAGAGAACAATTGAGGAAAACCTCTTTTTTGAAATATTATTTATGAAAAAAGAAAAAAAAAAAAAAACTTATTTGCCTTAACGGCTACAAGCAATATAAATACTAAAAGGAAACCCTAAAAAATATAAAAATTAAAAAACAATTCGTTTGCCGACTTGGAGGCCACTTTTAGGGTTCCATAAAACCTAATTGATAAGAGAAAATATTCTAAAAGAAACCCTAAACCACGACCCGAGGGTTGGGCCTCAATATCCTACCATAATAGGACCTTAATTTGACCTAAAAAGCATTAAAAACACCTAAAATCAAGGAAATAACTACCCTAAACCTAAAATTCCGAAAATTACATAAAAATGTCAAAACTAATAAACAACATAAATTAAACTACATATTCCGTCCTACCTCATAAAAAATTTACGCTAATTTCAAACTCATCCTCTAATTTGGGGAGTAAAATGAGAACTTTGTAAGATTAGATCAGCCTGCACAATTGAAAACGAAGCAACAATGAAAGATATGAGCTTGGTAAAGACTAGTATAGTAGAATGTTTAAAACATGTCCCACATGTGATAGTTTTTCAACTAATATTGTACCCTCTCTATCCATAAGGATGAAGTTTATATCTTGTCCTTTTCTTGACTTGATGTGTGTACAATTAATGTTTTTGTTTGAAAACGTAGATGGGAAAGCTGTAATGTCTAAGGAGGAAATCGAAGCCGTAGATTACAAAAACAATACAGTCACTTTCAATGTGATTAGAGGATTACTGAAGGAGTTGTACAAGAATTTCAAATTCATTGTTCAAGCCACTCCAAAGGGTGAGGGGGCCTTTATATGTTGTCCTTTTCTTCACTTGATGTGTGTACAATTAATGTTTTTGTTTGAAAACGTAGATGGGAAAGCTGTAATGTCTAAGGAGGAAATCAAAGCCGTAGATGACAAACACATATAGTACGTACTAGAATGCGTATGGTTTTAGCCAAACACACGATTTTCAGCTTTTTTTGTTAAAACATGATTTCTCCGTGCAACTGGGGGGCCAACATCAGATAATAGTCTTCCCGCATCACATGATTTACACTTTTGCATGTTTGAAATGAACTTGGTCAGTTAAGGTTAATTGCAGGTCGTTATTTTAGACATCACGATGTTTTGATTTGGGTCATTGAAAGTTGTGGATGCCCAAAATTTTCTCGTTTCCCACATGTCATCTCGAGAGTGATCTGAATGTGAGTTGGATCTATTTGAAGGGGATGTTGAGCCCAAAACTCTACACCAAGCTTGTTGGGCCGCTTGATGGCTGATGGTGCTTCCCTCTGGAGTTTTTGATCTACTGGACCACAATACTCGTTGAGAATGGTCACGGTAGACAGACAGGATTAATATCACAAATCAAAACCAATTACAATAAACTTTGCTTTCATCAGGGCATGCATGCAGTGATAATAACATGTAAGAAATATATAATAAACAACAGAACTCAGGAAGTATGGTGAGTAGGAAGATGATTATTTACTGTGCAAACGTGCATGAATCAACTTTATCAGTTGATGTGAGTGTTTGGTGGTTGAATATGGGTTTTTGGCTGTGACAAACAGAAAGTGTTCTAGTCTACCACGGATCTGTAGAAAGTGTTCTGCAAAATTTGGTTATCTTCTTCCCTCAAGCTCTTTTTGAATTAGCTCTTAGGTAGGGATTCGTTTCAGACCAAGATCAACCAACCCCCCTTTCTTATTTCTCACCCCCTCTTTATAGTGGTGTTAATATCTTGTGGTTTCACCCATTACCCTCTTAATCATGATGATTACTGTTTATCCGAGAGATAAAAAAGATAGGATTTGACTAAATCTTTCCAAGGTTAAGAAGATAATCTTTATCTGCTGCAGACCTGATTTGGGTTACGGCAGACGGCTAATCTCTCATTTCTGGTGTTAGGGATGGTGAGCATTAAATGCTTGATAAGGGGAGTTGAGGTAATTGAGTTGACTCATACACGTTTTGCATAATTAAATTTGATCTTACCGTTACATTATTCCCCAACAGATCTAATGCTTTCATGTCACGGAAGATCAAAGAAATTCAGTAAATTAATCCCCCTACCTCCAAACCGATCTTCCTAAGTTCCATGTTGAGGATGAACAAAGACCACCAGAGTGCTGGGTTATGGTGGCCACTACTCTTGAGTGGCGGTAGCTTTGGCGGCCATGGCAGCTTCCTCGGCCTCTTCAGCTCTTTTTTTATTTTCCCCATCATTTCCTATCACAGCTGGTGTTACGGCAGACGTTTTTGCAAAAGTGTCTACCACAACCGTTGCTCAATGAGAAGAACCAGCCCTCTTCTGCAAGTATGAAGCCTGGAAAACCGTATTTCACATTGGGAAAGTGCTGCTTTTATCACCTCAAGCACCGCACCAAAAAGGCGAGAGAAGGGGCATCACGTGGGATGATTTTCCCTCTCTTTTTTGGACTGTTCTGGTGAAAGTTTTCCCTCTCTTTTTGGACTGTTCTGGCGGGCCCCATATTATTGCAGCAGATATGTATTTGGGGTTGAGTAGGCCGGCTTGTGTCTTGGGCTTAATTTGATGGCCCAATGCCATTACTTCTTGTTTTCTACCACCATAGACTACTTGGCTTAATTCGCCTTGGGCCCTCAAAGCAAAGTTTGAGGCTTTGGGCTTGGTCCGGTGTAGTAGAAAAAAATTGGCCTCTACAAAAGTTCATAGCATCAGTGGTGAGGGTCTCACCCTCCCTCCAATATCTATTAAGGCGGTCGATCCTAACAATTCCAATGCTTATAAATACTCAAGAGTTTTTCTTGAACCGTGTATATCATTTAAAACATAGATAGTACGTACGTTGTTCTTGAACTAGGAAAAATATGCCTAACCAAGTCTCAGTACTGCCTCTATCCCAAAATGCCAAACCAGAGGTTGTTCGCCGGACAGCAAATTTTCATCCAAGCATTTGGGGTGACCGTTTTCTCAACTACAATTCCGAGGACAAGGTAAATGTTGAGGAAAATAACTTAGTGAAAATCTTAATAATTAATTTGAGAATAACATTATTATTTACAACTTACAATATGATTATTATAGCTCATGCAAATGCAATTTGTCGATGCAGGTGATACTTTCCCATAAAGTACGTGAAGTTGAAGAGCTGAAAGAAGAGGTGAGAAAAGAGCTATTAGCCTCTGCTGCTCATCATTCTCAACACCTGAGCTTAATTGATGCACTCCAGCGCCTAGGCGTGGCATACCACTTTGAAAGAGAAATCGAAGAAGCACTAAAACATATATATGCTACCTATATTGACCATAATGACATTGAAGATGATAATCTAAACAATGTTTCCCTTCGTTTTCGACTACTTCGTCAACAAGGATTCAACGTTTCATGTGGTGAGCCTAGTGCACATTTGTCATTTCTTTGCTGATCGATGTGCTAGTTTTAGTTGGCACATATACATATACATAATCAAATGAACCATTTTATTAGTACTACAAATTTTTTATGAGAAAATCCTTACAAAATGAGATATAAACTTTGAAATACAAAACAAAAAATCATTCAAAATTTTGTTTATTATGTTAATGGTGTGGCACAAATATTTTTAGTCACATCATTTTTAAGCTTTTTATAGTAATTATAGATTTTTTATAATTTTTTTCAAAACAAGTTAAGACCCTTTATACATGTAATAGAATCGTTATTCACCATAACTATTCAATAACATGGATAATGTACAAGAAAGTTTAACAAAATATTATATTTTTTTTTCTCTCTTTTATTTTTTGTCTAAACATGAAATCTGATCATTATGGTAAATATTAATTGGATTTTATTATGATTGCCCATGCATTTGAAATTATTTATTCCACTATTTAAAGAATATATGATATGACAAGATTTTAATAGAGTTTAAATATAGAATGAAATTTAAACTCAGTTAAAATATATATATATATATATATATATATAAAATGATTTATAAAATTATGAGAGCTTAAAAACTTATATCATAAATATTATGAGTACGTTCAACTAAAATTCAAACCTATTTGGTTTTATATATATGTTATAGATGGATGTTTTAATTCTTTTGTGTCATACTTTTGGTGTTTAAACAGATGCTTTTAACAAGTTCAAAGACGAAATTGGCCAATTCAAGGAAAGCTTGACCACCAACGTTCAAGGCATGCTAGACTTCTATGAAGCTACACATCTCAGGGTGCATGCAGAAGGCATTATTGATGAGGCCCTTGTGTTCACCACCACTCACCTTAAGTCCACAGCATCCGCTATAAGCAATCTGTTGGCAGCACAAGTAACTCATGCCCTAAAGCAGCCCATTCACAAAGGCATACCAAGGCTGGAGGCTTGGAGATACATCTCTATCTATGAACAGGATGCTTCACATAACAAAGCTTTGCTCAAGCTTTCAAAATTAGATTTTAACCTGGTGCAGTCCTTGCGCAAAGAGGAACTGTGTGATATCACTGGGTAATTGGTTGTAAAACCTCAAAGCAGAAAGACATTGTACATATGAAATTTTGGTTACCTACAACGAATCAATATTAACCTATATTCGAATTGCATTGCAGGTGGTGGAAAGAATTAGACTTTGCGAGGAAGCTACCTTTTGCAAGAGACAGAGTTGTGGAGTGCTACTTTTGGATAGTGGCAGTCTACTTTGAGCCCCAATATTCACTTGCAAGAAAAATACTAACCAAAGTTATTGCCATGACATCCATTATAGACGATATATATGATGTATATGGCACACTTGAAGAACTCGAGCCCTTCACTGAAGCAATTGAGAGGTTCATCAATAGATTTACTAGTATATATGTTTTATTAAGACTTTGTGTATAACGTCAATCTAACTTCGGTTTGTACTTTGGTACATGTTATTTTTAGGTGGGATATTAGCAGCATAGATCAACTTCCAGAATACATGCAAATATGTTATCGTGCACTCTTCGATGTTTTTGAATCAATTGAGGAAGAGTTGGCCACACAGGAAAGATCATACCGTATTAACTACGCTAAAGACGCTGTACGAGTTTAATTTCATGAAACTATACTTTTCATGCATGCTCTCCAATATTTTCTATGTACTTATTTCATGCATGTTGTTATCTTAGATGAAACTTTTGGTTCGCGCTTACTTTGATGAAGCGAAATGGTTCCACCAAGATTACGTCCCAACGATGGAGGAGTATATGCATGTTGCACTAAAAACCTCTGGTTACCCTATGCTCACAGCCGTGTCTTTCCTTGGCATGGGTGACATCGTTACAAAAAGAGGCCTTTGATTGGATCTTCAGCAACCCCAAGATTATTACAGCTTCATCCGTAATTGGTAGGCTCATGGATGACATTAAGTCACACAAGGTATGCAATCCAAAAAGCTATACAACCCTTCCCATGTTTCCTATTTCCAAATTTCTTATTACTTTCTTGGAAAACTGTATGTAGTTTGAGCAAGAGAGAGGGCATGCTGCCTCAGCAGTCGAATGCTACATGAAGGAACATGGTGTCTCAGAACAAGTGGTCCATGATGAATTGAAAAGGCAGGTTGATGATGCATGGAAGGACATCAACGAGGAGTGTATGAGGCCTACTGTTGTTCCCATGCCTCTCCTCATGCGTGTTCTTAATCTTGCACGAGTAATAGATGTTATTTACAAGGAGAGCGATGGTTACACCCAAGGTTATTAAAATCGGGATTCTACCTTGAATCGTTAGGAGGGTTTCGCGAATCGAATCGTAGAATCGAATCGTGAATCATAAGATTCTACTTTCCGTAAATAAATAAATAAAATAATAATTATAATTCATAACATAGATTAAAGAATCATTGAAAAATAAATAAGTTTTGGCATAAAATTTATAAAATGCAATAAGTCATCAACTACTAAATATCAAATGACAAATTTTAAACTTCAAACTTTCAAGTTCCAAGTTTTAATACCACATAACCACAAACATACGTAATGTTCCAAATAATAACACTACATAAATCAAAATATTTCTCAACCATTTTCCACAATGGTGATTTTGTGACAAAAATAACATATTACTTATTGTTCAATGTGAATAACCAAGATCTAAAAACCATGATCATCATTTAAGGGTTTGCCGTTTGCCTTTCTTTTTATTAAATGGGCGGGCTAGTGGGCTACTAAGTACTAACATTAACATACTAAAATGGGCGGGCTTCTCTTATAAAAAAAAAGAAAAAAGAAAAAAAAAGGGCGAGCTACTTTTTATCAAAAAAATAAATAAATAAATGGACGGGCTACTAACATACTAAAAAGTAAAAATCAGCCCAATACAAGCTAAATTTTCATTGGAGGCCCAAAAAAAAATCCGAATAAACCTTGTGCGGTAGAATCGTATAAAATCGGAAGCAAATCGGGATTCTAAAGATTTTAAGATTCAAATCGGGATTCTATTAAGATTCTATCACTTTTAAGATTCAGTTAAGATTCGAATCATTTTCATAATGTTGAATCGTAAAATTGTAAGATTTTAAGATTCGAATCGGGATTTTAATAACTATGGTTACACCCATGTTGGAAAAGAGATGAAAGATAATGTTGCATCAGTGCTGATAGATGCAGTACCAATATGACTGGTGTGACAAAATAAGAATATTTTAAGTGGGTGGGTTTTTTTTGTTTAAAGAGACTTGAATAAGATCCAAGCCCATTAATATTATATATGACCCATTTCTATTGGAAAGAAAAAATAGCTTTATTATACCATTTAATGATGCAGGACTATGATAGTGGGTGTAGACAATAAAATTATAAGTCTTGTTTGAAATAATTTGTAACAAATATTTATTGATTTAGAATAACGGAATACAATCTCTTTGATATAGATTCTTTGCAAAAAAAAAAAAAAATTATTCATCTGATTCTTCTCTTTAAATGTGATTTTGATTTGAGGGCTTCCAGGAACTAGTAGACAAACATCTATGTCGTAGGCTTGTTTAGAAGTTTAAAAAAAAAATGGTGCTATCTACTACCAAATTTGGATGGTGGAAACTATTGGACTGGTGTTTTTTTTTTTTTTTTCCCCAGTAATACTCTCTTTTATTAAAATGAAGTACAAAAATTAACAAGCAAAGCAAGGGTCCAAGACCATAAGTACACAAAAGAACAAAAGGATGAAAGGGCCCTTATCCATCGCTGCCATTTGAATCAAAGAACCACTTCGGCAATTCAAAAAATGGATATTGGCCCAAACTTTTGATTACAAAAAGCCCAAGCTGCCAAATTGTGAGCAAAAGAATTTACATCCCTACTGATAAGAGAGATACTCCAACAGTTAAACCTTCTTAGCAAAATCTTTATATCTTCAATGATTGAAGAGATGACCCAATAAGGCTTTTCCCCATTTTCTTTCAGTGGGTTCAACACATTTGCAGCATCTCCTTCCAAAATAATATTAAAAAACTCAAATTCCAGTCTTTGAAAATGCAAATTGTAATACCCAGTCCCAAAGGATTTAAAAAAAAAAAAAAGAGTTTTTGTTTAAGTGGGTAACCTAGTAATTTTAATTGTGGGGTAAAAATACAAATAGATCCTTTATTTAAGAAGTTTGTAGAAATAAAAATAAATAGGTTGTAACCCTAACAATATTAGGGTATAAATAGAGTTATAAACTTTATTCAATACCTACAGACACTCTCTGACGGCAAGATTTTGAAGGATTTCAAGAAAAGATAAATTGAAGAATTCTTGAGGTAAGAACTTTGAATGACTCCCTTTTAATTAAATCTAATTGCTAGAGAGAGAATAAGATAATAAATAAATAAAAATTCACGAATTCCTTTAGATAGCTGAATTACCATTTGTTTCATTGTGGGGGATGATATTCGTGGTTATGGGCTTGCCTTTTTTGGTATTAGGATTTACTGTGTAGGAGCTAGGAACCCATGTATTCAGGAATTGATTTGGTTTAAAGAGGTTGCAGTGGTATATGTGTTACAACCATTACATACTAGTTACACTATTTAGTATTTACGTATAGTAGGAAGGACTATGAAGGCATGGAAAGTAGCAAAGTCAATAAGATCTAGTATGGCAAATGCATACAGATGTTATAGACTTATTGTTTGGCAATCTCTTATATATACTAATAGCTGAGGTTTCAGCTTTCTCCCAAGACGTGCCACATCAGACTTCTTATTCGCATAACACTTGATCCAGCCATTCCCTAACATGCCACGTCAGCCTGCAATTTTCTTTCTTAAGTTTTTCTTTTTCGTGCCCTTATTAATACCCACCTATTGCAGACTTAATGATTTTTTCATAAAAAAAGGGAAATATGTCATGGAATATCATAGCCAATAAGTTACAATCCAATTATAATTATCCTTCCTTATTTGTCTGTAAGCATTTGAATGCAATATTGCAGATTTAATGAAATTTTATTAGAAAAGGAAATATGGCTTTGATTGTGTTCATTCCATAAGAACGTGAATTTGAAAGCATGCGTTAATCTTGGCATATAATTATAGCCTAATACACATTAAAATTTGAACATTCAATGTTTGAACAACATGGTTCCCTACTCTTTTTCTGTTTGTTTCTTATTGTAGGTTGTAACGTAGCTTCCTGCTTGGCTGCTTCATTTGCTTCTGCCCTTTGCTCTGCCTACGTTTACGTTTCAAACTTCTTATTGTAACTTGCGCACTCCAACTCTCTCTCTTCTCTCTTTCTTGACCATTCATCTACTTCAGTTGTAATTGATTGCGGCTTATCCAAACCCACCACCATTTTTTGGAAATTGTATATATAAGCATTCCCTCCAATTGTGTTCGATGGAGAGTGGAGAGGCTAGAAGCCTTGGTCAACGCTTTCCTTCTGCAACACCATCAGAATCCTCCTCCAAACGGGTGTCATTTTGGTGTTCGGTGGTCTAATGCCCGTTATCATAGTCAATGCTTTCCTTCTGCAGTTTTTGTGAATTGAATCTGGGTCTTTAAAAAAAATTTATTTATTTTTGCCTGAATATTCTTTGGTATTGGATTTGGGTTGTGAATTTTTTTTTATAGTTGTTTTTACTTTTTACAGGTTGGTAGAATGGCAGGTCAATTTGCAAAGCCGAGATAGATCAAAGTCGTTCGATGAGAAGAACTTTGTGAAGCTGCCCAGTTACTGTTAGGCATTCTTAAACAGAGTTTCTGCATAATGTACTCACCATGATAGGTTGAGTTATGCTGTTGAATATATTTATACTAATATGATTACAAGAGTTTTACATAATGTAGAGTGTTGTGTTTGAGTGAAACTCAACAACCAATAACTCTAAGCTGTCTAGGAGTCTTGCTGTCTTCCTGAGTTGTAGGTAGTGGATGCTTGATGATTATCTTCTTGTGATGATTGAGACTTATCCTTAACACGCCCCCTCAAGCCCAACGGAATGGACAAGACGTTGAGCTTGGTTCGAAGGAGAGCAAATCGAGAGGATGAAATGGGCTTGGTCAGTAAATCGGCAAGTTGATCAGTGCTAGAGACAAAGCGAACATTGAGGCATTTATTGGCAACCATGTCACGCACAAAGTGGAAATCAATTTCAATGTGCTTAGTCCTAGCATGAAAAACTGGATTGGAGGATAAATAGTTAGCACCAATGTTGTCACACCACAACGTGGGGGGAGTGGATATGACCAAGCCGAGTTCATGAAAGAGAGATTGAAGCCACTTGAGTTTAGCAGCAGTGTTGGCAAGGGCCTTATACTCAGCTTCAGTACTTGATCGAGCTACAGTAACTTGTTTTCGACAACCCCATGAAATTAAATTCTTGCCAAGGAAGATACAGAAGCTGCCAGTGGAGTGACGATCATCCTTATTGCCTGCCCAATCAGCATCGGAGTATGCTTGAAGAGTGGAACATGAAGAGCGATAGATATGCAACCCAAACTGTATTGTACTTTTTAGATAACGAAGGAGACGTTTTACAGATTGCCAGTGGGGTTGAGTTGGTTTATGCATGAATTGAGATAATTTGTTGACAGTAAAGGCAATATCAGGGCGAGTGATGGAAAGGTATTGCAATGCACCAACAGTGCTGCGAAACAATGTGTGATCAGAAAACGGTTCTCCTTCATAAGCTGAGAGGTTGGTAGAAGATGCCATGGGGGTGCTCATGGGTTTGGCGTCAATCATTTTGGTACGACTGAGTATATCTTTAATGTATCGCTGCTGTGACAGAAGAAAGCCTTGGGCAGTGGGAATGACTTCAATTCCAAGGAAAAAATTCAGAGGACCCAGGTGTTTGACAGCAAAGTCAAACTTGAGATTGGAGAGAAGTGTGTCAATAGCCGGGGTTGAAGAACTTGTGATTATAATGTCATCCACATAAATGAGAACATAAATTGTGAAGATGGGAGTGTGACAAATAAACAAGGATGTGTCGGATTTGGAGCCATTAAAGCCAAGAGCAATTAGTCTAGAGCTGAGCCGTGAGAACCAGGCCCGTGGGGCTTGTTTCAAGCTATAAATGGCTTTTTGAAGCTTGCATACATGGTTGGGAAATTGTGGGTGTTGAAAACCCGGAGGTTGTTGCATAAAAACCTCTTCAGACAGTGTACCATGAAGAAAAGCATTTTGTATATCGATTTGATGAATTTTCCAACCAGCAGAGATAGCAATAGAGAGAACAGTACGTACCGTTGTGGGTTTGATGACTGGACTGTAGGTTTCTTCATAGTTGACACCGAATTGTTGATGGAAGCCCTTTGCTACAAGCCGTGCTTTGTAGCGCTCAATAGTGCCATCGGCATGACGCTTGACGCGAAAGACCCATTTGCAACTGATTGTACTCTGACTGGGCATAGGAGGAACAAGAGTCTATGTGCAATTTTTGAGGAGTGCATCAAATTCAAGATTCATTGCGCGGCGCCACTGGGGGCTTTTGGAAGCCACGGTGAAGCATGTTGGTTCTTGGAGATCCGAGTGGACGGTGGAGGCGGCAAGCAAAGCTCTTGGTAATGGATAACGGACAGTACCGTCGGTAGTAATTTTTGGCTGGATTATGTGGTTTTTAGATCTGGTGGTCATGGGGTGTGTGGAGAGAGTGGGGTTAGGGATGGGGACGGTGGGCAACGAAGATGCTGGTATGGGTATATCGGGTGAGGAAGGAGAAGTCAGATCTGGTACTGCTGGTGTAAGGGATGGATCGGGTTGAGTAGTTGGTTGGGTAGTTGGGCTTAAGTGTGGTAGTGGGCTTAAGAGAGTGTTTCGGGCTTGGAGTGGGCTTAAGGTGCTGGCTGGGTTTGTTGTGGCAGACCGGGTTGGAGGAGTGCTGCTGTTGACACGGGCCCAAGCTGGCATGGGCTGCAATAATCCAGGATATGGCCCAAGAATTGAAGCAGGAGATTCCTGAGTTGGAGAAGTTGCTGGAAGAGAAAAAGGAAAGCTGTTTTCTTGAAAAATAACATCCCGGGATATGTAAAGACGATTAGTAGACACATGAAAATATTTGTAACCTCTATGGCGAAGACTATAACCAAGAAAAACACATTGAAGAGAACGAGGTTGAAGTTTATTGGAGTTATATGGACGAAGATTGGGCCAACACGCACTACCAAAAATTTTTAAAAGAGAGTAATCAGGTGAAATTGTAAATAATTTGGTAAAAGGAGACTGATTTTGAAGAATGGGAGTAGGAAGACGGTTGATGAGATAACAAGCGGTTTGAAATGCATCATCCCAAAAACAAAGGGGTACACTAGCATGATAGAGAAGGGCAAGACCAGTTTCAACAATGTGACGGTGTTTACGTTCAATGGCACCATTCTGTTGATGAGTGTGGGGACAAGAGACTCGATGAGCAATACCACATTGGTCAAAAAATTTTGAGATGGAGCGAAACTCGCCTCCCCAATCAGTTTAAATAGATTTTATCTTAAGGTTGAAGTATCGTTCAACATACTTCTGGAATTGAATAAAAATGCATCATTTTTGTGAGAAATTGGAAATAGCCATGTGTAACGACTGTAGGCATCTAAAAATGAAATGTAATATTTGTTTCCAGTGCGTGAAAGAACAGGGGATGGTCCCCATAAATCAGAATAAATTAATTCAAGAGGTGCTTTTATTTGAGACTGAGACGAATAAAAAGGAAGCTACTTGCTTTTTGCACTAAGACAAGCGGAACACGCAGGTTCATTTTTATTTGTTACAGTTGGAAGACCAAACTTAGAAATAATGCTAGAAACAATTTTAAATGCTGGATGACCTAAGCGGGAGTGCCAATTGGTGAAAGAAGTGCGTTCACCAATGAGAGCACGAGGAAAGAAGGATCTTTTATTTGAAAGAAGTGGAAATGGATAGAGCCCATGCTTACTCGGCCCTTGTAACAGAAGACGCCTCGAAGCCAGATCCTTCACACAAAAAAGAGATGGGTGAAATTCCATAAAAGTATTAGTGTCATTGTAAATTTGTGAACAGATAATAAGTTATTGGAAATATCAGGGACATGTAACACATTATTTAAACGAAAAGTGGTAGTAGGGGTAGAGAGTTGGGTTGTCCCAATATGTTTAATGGGAAGACTTTTACCATTGCCCACTCGGATCTGTTCTGAACCGTGATACTCATCTACATGAAGATTTAAATTGGCAAGATCAGATGTAACATGATGCGTGGCACCTGAGTCAGGGTACCAATTGGAGTCCTGTGTTTGTTGAGGAGTTGCTAGAAGAGCCTGCATCTGAGGAGAATTATCAAACTGATATGTGTTATCAAACCTATGATAACATTGCAAGGCCACATGCCCAGGCTTGTTGCACACTTGGCAGACAGGGCGATTAGAAGCAAGGGAGAAATGAGATCTGCCACGCCCCCTGCCTCTCTGAGAATGAAAGCCACTGCGTCCACAAAAGGAAGAGGTGGAGCGTCCACCACGACCACCACGATGGGAGGAGCCCTTGTGAACAAAATGGGCAGAGGCAACGGATAGATCCACCGAAGGTTGATTGTGAGAAAGCCGAAGCTCATGAGAAAGCAGATGACCATAAATATCTTCAAGAGAAATCGGGTTGATTTGTGTTTGGACAGATGTGACAAGTGAGTCATAGTCAGACCCGAGACCGGCAAGAAGGAAAAAGAGAGATTCATGTAGAGGCAGTGGTTGAGCAATTGCAGCAAGTGTATCAACGAGATGGGTGAACCGGTGAAAGTAATCGGAGATGGATGAATCACCCTTGCGAAGTGTGGCAAGTTGATAGTGAATGGACATAGATCGGGCTCGAGATTGCGAGATGAACATGCGCTCCAAGGTGGTCCAAACATCGTGAGATGTGGCACACTTCACAACATAGGCCAGGATGGTCTCGGAAATAGAGGAGATGAGGGCAGAAAGTATCATCTGGTCTTGGGAGTGCCAGAGAGTGTATTCGGGATTGAGAGTGGGTTAAGAGTTAGCATCGGAGGTGGGGGGAAGAAGCTGTGGAGGTGCTGGTTGTGTGCCATCAAGGAAGCCAAATAGATGTTGGCCCTTGAAATAGGGAGAGATTTGTGCTTTCCATAACAAGTAATTGTCTCGGTTTAGTTTGATTGTGATGAGGTGTTGAATGGGAGAAAGAAATTGAGATGGTTTTGTTGTAGAGGGGGCAGCAAGGATGCTGGAGGAAGAAGAGGTAGAAGAGGAAGACATTTTGAAGGTAAGGTGTTTGATAAATTGACTGAGAGAAGACGTTAGTCTTTAGGTTGCTCTGATACCATGTTAGGCATTCTTAAACAGAGTTTCTGCATAATGTACTCACCATGATAGGTTGAGTTATAAAATACATCAGCTTCAAGCCACAAATTACTTGAACAAAGAACCTGATGACAAAGAGAACAATGTCAAAAAGCAAAATTTCTTGCTGTCGAGTTACAAAAGGGACAAAGGGGACAATCTGGCATGTTTACACTATGGAATTTGTGCTCAAGTAATACATATTCTATGTTTCACAATATGGTAGAACACACACATATGATGATTACAACATCTATGAAATCCTAATAATTGAAGTGCACTATTGGTATATGTGGGTATTTTCTTTTTTCTTTTTTCTTTTTAGGTTGTAGTTGGATTGTCTTGGTTATTAAGAATGTAGACGTTTGCTGGATGAAGTCATGAAATTTATGTTGGGGAAAAATGGTTTAAAATGTTCTTCTTTTTGGTAGTCAGTGTAGGACAGTAGCCCATGACTAGAAGAATCGGGAAAATATTCCTTGCCTTACTTGGAGATATTATCTCATTAATAAATGTCATATAATTGATATTATAGAAACGGTTTCTAACCCATACATGCATAGCCATAGTTTGTGATGCATACTATGTTGTGGTGATCATAGTCCTTTTAAAGCTATATTTTGAAGTGTAGTTTTTGGAAATAATTGCTGATCTTTTAGTTATTTGAATAATCATGATCTATGCGTTTGGTTTGATTAAACATGGATGGCCTAAGAATTTGAGGATTCTTTTGCATAAAGTGTTGAAACACATAATGTGGGTAGCCAAGCTTTCTCTCTTTATTTTATTTTTTTCTTTCTTTTTTCCTATGTTATGAAACTGCTTTATTAACACAAAATTATTTTCTTTTATTTCTTATTAAAAAAATTCATGAATAATCTTTCTACAGATTTTATAAAGGACAATGGACTTAAGTTGACTTCATAAGTCATCTATTCAAGGTGTCAACTATGGTAAATATTTTTCACAATCTCATTTTTCTCTTCTTTCAAAAATTTCAGATTTTTATATTATTGATTTATTGTTATCTTTTAACTTTAACATATTGTTATTTGGTAAGCTTTTTCGAATGGTGGCATTGGTGGGATGCTTATGATGAGCAGGTGGTAAATAAAAACATCAGTTCAAGCCACAAATATCTTATGGGTAAAGTTTTAGAGCTACTACTATGTTAAGCAGGAAATGACCCTAGCTCCCAATGTATATGAAGTTTTGAGAATTTAAGCTAGAATGTGTCATGTGTTATGTGCGCTTAGTTTGCAGTTGTTATTCTTTAATTTTGGAATTATCAAAAATACTCTTGATCTAAAATAGAACTTTTACATCTGAGCAATTGTTATTCTTTAATTTTGGAATTATCAAAAATACTTTTGATCATCTAAAATATAACTTTTACATTTGACATTTTATTGATTAACTTTTCCGAGATGTATCATTTATATGTATTTTTCGAAGAACGTTCCCGTGCATCGCACGGGTTGGCGACTAGTAATAAATGAAAAAGGAAGACACCTATCAGTTTTTAAGGTGTTACATGGAGAATTTTGGGGAGGCATGACAGTGTATTTGGACAGTGTTTAGTAATTAGGGAACACCTATAGGCGTTTAGTTTAATAAATAGCATTGTTTATGTCAATTAATGTATTTTGATCATTGTACAATTGATTTAGGAACTGATTTATAAATTGTGAAAAGAAGAGATAGAGAGGATCTCTTGCTTACTAGAGGTAAGTAACCTTTATCCTTAACTAGTATTTTCTCAATTTTATATATTAAATATTCATATTTGCAAACTTATTATTATAGTTTTATTATTCTATTATGCCAAAATCAATTTTGTTTCGAAATATCAGAAAAATCATTGTATTTGTAACGTATTGTTTCCTTCAAAAATTTGGATCAAGCATGTGATTATATGTTACAAAAATCTTTATACAACTTGTTTGTTAAACGGATTTGTTTATGTACCGTAATTTGAACAAGGTTTGAAAATCACTATGTTTTAGAATTCAAATGTATTTTAAATGTGTTTTGATATTTGAAACTTGTCAGTCTGACTATGTTCTGGGCCCCGCCAATGGGGATATACGTTGGTACCGAAACTAGTTTCATTCTGGAGTTTGCCACCGACCTATGTGTGGTTTTTGGGCCTTGTCACAAGGATAATGTGGCCGTAGTCACCAAGACTGTTTAGTATATGTATTTATATCTATATCTATATCTATATCTATATCTATATCTGATCTGAATCTGAATCTGTATTTGAATCTATATTTGTATCTGTATTTATTTCTGAATATGTTTAATTTGCTATTTGTAAATAAGATAATATATTTTATTTTGTGAACCAAACCGAGTGTTTTATCAAAACCATCGTTTAAGAATTTTGTAGTACCTATGTATATCTGTTTTTAACAAATGTGTGTTTGATCCGACTAGATAAGGATACTGGTTATTTACTGGACTTCCCGGCTTACCCCTTTTCTTTCCCATTTCAGATTCTGAGAATTAGCTAGCTCAGACGTTGCGGGGGAGTGGTGTGAGAAGGACTTCTAGGCATGAATAACATTAGTATTTCTTATTTGTTGATTAGGGACTTTATGTGATAGACTTTTGTTTATTAGGATTTGCAATAGCAATGCATGGATTTAATTCATTTGAACTTACTGGTCATTATGTTAATTTGGAGATTTTATATCAAAGATATTATTCTTATTAGAATCTATTAGTAATGCCTGGCACACTTGTAAGGCACGCCTTATGGGTGTGCGGCCGTTGTCACGTGTCGAACTCAAGCTTTGGGTTCGGGCGTGACACAAATAGAGCAGCACAAACTTCTCCCCATATGGGCTCACCTGGTTGTAATAGTTCAGTCCATGCAATAGTTCTGCAAACCATTGCTATCACATTGCCTAGGTCCCGAATTGCAGCATCAAAATTGCACTTTACCCATCCCATAGGAGGCAGACACCATAACTGAATCTCACTTTTTCGCGAGCTTCCTTCCTTCCATGCCTTGCAATGACTCACAAAAGAGTCATTTACTTCTCTTGCAATGTTTAAAGGCTCAGCTTGTTTGTTCTGAAATTTAGCTCTGATACGTGCCATCCATAAATGATCGCACATCAGAACAGCAAATAAAGAGAACTCTTGGACTTGAGTTTCTTCAATATTCAAAGTTGACAAAGGATGTATAAAACGTTTAATCAACTGAGTTGGAGTCATTACCTTTAGGGTATTGATTCTCAATGGCCAGCAAGAGTTTGCCCAAGATTGAACAGCATTTGGGTAGTAGCAGAAAATGTGGAGAATGGAGAATGGATTCCCACCATATGAGTGTTAGGTGGTTTTATATATTACGATGTAAACTACTTATCCCTCCCTCATAGGAAGAATATTCAATAAATGATGTAGACAAATTATATATGTTGGGTCCTTCGCTCCAAGAAGTCTCATAACCGATAATATTGTGTTAGTACCATATCATGATTCCTTGCACAACATGAATCAAAGAAGAGCAAAGAATACTTGTACAGTTGTACTACTTATATATATATATATATACACACTTTAGGGACACATTGGAACTATAAAAAAAACAAACTACCCGCATCGCTAATCTAATGAAGCCCTATGCATTGAGACCAATACCACAAAAATGAGATATTCTCTTTGCTTAATGAGTACCAACAATGGAATCACCCAACAACAGCTCGGCACACTTAACAAAAAATTTCAAAATGATTAACTAGACAATCATGAGATCTTCTCTTCACTTACTTTATTAAAATATGAACAACAAAAGCTATAGCCAATAAGGGAATCCCCCAACCAGAATTTTGATCGGTGTTCAAAATATAAATATTGGAACCCTAAGCCCAAAATTTTCAATATCAACCTAACCAAATCCATAACAAAACAAACCATAATATTCACACTATTACCGTGTGTTTGGACTTTGGATAGAGTTTGAAGCCGGAATTTGGAGAGAAAAAATTATAATTGATGAAAAATGTTAACGTGACTAACAATTTTATTAATTTTATTAAAATAATAATAAATAATAATGTGGCATGTCAACTCAGATATTAAACAAACGTTAACTTAAGATTCTTTAAGCTCTCCTAATCTAAATTGAACACTCTCAAGAAAGATATTAGACACCGTTAACTTAAGATCTCAATAAAATCAGCTCACTAAGACCTTTAAAATAAAAAACAAAAAAAAACAAAACCCCCAAATAACAACAAAAATTAGCCCATATAACAACAACCAAAGAAATAAAAAAATAAATCAAATAACAACAATAGTGTTTTTCCTTCTTCTATTTTTTTTTTCTTTATTTTCTTTATTTTCTTTTCCCTTTCAACATATCTCTCTCAAACATTCTCACTCTCTCAGTTAGAGACAAAATCCATACAATGTAATGAAATATAGGTATATGTGACAACTTTAATTAAAAAATATAAGCTTTGAGTTCATTTTTTATCTCTGACTCTTAATAGTTGAAAACCAAAATACTCTACCACTCTGCCTTTAAATTTTCTCTCTCAGACCACCAATGCTTTATGTAATTTAATTTTTTTAATGGTTATATAAGTTTTTAATGACTACTCTAGAAAAAATTCTTGAAGCCTAGCTCCATGGGACAGGATGCACCTTTTTTTTTTAATAAATAATTTTTTCTTGTACCGTCGAGATTTACTTAATACTTTCAGCTTACCCCAAAAGACTCTACCCCTATCCATACCAACGGTGTCTCCATTGTACATACCTCCCTAACGTGACTAATTTAACAGAACTCAATATCAAAATTTGTAGAATACCCATTTGATATAGGCATTGAACGGTCTTGTTGTTCAACTTTAATTAAGATATGAAGCAAAAATTAGCCTGGTGGGTATACTGAAATTGATAATAATAATAAAAAAAAAATTTAAAAGAAAAAAGAAAAAAAAGAAACTGGAAACCTATAACCAAATTGAAATCTGAATTGAGTCTCACCAGTGTAATGACATTGATCGTAGAAATTTGATGCTCTCTTCAATAAGTGATTTGAGATATATATGCGGGTGTCCACCAGATTTGGAAACGATTCAAGAAGGGGCTCTTACAATGCCAAATATTTTTGTCTTTAATGTCAAACAGAGATTGTGGGTAACAGCTGGAAATCTAGGGTAAGGCAGTTGGGTGTAATGGGAAGATGAGGAGTCAAAAGAGGGAAGAGAGAACAGAGGACTAAACCTTTCACCGGTAGGCAGACAAAATAAAATGGAGGAGAGAGAAAATGGAATTATAAGGAAATAGCAAATCTGACGTGGCAGGTTTTGGGGAAGCCTAAATATTTTTTCTCAACTTCAACTTTTAGTTTATATAATAGATATAATAGATATAGATATAGATAGATGGGTACACATTACATTTTGTATTATTTCACTTTTATTTTCAATCAAACAAAGAAAATGTATAATTATTAATGTTATATTCTCTCACTTTTCTATTCCTTCTACCAAATACACCTGATGGAAAACTGATCTCTTTTCTATCATTCCTATATTTTCTATTCCTTGTACCAAACTTTGTTTCTAAGTATTGTAAATGAGTCTGACATTAGTAAGCTGGTCTACCTCCAAGCCATACACCTTCCGATCTTTATGGATTAAAGATCGCCTAATAGTATAAACTATAGATTTATATGTTTAAGTTTTGTGATTTGATAAAAATTTTCCCTAATTTTGCTTTACTTTTTTGGTAATAAGTGCGAGTTGCAGAAGGACGCTATAAAGTTTGCTGGTTGAACTAAGAAAATGTTTAAGAGATTCTCCTCTACCTTCATTGTGTTGGCTTATACAGAGATTAATAAATTTGAATTTTCTCAACCTAATCCTCTCAAAAGATATTTTATCACAGTAAATTCAATGTTATGTACATGTACATGTGTCTGATGTGGCGTTATATTTGCGGACTAGTTAAGTTATAATTGAGACTCATTGTATATGTCTGATGTGGAACTCATCACACACTCACATACAACATACACTTATCCGAATTTAGGACATCACAAACATTGTTAGAGTAATTCTACATTCTACGTTCAAGTTCTAATCTTTTTTTTTTTTAATTCCGGTATTGAATTTTGAATTCAAATTCAAATTTCAAAATTAAAAAAAAAAAAAAGAAGCAAAATAAGAAAAAAAAAAAAAAAAAAAAAAGATTGTAGTTTTATTTTCTTTTATTTGCAATGTTCCAAAAAAAAAAAAATTCGAAATTTGAAATTAAAAGAAAAGAAAGAAAATTTTGGAATAATTTTTTTTTATTTTTTATTTTTTGAAATATTCATGAGTCGAGATTGAGCCAAGCCATCAAGCCATTGAGCCATGATCCAACCAAACTAAGCTGAGATCAAAGTTATCAAGCCAAAATCTGAGCCTCTGAGCCGAGATCCGAGCCATCGTGCCGTAATACAAGCCAAGCCGAGTTGAGCCGAGTCTTTTGAACTTTATTTTATTACCAAACTCAAGGTTTCATTAAAATTACACATTGAATTTGAGAGGGAATGCTAAGGAATGTATCCCACATTGTTTAGTAGTGTTTTACTATTATTATTATTGTCCTATAAATAGGATCTCACAACATATTGTAACACACATCGAGAACATAATAAAGATGTAGCCTATTAAGCTTTATCCTTTGGACTTAGGCCAAAGTGCCAAAACACGTGAAACTCTAACCTCCACTTTCTCAATCTCTTCCATTTTATATTTCTCTCCATTAATATATCTGTTTAGATTATATATTTCCACATCCTTAACCTAAACCCTCAGGCCTCGACAAGAGTCATCACTCTCATTTTGGAAACTAAGAATAGGACAAAGAGTCATCGCTCACATTTTGGAAACTAAGAAACTAAGAATAGTATTGCTATTGTTGTAAAATGGTTGTTTATAGTGATATAGAAGTGGGGGCTTATGCACTTATTCCACATTGGAAACATACAAAACCTTGAAGGTGTATACAAAGTGGTACACACACTAACACTTTAAATGAATAAAGTGGACTTATAGACATATGGCTTTACTATTCGCACACACGCGCGCGTGGCGTGTGGCATAATGTGGCGTTTTAGTGGCGCTTTGTGGCCCACTTGGCACTTGGGCGTGTGATTAAGATCGAACGGTCATCTTTTAATTTATTTAAATTAAATGAGATGCACTAGATTATAACTCATAGAAGTTATTTCTGTATATAGAAATAATTGTTTATGGCAATTATTAATTGTTTTGAACAGTTATATTGTTCTGGAACAGCGTCAATTAATGTTTATAAATTAAGGAGCCTAATTAACTTTCAAATACACAATTTTGTTTTGAATACTCTTTAAGGGATTACCAAAATTTGCTTTCTGTAATTAGTGACTTTATTGTATCCTGAGGGTGAATTGCCTTAACCCAGGAACAAAACTCGTTTAGAGTGGGGACAATTATCACTTTAAAGATAGTGTTATCACGTATCAAAGTCACATTGTTTTTTCTGATCTTATCAAAATCTTCAACATTCCTAGGGATAATTAGTTTTAAAAACTGTTTTTTTGTGATGGTAAAACAAAAACACTGGCCCCACCGCAACATTTCTTGTTTGACAAACTGTTTTAATGTTTTAGTTCTTAAACTAAAGTCAATATTCCATGGCCATAAAGTCCATAGCCACCAAAGTAATGGTCCGCCTTGAGTTTTTTCAAATATTGAAGATATAATGTACTCAACTGCTCATAGTTCTAGGAGTCTAGTTTTACATAGAATTTCCATAGAGAGAGTGTGTGTTTTGTTTATTGTGCACAAAAATTCTTGTGCTTGTTCTATGTTGTCCGTTGATATATTGTATTCCAATACGCCGGCGTCGTAAAGACTCAAAACAACACTGTGAGAGGCAAAATCTATCTTAAGGATGTAGTGTCAAACAATAGCTTTAATCTGATTCAAGTCTTTTATTCTACATTCATCCAATCTGTGAGTTTTTTTAGCGGTCCTTATATTTATTTATATAAAAAACTTACATTCTGTTTGTTATTCTTGTTTATAGAATCATAAAAATAAATTATTTCATTCAATTATACCCAACACTTCAAGCCCATTTTACATCAAGCACATTTAAAACTATTTTTGATCCATTTTGAAACTAATTTATATTTTCTTACCAAAACCATTTTTCAAAATATCGAATGTTCCTCTTAAATATATATTATAATAACTAGATTTTCATAACTTATCTAAAAATTAAATGCATTAAATAAATAATTACATCACAATAACAAAATTTATGTTTAAAAGTAAAAAATAAGTATCTATACTAAATGTAAAACCGAAGCTTTTTTGACTTTTTATTTTTTCTGTTGACTTCATATAACTTTGACACGTCAGCTTTCCAAGCATCACAATTTTACATATCATTTAATATTTTCTTCATTATTTTGTAACCTTTTACTTAAATATATTTTCCTACCTGATTTCCACCTCTTTCTATCACACAGTCCCGATTCTTCCTCCTCTTATTCTCTCTCGCTCTTTCTTCCTTTCTTCTACTGATGATGACGGTGATTTGTCCATGTCTAGGCTGAGGCTCGAAGGTTTCAATTGAGCCAAACCCAGTCTCATCATCGGTCGCTTTTCGGCCTTCTCCCAATCGACAGCCTTAACCCCATCGTCTCGCCACTACTGCCCTCTTTGTCTTTGATTCCCTTCGCTACCCACGACCACGAGATCTTAGTCTGATGAGGGAAAATACCGCCATGAACGGTAATTTCTTCACCCGCTCTCAAAACCCCTAATATGATTAGGGTTTGAGAATGTTGCAATTTGAAATTGTAAAGTGAATTTTAGAGTCATAGTTGTGTTTTCTGCAAATGGTTGGATTAAATTTAACTGTTCTGATTTGTTATGGTTGCCTATATTGAAATAATTCATGAACACAAACTCACATATTTTCAAATATGCTAAGTTCTGCATAATATTTATCAGCTTTTTTTACTCTTCTATTTTACCCAACAATGCTCTCTTCTGTACTGGTATTTCTTAGAGTGTTAGAGTTTTGATGCAAACTTTGAGTATATGCAATTGGGTTTTGTTCATTGGTGAATGAGAATTTGTTATCTTTGTCTTTGTAGTAGTTCAGCTAGGTAAGTGTTCGAAGAAATGCTTGAATGAACTTTCCATCACAAAAACTTGGGCTTGGATATGGATGTGGCTTGATTTGACAAAGCTGAAAATTTAGCAGTCTAATGTCTAATTTCTTAGTGTTGAAATCTTCTATTTCTTTAAGTTTGTTTACAGTTTGGAGAGGAGAATTATTATTGAGTATAAGATAGCAGTTTTATAGGTTTTAGATGGATTGGAAGTAGACTAGCAACGAAAATTTTAAAACGTTAGGAATGTACTAGAACCTTAGGAGTAGCTAATTTGGACTTATAAAGTTCTTGGATTAAGAGGCATTTACAATTTATATAGAGTTTAAACTTGATTAGGAAAATCAAGAAGCAGTGACCAAATTAACTCTATTTTGTGATAAATGGGTTTTTTTTGTGGAAAGATATAACTCTTTGATTCAATGTTTTTGTGTTGCTCACAATTTGGATGTTATGGGATCAATGATTCACTTATTTACTTAGTGCTCTCTGATTCATTTAAGGTTGATGGGTTAGTATTTTATTTATAATTTTTCAATTGGACTGTTATCAATTTAGTACATAAAAATTGATGGGTTTTCTTTGTCTATTTGTGTTCGCAGTTCAGCAGAGGGATGATGAGCTACCTGTCTTTGAGGGTAAGATTTATATGTGGCTTGCTTATGATGTGTTTGATATATTGTATAAGAGAAAGTAGGAGAGGCAGACCATGATAGTTATTAGTTTATATAATTTTCTCATATTTTATGGGCTATTTAGTATACGGCAACAAAAAGGAAGAGTGAAGAGAGCCAAACTTTAAATTTGATGAATTCAAAGTGAACTTAGAAAGGATATGCATGAATGTAAGACAGTTTGCAAAAGTGAAAAAAATAAAAAATAAAACAAAACAAAAATTTATCTTCCCTTCCCTGACAACAATATTGGTGTTGTAAGAATTCATAGACAGGGTCAATTCTATTACTTATCTTCCATTAGAATGTGTTATAAGGAGAGTGTTCAAAAGTTCTCAGGGGGATGAATGCATGTATTAAATGTTGCTTCAACGTTTGCAATATATGCAGAAAACTATTCAGAGTTATATTACTTTCTTCTTGATATTTAGTACGTTGATAATTGCTGCATACAGATATTAAAGATCACAAACGTTGAAGGATGCCCAGTTGTATGCTTATTCTTCCACCTAAAATTTTTAGTTTAGTTTTTATTTATTTTGACTTGATCTGAACATTGACAGTGCATCTTTATTTTAGTTTTAACATGGAAACATTTTCTAGACATATTAGTATAATAATGGTGACATTTTTGGTATAGAGCTTACCTCCTTTTACGTGGCTTTCTTATCTATTTACAAGAAGCCCGCACTTTTGAATTAGCTGTCACTTTGAAATTTGTTTTGGACAAGTTAATCTATTATCTATTTACAAGAAGCCTATAGGCACTCTGCCGCATGTCCCTCTCCACCATCTAATGTGGCATTGCTTTAGATTGAGAAGGAAGATGAAAGCCATTCTCATTTAACTTTTATTTTGGTTAGTTTTTTTTTCCCTTCTATCATTTTGAATTTATACGATTTTTTATCTTGATAAATTGGAACTTGAATAGATCTTTTTTTATTTTTTTTTATTTTTTTAAGGGCTTCAACAAAATCACTGACAAATGATTTTGGGCCAAGTAGAAATTTATCAAGGAGTTTGGATATGATAAACAATATGTAATAGGCTATGGAGAACCAGAGAAGCTCTGCTAAGGAGTGGTTTCATGCATCAGCTTACTGATCATCATTGTGAGATATGTGGTAGTGCTGGTAATTGAATGAAAAAGTTTAGCATGTACTATTGGCTTGGGGGTTGTATTTAGATTCATGTTTACTATAATATGCATGTAGGTGAGAAAATAATTTTGTGCAATTATGCTTGGCAGTACAAATAGCCAAGCAGCAAAAGGAATTCATTGGGCAATGCAAATGGCCAAGTAGGAAGGATATCATCATGTGGTTATTGCAGGGGATTCTAAGTTGTGGTTTTATCTATTAATGCCATGATTGATACTAGAGTTTAACTAAGACTAACTCTGTTTTATATTGAGGGTAATATGCATGGGATTGCATTATTTGGTGTATTTTTTCTTTAAATATCATATTCAATAATTTTTCCGTGCATCGCACGGGTTTGCGACTAATATAAACTAATAGTTGAGTGCTGTCATGTTTACTGGATTCTTAGATGTTTCACATGCCTATAACTATTCTTTGATGCTATCATTCTTGACTTTTTGTGATTTTAAATTTAGAGTACTGAATTATTCGTTGATGTTGTTTTTAAGACTAATTCCTGGGCTGTTGTGGAAGCAACCGTGGTGCCATTTTTTTTAAAATCTGCGGGTGTGCTTCAAAGAAAAGAGTCAGATGTCTTGGAATGCTTAGTTTTCTAGGGTATAAATGACCAGATATATGAATTGGAAGTGGTAAAAGAACAAATGCTATCTCCAGGTGGATCATTTCCATTACCAATATCATGCCATATTCTAAAATTTATACTGGATGCTGCCCTTGAAAGCAGGCAAGCAACTCCAACCACCGAATTGATGGTGGCAAATGGGGTTATGCAGAACATTTTGTGGGTAATTTGATTTGGGATCTTTGTGGAGCTTTAAGTGGTAGTGTTCTTCTCATAATATGGATGTCTTAAAGTGTATACTGATTTTGTAATATTCCTCATTACTGTTTCTGCCAGGATGAATATTTTGAAGTTGACTATGGATTTTTTTTTTTTAATAGGGGAAGTTAGAAGATGTGAGTTTCTTTGAACCCTGACTTGATTTTAATACTTTGGTTTGAATCGCATTAGGTGACTGTATACTATTCTTTTTATTGCATTTTATGTTAGTCTGGTCAAAGAGGTGACATAGCCAGAACCAAATATTCTTTTGATGGCCATCGGTATGTTGCTTTAAGTTGAAGAACACAATTTATTCCCCAACAATTCAGGCTTTAGTCATATTTGAGTTCTACACTATTTTAATAGAATAAACCATTTATTAAAAACTTCGAAATATTATTATACTAAAAAACATTTGGATCTTGGCCACTCCTTTTTTATGGTTTCATAACAGTGAAATGGTTTCCATAGCTATTCAGGTGTTGAGTTATGTATTTATATATTTGTTTATTAATATTATTGAACTATTTGTTGGTTTATGATGTTATAATTAGGCGCTAACAATTTAATACAATATAGGTCATTAGATAGCTAAAGTTGCTTTCTTTTAAATACAATTTGTTTTTGGCTTATCAATCTTAGTTGATTGTTTCAATTGCATTGGCACAACAGCGAGCCAAACAACGTAAATTTAGCTTCCTATCCCTACTTTTCACTTGGAGCCATATGGTTTGAGAATTCTAAGCAAGGGTACCCCTAATTATATTTTCATTTTGCTCAAATCTTCTCATGGATGCTTTTAATTGTGATGTAGTATACAGGTCAACAAAAGCCAGAAAATTAAATCACTTGCACCCATATTGTGTGGGGGGAAAAATCAAATTTGGTATTCAAGGTGCTCTTTTTTGTGGAATACTAAATGGGTTTAGTGTTTCCAAAAAATAATTGACTTGAACTGACAGTAGACTAAGTGATTGAATAATAACCAAAAAAAAAAAATCTTTACAATTTCATTTTCAATAGTTTTCCCGTGCATCGCACGGGTTTGCGACTAGTATATATATAGTTCAAGAAGCTACCTTTTATATATATTATTTTTCTAAGTGTATCTAATAATATTTATTCTTAAATGCATCTATGCATATACAAGAAGTTACACGTTAGTATTAATTGAAAGTTCTACTTCATAGCATCTTGCATTTGTGCAATTTGTTCTCACTGAGATTTTATTACCAAAAATTATAAACATGTTTATAATTTTAGTACATAACCGTACAAAACTTGAGCCAAAAAGAGCATAAATATTAATATTAGTACATGTTATAGTACAAAACTAGGTTCTCTGGGCACGACCAAGTTTCAAGCTTTAAAGAATTTTACTTCTTCAATCTCAACCAAATTAAAAATTGAATTCGTTTCCGCAACTCATAAAACCATATAATTTGGAGCTGAACGCTCAATTATAAAAAATTATAAAAAGAGTTTCTAGTTAGGGCTGAACATCATACAAAACCCTAGCAGTACGTTTGGTTGCTAAGAAACCATAGGCAAATGAGAAGAAAGCTAAGGAATTCACAACAGGCAGTGGCGGAACCAGCTTGTGCCCACCCTCAATTTTGAAAAAAATACATTACCTAGATATATATCCTCTCAGAATCTCAATATTTTGCAAAACTCTTACTCTGTTGTCTCTCCATCTTTGCCTTTCTGCTTTGGATCTTCGCGTTGTTGCTCCTTCTTTCCCCTTTTCTTCATCTTCTTATGGCTTTTCTTCTTTACTGTCATTTTTCTCTTGCTATTGATTTACGGTCAAGACCAACCCTTTATCTTTAATTGTCAGCCAACTCAACTACCCTCCCTGCTTTTCATTCTTCTCCAACCACATGCATGCCCCTCCCCCACTCTTTTCACTTTTTACATTTTGCCATTTACTTTTTTGATGGGATGTCTTTTTGTTTCTGTTTTTATAATTGATTGAATGACTACTACATTAGTTTGCTACAATAGTTTAACTTCATTTAATAACTAATATATATTGGAATATCATCTAATATCACTTACAATTTTATAACCTTCTAATCAATAATATATATTAGGATTTTTAGAAGTTTATCCACTAAAAAATTAAGAAAAAAAGTTTAAGTAACAAAAAGTAACCCAAATAATATCATAAAAATTAGTTCAAAATCACAACAATATCAATAATAAACCCACAAGCTCACGCCGTCAACTAGTCCTGACTCTCTAGTCTTAGTCCTCTTACTCTCTCCCTCTGACCGGTAATTTTATTCCCATTTCTCTCTCTCTCTCTCTCTCTCTCTCTCTCTCTCTAATATAAAGTTTGAAATTACTCAAATGTTTTTATTTCTATAGGAGTCGACCAGACACTCTTGATTTTATCTTGGTTAATTTTATTTTAGTAGTTGATACTTTGTGGTTGATTTTTAGTTTTGTGTGAGATTAAAAGGTACCCACCCTGAATTAAATTCTTGGATCCGCCCCTGACAATAGGATGAGTCAGAAATATGAAATGGCTCTTCTGAGATTCGTGCTTTCTCCTTTATTTTCTTTTTAATAGCTTCTCGGCAACCAAACAAAACATAAGAAATAAGAAGAAGAAGAAGAAGAAGAAGAAGAAGCGCATTTGAGAAGCTTGAGCGAGCTCGTCCAATATTGGCAAAGGCTTAATATCTCTACGGTCCTTGCACTTGTGTTTCTGTAGTGCAAAACCTCGCAACTTTCTCAACGAAACTTTCGTCGCTTTTGTACTCTGCGTATTCAAAACCTTCTCTGTCTCTGTCTCTCTCTCTCTGTCTTTTGAGCTCTGCGAATTAAGTAATTGAAAAGGTTAGAATGAAAAACAAAAAGAAGACGAGAGTAATTTAGAGCCAAAATAAGTGTGTGGATGAGCTGGACTTCCCTCTTCCAAACTTATTTCGAGGATTTTAAGTGACCATCGAAATACACCTATTGATTTTTCAGATTTATTGGCTCAGAGTTTGCAAAAAGCAATGCTATTACAAAGGTTTTTAATGAAGCCTCGAAATAAAGGCGTTGAAATAAGTAAAGTTTTTTGTAGTGTATCCAAGGCTTTTTAAAAATATAAAAAAGAAGATTGGGCTAGTAGCAACCCAGCAGGCCTATTTTAAAGCTAAGAAGATTGGGTTGGTAGGAACAGGCCTATTTTAAAGCTTACTGTGCGTCATCTTTTAAGTTGACGTAAAATCCATGACGTAGAAAACAATTTTTTTTTGTAGTGACAGTTTTGAATACTACGAATGAAAATCTCCCCTCTCACTTTTGATACTCAATTCTATACTTCATTAAACATAATTTGTCATGTATATTAGATTTGTTGTTGAGGTTTTTATTGGTATACTACTTGGTTTACTCTTTAAATAACAAAAAATAATAATAATAATAATTGTTATTTGTAGTATATTTGTTGCAACAAATGAGACTAAGAGTGGAATGTATTTGAACAAAACTCCTACCAACACCCTCATTTCCACAACTTGCCCGCATTAGACTTCCCGCCCGCATCACATAATAGACTTCCCGCATTAGAATGCGTATGGTTTTAGCCAAACACACGATTTTCATCTTTTTTTGTTAAAACATGATTTTTCTCCGTGCAACTGGGGGCCAACATCACATTATAGTCTTCCCGCATCACATGATTTACACTTTTGCATGTTTGAAAGGAACTTGGTCAGTTAAGGTTAATTGCAGGTCGTCATTTTAGACGTCACGATGTTTTGATCTTTTGGGTCTTTGAAAGTTCATAGCATCAGTGGTGAGGTTCTCACCCTCCCTCCAATGTCTATTAAGGCGGTCGATCCTAACAATTCCAATGCTTATAAATACTCAAGAGTTTTTCTTGAACCGTGTATATCATTCAAAACATATATAGTACGTACGTTGTTCTTGAACTAGGAAAAATATGCCTAACCAAGTCTCAGTACTGCCTCTATCCCAAAATGCCAAACCAGAGGTTGTTCGCCGGACAGCAAATTTTCATCCAAGCATTTGGGGTGACCATTTTCTCAACTACAATTCCGAGGACAAGGTAAATGTTGAGGAAAATAACTTAGTGAAAATATTAATAATTAATTTGAGAATAACATTATTATTTACAACTTACATGCCCGACCCTTGGGTAAGCCCCACAAGCCCAAGGGCTAGGGCAACCCCCCCATGGGGGCAATAAATTGAAGAAAAAAAAAAGAATTAGTAGACATTAAAAAAAAATAATAATTATTCTTAGTATACAACTATACATAAAAGGAAAATATATATATATATATATATATATATATATATATATATATATATATATATATATATATATATTAGTCTACATATAAAAAAATTTATTAGTATACATTTTTTTTTTTATGGGAGTGTTGTGCTTTTAATAAGATATATGTGAGACATATGTGATGTGTTTCAGTATTCGTGTGAATAAGGCTGGTCTCCACTGTGTGATTTATTGATTTGTTTGAAAATTTTGTTCGCACGTGTATGTGGTCACTGGCCATGTGTTTTTGTTTGTAGGGACAGGTTTGTGGGGCAAGCCATTGTTTTGTGTTGCCCGTGTTTATCTAATGATTTTTTTATGACTTTTAATTTATTATTAGTATTAATTTTGTTGTCCTTTATAAGACCGTGATTTTTTTTTTTTAATTAATAATAAGGAATTTTTTAGTTAAAAAACTATTAGACATATAATTACTATAACTGAGATTATATTTTGTTTTAATTGTTTTTTTCAATGTAATTCAAGCTAAAAACATAATGTAACATTTATTTTGCATAAAAAAAAATTTGGGACTTTTATGATGTTTTTTAATATTTAATAATAAGTGGGCAACTAAAATTATGATAGGCTTAGACAACCCAAACCCCGGAGCCGGCCCTGACAACTTACAATATGATTATTATAGCTCATGGAAATGCAATTTGTCGATGCAGGTGATACTTGCCCGTAAAGTACGTGAAGTTGAAGAGCTGAAAGAAGAGGTGAGAAAAGAGCTATTAGCCTCTGCTGCTCATCATTCTCAACACCTGAGCTTAATTGATGCACTCCAGCGCCTAGGCGTGGCATACCACTTTGAGAGAGAAATCGAAGAAGCACTAGAACATATATATGCTGCCTATATTGACCATGATGACATTGAAGATGATAATATAAACAATGTTTCCCTTCGTTTTCGACTACTTCGTCAACAAGGATTCAACGTTTCATGTGGTGAGCCTAGTGCACATTTGTCATTTTCTGCAGATATGCTCCACATTTCTTTGCTGATCGATGTGCTAGTTTTAGTTGGCACATATACATATACATAATCAAATGAGCCATTTTATGAGTACTACAAATTTTTTATGAGAAAAGCCTTACAAAATGAGATATAAACTTTGAAATACAAAACAAAAAAATCATTCAAAAATTTGTTTATTATGTTATTGGTGTGGCACAAATATTTCTTTGTCACATCATTTTTAAGCTTTTTATAGTAATTAAAGATTTTTTATATTTTTTTTCAAAACAAGTTAAGACCCTTTATACATGTAATAGAATCGTTATTCACCATAACTATTCAATAACACGGATAATGTACGAAAAAGTTTAACAAAATATTATATATTTTTTTTCTCTTTTATTTTTTTGTCTAAACATGAAATCTGATCATTATGGTAAATATTAATTGGATTTTATTATGATTGTCCATGTATTTGAAATTATTTATTCCACTATTTAAAGAATATATGATTCCCAGAAAGATTTCAATTTACCAGAGAAACCTGTGATTAATAGAATCAATTATTTCTTTGTGAGTTAATATATATATATATATATATATATATATATATATATATATATAGGAACAATGATTTATAAAATTATGAGAGCTTAAAAACTTATATGATAAATATTATGAGTACGTTCAACTAAAATTCAAACTTATTTGGTTTTATATATATTATAGATGGATGTTTTAATTCTTTTGTGTCAAACTTTTGGTGTTTAAACAGATGCTTTTAACAAGTTCAAAGACGAAATTGGCCAATTCAAGGAAAGCTTGACCACCAACGTTCAAGGCATGCTAGACTTCTATGAAGCTACACATCTCAGGGTGCATGGAGAAGGCATTCTTGATGAGGCCCTTGTGTTCACCACCACTCACCTTAAGTCCACAGCATCCGTTATAAGCAATCCGTTGGCAGCACAAGTAACTCATGCCCTAAAGCAGTCCATTCACAAAGGCATACCAAGGCTGGAGGCTCGGAGATACATTTCTATCTATGAACAGGATGCTTCACATAACAAAGCTTTGCTCAAGCTTTCAAAATTAGATTTTAACCTCGTGCAGTCCTTGCACAAAGAGGAACTAAGTGATATCACTAGGTAATTAGTTGTAAAACCTCAAACCAGAAAGACAATGTACATATGAAATTTTGGTTACTTACCACGAATCAATATTAACCTATATTCGAATTGCATTGCAGGTGGTGGAAAGATTTAGATTTTGCGGGGAAGCTACCTTTTGCAAGAGACAGAGTTGTGGAGTGCTACTTATGGATAGTGGCAGTCTACTTTGAGCCCCAATATTCACTTGCAAGAAAAATACTAACCAAAGTTATTGCCATGACATCCATTATAGACGATATATATGATGCATATGGAACACTTGAAGAACTCGAGCCCTTCACTGAAGCAATTGAGAGGTTCTTCAATAGATTTTCTAGTATATATGTTTTATTAAGACTTTGTGTATAACGTCAATCTAACTTCGGTTTGAACTTTGGTACATGTTATTTTTAGGTGGGATATTAGCAGCATAGATCAACTTCCAGAATACATGCAAATATGCTATCGTGCACTCTTCGATGTTTTTGAAGCAATTGAGGAAGAGTTGGCCAAACAGGAAAGATCATACCGTATTAACTACGCTAAAGACGCTGTATGAGTATAATTTCATGAAACTATACTTTTCATGCATGCTCTCCAACTTTTTGTGTACTTATTTCATGCATGTTGTTATCTTAGATGAAACTTTTGGTACGCGCTTACTTTGATGAAGCGAAATGGTTCCACCAAGATTACGTCCCAACAATGGAGGAGTATATGCATGTTGCACTAAAAAGCTCTGGTTACCCTATGCTCACAGCCGTGTCTTTCCTTGGCATGGGTGACATCGTTACAAAAGAGGCCTTTGATTGGATCTTCAGCAACCCCAAGATTATTACAGCTTCATCCGTAATTGGTAGGCTCATGGATGACATTCAGTCACACAAGGTATGCAATCGAAAAAGCTATACAACCCTTCCCATGTTTCATATTTCCAAATTTCTAATTACTTTCTTGGAAAACTATATGTAGTTTGAGCAAGAGAGAGGGCATGCTGCCTCAGCAGTCGAATGCTACATGAAGCAACATGGTGTCTCAGAACAAGTGGTCCATGATGAATTGAAAATGCAGGTTGATGATGCATGGAAGGACATCAACGAGGAGTGTATGAGGCCTACTGTTGTTCCCATGCCTCTCCTTATGCGTGTTCTTAATCTTGCACGAGTAATAGATGTTATTTACAAGGAGAGCGATGGTTACACCCATGTTGGAAAAGAGATGAAAGATAATATTGCATCAGTGCTGATAGATGCAGTACCAACTTATTAATACTGTGTGACTGAATGTCAATAAATGATGTAAACTACCCACCATATGAGTGTTAGGTGGTTTTATATATTATGAATGTCAATAAATGATGTAAACTACCCACCATATGAGTGTTAGGTGGTTTTATATATTATGATGTAAACTACTTATCCCTCCCTTATAGGAAGAATATTCAATAAATGATGTAGACAAATTATATATGTTATATATGTTGGGTCCTTCGCTCCAAGAAGTCTCATCAGTCATCACTGATAATGTGTTAGTACCATATCATGATTCCTTGCACAACATGAATCAAAGAAGAGCAAAGAATACTTGTACAGTTGTACTACTTCTATATATATATACACACACTTTAGGAACACATTGGAACTATAACAAAAACAAACTACCCGCATCGCTAATCTAATGAAGCCCTATACTTTGAGACCAATACCACAAAAATGAGATATTCTCTTTGCTTAATGAGTACCAACAATGGAATCACCCAACAACAGCTCGGCACACTAACAAAAAATTTCAAAATGATTAACTAGACAATCATGAGATCTTCTCTCTTCACTTACTTTATTAAAATATGAACAACAAAAGCTATAGCCAATAAGGGAATCCCCCAACCAGAATTTTGATCGGTGTTCAAAATATAAATATTGGAACCCTAAGCCCAAAATTTTCAATATCAACCTAACCAAATCCATAACAAAACAAAACATAATATTCACACTATTACCGTGTGTTTGGACTTTGGATAGAGTTTGAAGCCGGAATTTGGAGAGAAGAAATTATAATTGATGAAAAATGTTAACGTGACTAACAATTTTATTAATTTTATTAAAATAATAATAAATGATAATGTGGCATGTCAACTCAAATATTAGACAAACGTTAACTTGAGATCCTTTAAGCTCTCCTAATCTAAATTGAACACTCTCAAAAAAGATATTGGATACCGTTAACTTAAGATTCCAATAAAATCAGCTCACTAACACATTAAAAAAAAGAAAAAGAAGAGAGGTGCCAGAAGGGACCGGAAGACTGGAAATAGAATATAAACAAGTGGGAACTATTCAAACTCAATTAGCATACAAATTACAAAGAATACTAAAAAATTAGTATACAAAGCCAAATTATTGTATGCAAATAATAAGAGACATAGAGAAACTGTTGAAAATTACGTGAGTGAAGAAGACACAGTATGATGCTATGGAGGATGCAGTCTTAGGTTAGTAATTTCTGCAATTATAGCAAATGGGTTAGGGATTTCTGCAGAGGTGAGGTTTAATTAAGATTTTTTTATTTTTTATTTATTGGCATGTTACGTACTTTAATAAAACTGTTAGCTATGTCAGTATTTTCTATCTAACATTTAACAACGAGTACCAAAATCACACAAAAATAAAAGATTAAATACCAAATTAATACATTTGAGACGTTGATGACTATTTTGATATAAAAAGTTAAGAACTAAAATGTTAATTAAAGCTTATTATCATTATTAGGAGGGTAAAACTTAGATACAGTTCCTTAGATTAGGTACATCAGGTTCCCCAATTGAATTCAAACACATGGTTGTATTAAACAATGAAACACAAAAAATGTTATATTTTCCAAGAATATTTAAATTCAATGTATTTGAATTCAACTAAGAACCAAATGTACTTGACCTAAAGAACTGTACTTAAATCTTACCCTTATTAGGATTTCATTTATTATTATGATTTTGCTCGGAATAAATGCACTTGCCAAGTAACCATTAGAACGCACTAATAAACCCACCCTTACCAAAAAGCCAAAAACCTCCTTCGGCCTGATTTGAAATGGGCCATCAGTGAGAAATTTCATAAAAATATAAAAGATTAGTCCGAGGAATTTTACATGACAAAAGGAAAAGTTTAGTTTTTTAAAGACAAAAGGACAAGTCATTTTCACACATTTGTGGAAACCCAAAATCAATCAACATTTTTCGACCTAGTGTGATAGTGTCACTCACATATTTGACTTTTGATTTGTTTTTCTTCAATCCTCTCTCTTCATTCTTTTCTCACAACGTGCTTTTAAAAAAAAAAAATTGTTTTACAACTAAAAAGTTGTAAATTGTGGAATAGTTGTGGTCAAGGTTTATTCTTTAAAAAATAGTGATGATACAAACAATCTTTTTAACAACATTTTCATATCGTTGTATATAAGTGATAAGTTGTTATTGGTTTTTATATGAACTCATCACTTATATCACTATATTATAGTTTATTACCAAGATAATGTTGCGAAAATATTATAAAATCAATGTAATCTCAGAAGTTAGAACTACTTGTTCTTTCTTTCTTTTTTTCTTTTTTTTTGGAAGAAAGAACTACATTGTTATTCTCCATTAATAAAACAAAGCATTTATTTTCAAGATTTTATCTTGGGGTTTCATTGGTACTCATGAAATAGCAAAACTGACTCCTCTCTATAAGCATAAGCAAGCTTTTGATGAAGTTGAAGGTTTTTTTTTTTTTTTTTTTTTTTTTTTTTTTTTTTTTTACTTTTTGAAAAACTTTAATTTATTCCTTTTTTGTTATTTATGAATTAAATAAAAATGTCATACTTGGTCCCAGGGACGGAGAAACTTGGGGACCAAAGGGGACCATGGCCCCTGCCTGCTCTAAAAAAAATAAGCTAGAGTAGGTTAATTGTCTCCACTCATATTATCATATAATTTTTGGACCCTACTAACATTATTTTTGGGTTATTTCAACAAAAAATTAGCCCAAAACAAATAATCAAAATTATCCAGCCCAAATCACAACAAAATAACTCAATCATTTGTAACAAAATAACCAAAATTATCCCAACAACAAATAACTTCCCATAGGGAGGCAACTTAAAAAAAAAAAAAAAGGCTTCAAGGGAAACCAGTGCAACGCACCATTCTTCTTCAATCTGTTGCGTTCTTCTTCCTCTTCTTCTCTCTTCTTTATCTTTCAAGTTCTTTCTCTCTCATTTTTAAATTCTGAGGTGCTTAAATGAAGGTAACATAATAAAGCACTCTCTCTCTCTCAAGTGCTCAATTCTTTTTTTATGAATATATGATGCTCAATAAAGCCAAAGAATGACTAACACCAAGATAAGGATAGCCTTAAGCTAGAGTCCTACACTAACAATTATTTTATAAAAAGAGAGTCCTAGACTACCTTAAACTAGAGTCCTACACTAACAATTATTATATAAAAAAAAGAGTCCTAGACTAACAATAACAAAAGGCTTTGCTTCAGCCACGTAAATATAGAGACTATACATATAGACTATAGAGCTAATAAAATATGAGCAATATTCTAAATAAGAGGAGGTTGCAACATCAGATAAATAGGTTTTTTTTTTTATTTTTTAATTAATACCTCTTCTTCTTATTCTTCTTCTTCTTTTTTTTTTTTTGTTGTTGCTAAATATTCATTAATACCGTTTCTAATACTTTTTTTTTTTTTTTCTGTTTGAGTGCTCTGTGCTTTTATTGTTTCAATAATTTTTATTTGTCTTTATCTCATTGTCTGACTGTTAGGTGAACTGGTGTGTGGGTGAATGGTGGGTGAAGTGTATATAGAATAAATGTAAGTCAGTAAGTGTGTGATTGTTAATTGCTGACTTGTTGTGTACTGAGTTGTAGGGTCATGGGTGTCAAAATTATTGTGTTTAACAACTGTGCAATATGTACTAGTGCACAAAATAAACATAATTTTTATTTGTTTTTCATGAAAACAATTTGGTTGATACACCGGCCCCCACTCATGTAAAATCCTGGCTCCGTCTCTGCTTGGTCCGAACCCTGATAACTGGGTCGGACTCGGAGGTCCAATTCAATTTTCAAAAGTCAAAACAGTGAGTATTCAAGTCTGATTATGCCAAAATAAAATAAAAATCAGAACCAGCGATTCAACAAGTCAAACTAGAAATCAAACCAATTACAATGGTTATAACTACGTCATTCTTCTCCATTACTGAAATAGGCTTTTAATTTTTTTTTTATTTTAATTATTTTTGTCATTTTGTATCTTTTATCTTGGGACTTCATTTGTACTCATGAAAGGGATTTGTATTTTGAAACTCATGAAATAGAAAAAATGACTCCTCTTAATAAGCATAAAGGAAGCTTTTGATGAAGTTGACGATTTTTAATTTTAGAAAAAAATTAATTTATTCTTCTTCTTTTTCTGTTTTTTTTTTTTTAGGTTTTTTTTTTTATTATAAAATATGTATATATAATAAAAAAACTATCCATGAGATTTTAACTAATAACAAAATCTACAAAAACTTATTGAAAATATTTAGTTTGTCCCTAATTGCTAATTATGCAAACATTATTTAACACCGTTTGTGTATTGTTTACCAAATACTACAAATTTCACAACTATTGAGTTGGAAAATTGTGATTGGTGCATAATAAACTGATGTTAGAGTGAAAGTAATGTTACACTAATTGTACTGGCTAGTTATCCTAGATCCTAATGGCGAGTACTAGGATGGCTAACATAGCATTAGGTGCCAATAATAGTATGTAACTAGCTATGTAAAAGGTTACAAATGCTTTATAATGAGCAAATTAATGTAAAGTAAAAGCAATATGAACATAAGGATTTTGACGTGGAAACCATATATGTTGAAGAGAGATAAAATCATGAGGTCAAGCCAGTCAAGAGTATTCCACTATGTATTGGAAATAAATACAAGAGAGGTGTGTTTACAAGAGAGAGATAATAGAGAAAGCTTGAAGCTCTTTAGAGGTGTGTGTCTCCGTCCACATCTTGGTTTACTATTTAATATCACAGATTAGGTTTTGGGGAAAACTAAGTAAACAGTGTTAAATGTTGTTTTGCACTTAAATGACAAACTAAACTAAATATCTTTGAAAGTCTTGATAGATTCTATCATTAACTTAAGCCTCTGGGGATTAATTTTATATTTTACCGCCGTTATTTATTTATTAATTTTATCGTTACATTAATATCACAGTAATTAGATATTGCTTTGGTCTCTATACTTGGTTGATTTTAGGCTTAAATATACTGTTGGTCCCTAAAGTTTACTTACGGAGCGTTATTAGTTTCTGAAAATTTAAAATGAGCTCTATTGGTCCCTGAAGTTTCAAAACTAATCGTTATTGGTACTTCTATCCAACTCTGTTAGTTAGTATGCCTACGTGACTAACAGAAATATGATGTGGTAGTTTTTAAATTATGTGGCAATTTTAAAAAATAAAATAAAATTACACATTAACATTTAGATCCAAATTATTTGACCCGGGATCCATATTAAATAACCCATTTTCATCTCTCTTTAGTTTAGATTGACCCATTTTCACGTTAAGCACAAAAGCAAATTCCCAAATTTAAAGTTTAAAGGAAATCCCCTTCCTAGTTAATTTAACAGAAGGAACAATCAAACCATCTAAGAATTGCCTGCCTATGGATTCCTTCATCATGAAGACCCTGATCAAGCATATGACTATATGAGTATTTCGTTTGAGATATAATGTTGTACCGATGGAATTGATATTTGCGAACTCAATCTTTATGATAAAAAGGTCTCTCATGAAAACTAGTTTTCTAAAATGAGAATTATTGGATTCATTTAAGTTTTGCTTGCCCCTTTACAAAAAGAATCTAGATAAAAGTTATGGAGTTGTGTTTGGTTCCAGATACCCAACCAATTGGGATGATCTGCTAGGCTAGGGAATTAAGAATTTTAAAGGGCAGAGCTTTAGAGTCTCATTGTGCAAAGTGTCACGGTAGGCTGTGGTATATCATATCTGCATCCTAAGTAATAATGGAATTCATGCGGGAATTATCAAAATAGAGGAACAAATGGGAAAAGAAATTGGTAGAGACGTTAAAGCAAGGATGATTGGATCGAAGCAAGTATGTAGTTCAATTCTAAATTGAACTTTGTGTAATAATTGGAGTATCCGTTCTGTAGTTCATAGAGCATTGGAGAACTTTTTGTATTGTGTGTCCTTTAAACTTTAAATTTGAGGATTTGCTTTTGTGCTTAAAGTGAAAATGGGTCAATCTAAACTAAAGAGAGATGAAAATGGGTTATTTAATATGGATCCGGGTCAAATAATTTGGGTCTAAATTCTGATGTATAATTTTATTTTATTTTTTAAAATTGCCACATAATTTAAATACTACCATATCATATTTCTGTTAGTCACGTAGGCATACTAACTAACGGAGTAGGATGGAAGAATCAATAACGATTAATTTTGAAACTTCAAAGACTAATAGTGCTCATTTTAAACTTCAGGGACTAATAGAGCTCAGTGAGTAAATTTTAGAGACTAACAGTGCATTTAAGCCTTAATTTTATATGTACTTTCAATGTAAGTTCCGGTGAAATATTGGGAATGATTTGGAAAGCATTCGAAACTTACATTGAGTATTAAAACCATGCATATTTTCAAAACCATGTTTTTTATTTTTTTTATTTTTGATATTAAAACCATGCATATTTTCAAAACCATGCTTATTTTTCAATCTTTTGAAAGTATAATTCAACTATTTGAAAAACTATACAAATAAAGTTAGAAAAGTTTGTACTTTGAAAAAGATGGTTTGAAAATTGAAACTCTCTAGTCACTACCAAACAAAAAAGTCATGGGCTAATAGCCGCATACTCCTATCCAATAGCAATCGGCTTTGGGAGTGCAAAGAAAAGTCACAGCCGCCTACAACATGTTTTATTTTTGCTGATATTTTCTCTTTCTTTATTTTCTTTATGTGATAAAATTTGAATTTCAAAATAAGTACTAACTTGAAAAAGATGTCTCTATTTGGTAAGTTAGAGGCTGAAGCAGAGGCCAAGGCTCCAGATTATAAGTTCCACGAGGTTAACAGCAAGAAAATATCTGAGTCAGTGAAAATTTGCCCTAAATTTTTTCAGAGACTTGATTTACAAGAAGGTGAATGCCTGAATGGGGAGAAGTGGGCTCTGTCATGTGCTGGTATTTTCTCATTGGTAAGTCAACCTTGCTTCTTCTTCTTTTAATCCGAGACTTAATTTTGTTGCTGATCATGTCAAATGTCTTTTACATTTTATATGCCATATGCTTGTACCCACTGGATCTAGGATATATATTTATACTCATGCGAATGCCAATCATGTGAAAATTTAAGATCAATCTGGACAATAAAGTGCGTGTCATTTAAAAATTAGGCCCTTTTTTTTTTTTTTTTTTTTTTTTAACGTCAGAAATCACATAAAAAGATGGCATATTCATAACCAGCGGCAAAACTAGAATTTGACTACAAGAGAGGACAAAATTCTTGTACACATGTATTCACGTACACTCGCACATAAATGTCATTCATGTGTATAATTAATGTATATTAGGTGATATTTGTAATGTAAATTTAGACATTAAGTACAGTTTACATAAATTTATGTTATTAAGTAATTTACCTCAAATTTTATTCCTTATTACACAAATTTTTATGAAAGGGAATAAATTATTACATAATTAAGAATTTAAGGGACGACTAATTTCTTTGCACTCGTCTCCACATGCAATGAGCTCCAGCACTCATGGCCAAGGGAGATTTTGTCTAAATGGGGCAACTAAAAATTTATTACTACTCAGTCGACCCCAGCTGTTGCTATGGACTCTCTCATTTTTTTTTTTTTTTTCCAAAGTGATCCCATAATCTTTGATATAAATAACACAGTGGGGGCAAATACAAAAATTAGAAGAACAAATGTAAAATACCTTAAAATTTTGAATTAATTTATATGGTTTTTAATTTTTAAGTGGGGGCAGGTGTCCCCACCTTAAATCCGCCTCTGCTCCTGGCCAGTTTCTACTTTTCTTGGTCATACCTTTTGAGAAAATGACACAGCGGAATAGCAAGAAGAAGAACACGTCGTTCTCCTTAGAGTGATAAAACCTTAGAATCCACTAAGGGTTCCTTGAATCCACAAGGAAGAGAGAACAATTGAGGAAAACCTCTTTTTTGAAATATTATTATGAAAAAAAAAAAACTTATTTTGCCTTACGGCTACAAGCAATATAAATACTAAAAGGAAACCCTAAAAAATATAAAAATTAAAAAACAATTCGTTTGCCGACTTGGAGGCCACTTTTAGGGTTCCATAAAACCTAATTGATAAGAGAAAATATTCTAAAAGAAACCCTAATTAATATCCTACCATAATAGGACCTTAATTTGACCTAAAAAGCATTAAAAACACCTAAAATCAAGGAAATAACTACCCTAAACCTAAAATTCCGAAAATTACATAAAAATGTCAAAACTAATAAACAACATAAATTAAACTACATATTCCGTCCTACCTCATAAAAAATTTACGCTAATTTCAAACTCATCCTCTAATTTGGGGAGTAAAATGAGAACTTTGTAAGATTAGATCAGCCTGCACAATTGAAAACGAAGCAACAATGAAAGATATGAGCTTGGTAAAGACTAGTATAGTAGTATGTTTAAAACATGTCCCACATGTGATAGTTTTTCAACTAATATTGTACCCTCTCTATCCATAAGGATGAAGTTTATATCTTGTCCTTTTCTTGACTTGATGTGTGTACAATTAATGTTTTTGTTTGAAAACGTAGATGGGAAAGCTGTAATGTCTAAGGAGGAAATCGAAGCCGTAGATTACAAAAACAATACAGTCACTTTCAATGTGATTAGAGGATTACTGAAGGAGTTGTACAAGAATTTCAAATTCATTGTTCAAGCCACTCCAAAGGGTGAGGGGGCCTTTATATGTTGTCCTTTTCTTCACTTGATGTGTGTACAATTAATGTTTTTGTTTGAAAACGTAGATGGGAAAGCTGTAATGTCTAAGGAGGAAATCAAAGCCGTAGATGACAAACACATATAGTACGTACTAGAATGCGTATGGTTTTAGCCAAACACACGATTTTCAGCTTTTTTTGTTAAAACATGATTTCTCCGTGCAACTGGGGGGCCAACATCACATAATAGTCTTCCCGCATCACATGATTTACACTTTTGCATGTTTGAAATGAACTTGGTCAGTTAAGGTTAATTGCAGGTCGTTATTTTAGACATCACGATGTTTTGATCTTTGGGTCATTGAAAGTTGTGGATGCCCAAAATTTTCTCGTTTCCCACATGTCATCTCGAGAGTGATCTGAAAGTGGGTGGGATCTATTTGAAGGGGATGTTGAGCCCAAAACTCTACACCAAGCTTGTTGGGCCGCCTGATGGCTGATGGTGCTTCCCTCTGGAGTTTTTGATCTACTGGGCCGCAATACTCGTTGAGAATGGTCACGGTAGACAGACAGGATTAATATCACAAATCAAAACCAATTACAATAAACTTTGCTTTCATCAGGGCATGCAGTGATAATAACATGTAAGAAATATATAATAAACAACAGAACTCAGGAAGTATGGTGAGTAGGAAGATGATTATTTACTGTGCAAACGTGCATGAATCAACATTATCAATTGATGTGAGTGTTTGGTGGTTGAATATGGGTTTCTGGCTATAACAAACAGAAAGTGTTCTAGTCTACCACGGATCTGTAGAAAGTGTTCTGCAAAATTTGGTTGTCTTTTTCCCTCAAGCTCTTTTTGAATTAGCTCTTAGGTAGGGATTCGTTTCAGACCAAGATCAACCAACCCCCCTTTCTTATTTCTCACCCCTCTTTATAGTGGTGTTAATATCTTGTGGTTTCACCCATTACTCTCTTAATCATGATGATTACTGTTTATCCAAGAGATAAAAAAGATAGGATTTGACTAAATCTTTCCAAGGTTAAGAAGATAATCTTTATCTGCTGCATACCTGATTTGGGTTACGGCAGATGGCTAATCTCTCATTTCTGGTGTTGGGGATAGTGAGCATTAAATGCTTGATAAGGGGAGTTGAGGTAATTGAGTTGACTCATACACGTTTTGCATAATTAAATTTGATCTTACCGTTACATTATTCTCCAACAGATCTAATGCTTTCATGTCACGGAAGATCAAAGAAATTCAGTAAATTAATCCCCCTACCTCCAAACCGATCTTCCTAAGTTCCATGTTGAGGATGAACAAAGACCACCAGAGTGCTGGGTTACGGTGGCCACTACTCTTGAGTGGCGGTAGCTTTGGCGGCCATGGCAGCTTCCTCGGCTTCTTCAACTCTTTTTTTTGTTTTCCCCATCATTTCCTATGACAGCTGGTGTTGCGGCAGACGTTTTTGCAAAAATGTCTACCACAACCGTTGCTCAATGAGAAGAACCAGCCCTCTTATGCAAGAATAAAGCCTGGAAAACCGTATTTCACATTGGGAAAGTGTTGTTTTTATCACCTCGAGCAACGCACCAAAAAGGAGAGAGAAGGGGCATCACGTGGGATGATTTTCCCTCTCTTTTTTGGACTGTTCTGGTGATAGTTTTCCCTCTCTTTTTGGACTGTTCTGGCTGGCCCCATATTATTGCAGCAGATATGTATTTGGGGTTGAGTAGACCGGCTTGTGTCTTGGGCTTAATTTGATGGCCCAATGCCATTACTTCTTATTTTCTACCACAATAGACTACTTGGCTTAATTCGCCTTAGGCCTTCAAAGCAAAGTTTGAGGCTTTGGGCTTGGTCCGGTGTAGTAGAAAATATTGGGCCTCTACAAAAGTTCATAGCATCAGTGGTGAGGGTCTCACCCTCCCTCCAATATCTATTAAGGCAGTCGATCCTAACAATTCCAATGCTTATAAATACTCGAGGTTTTCTTGAACCGTGTATATCATTCAAAACATATATAGTGCGTATGTTGTTCTTGAACTAGGAAAAATATGCCTAACCAAGTCTCAGTACTGCCTCTATCCCAAAATGCCAAACCAGAGGTTGTTCGCCGGACAGCAAATTTTCATCCAAGCATTTGGGGTGACCGTTTTCTCAACTACAATTCCGAGGACAAGGTAAATGTTGAGGAAAATAACTTAGTGAAAATCTTAATAATTAATTTGAGAATAACATTATTATTTACAACTTACAATATGATTATTATAGCTCATGCAAATGCAATTTGTCGATGCAGGTGATACTTTCCCATAAAGTACGTGAAGTTGAAGAGCTGAAAGAAGAGGTGAGAAAAGAGCTATTAGCCTCTGCTGCTCATCATTCTCAACACCTGAGCTTAATTGATGCACTCCAGCGCCTAGGCGTGGCATACCACTTTGAAAGAGAAATCGAAGAAGCACTAAAACATATATATGCTACCTATATTGACCATAATGACATTGAAGATGATAATCTAAACAATGTTTCCCTTCGTTTTCGACTACTTCGTCAACAAGGATTCAACGTTTCATGTGGTGAGCCTAGTGCACATTTGTCATTTTCTGCAGATATGCTCCACATTTCTTTGCTGATCGATGTGCTAGTTTTAGTTGGCACATATACATATACATAATCAAATGAACCATTTTATGAGTACTACAAATTTTTTATGAGAAAAGCCTTACAAAATGAGATATAAACTTTGAAATACAAAACAAAAAATCATTCAAAATTTTGTTTATTATGTTATTGGTGTGGCACAAATATTTTTAGTCACATCATTTTTAAGCTTTTTATAGTAATTATAGATTTTTTATAATTTTTTTCAAAACAAGTTAAGACCCTTTATACATGTAATAGAATCGTTATTCACCATAACTATTCAATAACACGGATAATGTACAAGAAAGTTTAACAAAATATTATATATTTTTTTTCTCTCTTTTATTTTTTGTCTAAACATGAAATCTAATCATTATGGTAAATATTAATTGGATTTTATTATGATTGCCCATGCATTTGAAATTATTTATTCCACTATTTAAAGAATATATGATATGACAAGATTTTAATAGAGTTTAAATATAGAATGAAATTTAAACCAGTTAATAATATATATATATATATATATATATATATATATATATATATATATATATATATATAAAATGATTAATAAAATTATGAAAGCTTAAAAACTTATATCATAAATATTATGACTACGTTCAACTAAAATTCAAACCTATTTGGTTTTATATATACACTACAACAAAATACACCTATTACAACAAGAGTTATTACAACAAAAATGATTATTGTGGTAATACACGTATTATTACATCAATTCATTAGATTTCGTTGCAAGAGTTACTTAAAAACTGGTAATTTATTACTTCAAAAATAAGTTGTTGTAATAGGTTGTAAAATATCGTTGCAATAAATCATTATGTAATTTATTGCAATGAAGTTAGTAGTTGAAGCAATAGTTATGAATATTACAACAAGACGTTTTGTTGCAATAAGAAAAATATGATATTACAACAAGACGCTTTGTTGCAATAGGAAAAATATAATATTACAACAAGATGTTTTGTTGCAATAAAAAAAATATTATATGAGAATATGAGAGAATTTAAAACAAAAAAGAATATATACAACGTATAGGAATGAAAAAATCAGTAAACTATAGAGCTCATCCAAGAGATTCCTTGAACATGCAATGCATACAGCAATCAAGTGAAAGAACAAAAATAACACAATTTTAACAGGCCCACAATCTTAATAATACTGATATTTTAACAGGCCCCTGGCTTTTAAAAAGAAAATACAATTTTTTTTTTAGCTATTTCATCTTCCTTACTATTTGGTATTAAACCTATGCACATCAATTATACATTCTTCACAAAAACAAAAATACAAAAATATGCTCTCAGCTCTAAGAAACAATACAGAAATGGAGGATCTTCAGAAGAAATCGAAGAGGCTTCATACTTGAATCCCTCAGCGTCCCACATCGCAGCCTTTTCTTCTCTACGCTCTCACATCGCAGCCTCTTCCGTCTCTATGCTCTCCTCTCGTAGATTACCTCTCTTTAGAGGCCTCAAAGTCAAACTGAGTTTCACAACTCGGTCTCTTGGCTCGGTCACTTCCAGCTCGCGACTCGCGGCGGACTCGTTGTGTGCGAGGCTCAGGACACTTTTGTTGAAGGTCAAGATCGATCTTATGAATTCTACTTCTTTGTCTATTTTTCTAGGGTTTCAATCTGATATGTTTTAGATCTAAATCGATTTCCTTTGTAATTTTGTGAATCTATTATGATTGCCATTATTTTATCATTTATTAATGTTTTTAAATTTTTAAATTTTGTGATTTATAAGCACTGTGTTTGCCAAATCCCTATTTTTTGTTGTTGAATATTTTCTATTTTTTTTTTCTTGCATAGAATAATCTCCGCTGTAATTGTTATTTGTAAATTTTCGTAACTATATGCTGTGGCTGTGAAACTTTTATGATTGACATTATTTTATCTTTTGAACTTTTTAACAATTTTGTGATTTTTATTCTCATTTTCTTTGTTGTAGGCACTGTGTTTGCTTATGGGCAAACAAACAGTGGGAAAACATATACAATGCGAGGCTCGGGTACAGAGCCAGGGGTTATTCCTCTTTCGGTGCATGATTTGTTCAAAACTAATTCAACAGGTACTTCAATCAAGAACCTCTTACATGCTCTAAAATTTATTTAATAAGATTCGTTCTTGACCTGCACAATTACCTCGGTGTCATTTACGAGATTGGTTGTTTCCATTGCTTCAAATGGTGATACAATTCCATTTAATAATTTCTAAGGGACCATTTATTGGTATAATGCATATACTATATAGGTGATTGATCTGGCCTCATGAAGTGCAGATTACTAGTTTGAATCTCCCTTCCCCCACAAAATTAGAAAAAAAGTGATTGATCATGTGCTTGTTCTTGTGTTATTGGGGCATATAAACATAAGCTATGGGCCACCCAGCCACTGTTATTGCACTGCTTCTAGTAAAAAACTCTTCTGATTATGATGGAAACTTTTAACTCTCGAGTTGTTAGGTCTTGCGTGGGGAAACAAATGAAATTGTTAGGTTTGGCCTCTCCTTTATAGCTTAATCATTTATATGAATCTTCCGTGATTCTGCCTAATGAGATTGATTTCTACCAGTTTGCATTTATAATTTTCTTCAACTCTTTTACTGCATTGACTTTTGTAACGGTTTTTTTTGTTTTTTGTTTTTTTGGAATATGGGAGTATGTAAATGTTATAATTCACTCTTGTACATTAGGATGTGGATCGAGAGTTTCTTTTGCGAATGTCCTATATGGAGATATATAATGAGGAAATAAATGATTTATTGGCTCCTGAGCACCGGAAACTGCAGATTCATGAAAGTCTTGAGGTACTGTGCTATTTACTGTGATGATATTGTAATATCTTGCCAGTTTTCTATGACTGTTACTCTGTTTCCCTCATATTTGCAGAGGGGAATATATGTTGCTGGTTTGCGAGAAGAAATTGTTGCCTCTCCAAAGCAAGTCCTTGATCTCATGGAGTTTGAAGAATGTAATCTTTTCTTTGTACATTTCTTACACATTTTCTTCTTCATTTAAGTAGTGTTCAAAAGCTTCATTTTTCACTTCTTTAAATGCTGCCTATGAGGCTTACATTGCTGCTCTTGTTCATTTTAAATAACATGTTACCAAGGTCAAGGTAAAATGGGTTCTCAAGTTTATTAATTGACTTTTAGATGCTCCCCATTTCTGAGCTTTTTCTTTTTTACATCTTCACGTATCTAAACATCAATTAACTCAATCTTTAAATATTTTAATCTTTCTTACCCGGTTTCAAATACCCCATACTCACCCTTGTGTGGGGCACTTTTGGTCACCCCTTATTTGATGTCTCCTTGCTGTTAAATATACCAACCAATGTCATTTTATCTTATGTATTTTGGCCTTTAATTCCAGCACATCGACATATTGGAGAGACAAACATGAATCTGTACAGTAGTCGGTCCCACACTATCTTCTGCATGGTATAGTTATTCATCTTTTGCTGCATTGTCCGGTGGCTAGGGAGGTTTGGAGTTATATCTACCGGCTGTTTGGTGTTTATTGGGTGATTTCGGGGTCAATCTTGGATCATGTAGCTGGTTGGAGGAATTGGTTCGGCAAGCATTATTCAGAGGTTTGGATCATGTTGCTGAAATTTTTGAGGTGCAGGGATTACATGACAAGATTAAATTAGTTCCAATTAACCTTCAAAACAGTCCTGCTTGGTACAAAGAAAAAGTCTACCCTGAAAACAAGGTGATATTTTTTAACGAAATTTAAAAAAATATGCCTATCTAATGCATAGTTGATTGAGCTGTTTGATTTTCTTGATTGATTATCAACTTTTCTATATTATCAGGTACCCGCGTTGGAACACAATGGAAAAATCATTGGGGAGAGCCTTGATTTGATTAAATATGTAGACAGCAACTTTGAAGGGCCTTCTCTTCTCTCCCATGTAAGATTTGCATAATTCATTGTGCCCTTTTTAAAAAACTCTCTCCCTCTCTTGGAATTTGACTAAATTTATGATGTGAAAATACTGTAGGATCATGCTAAAAAAGAATTTGCTGAAGAATTGTTTGCTTACTCTGATACCTTCACCAAGACAGTGTATACATCATTCAAAGGAGACACACTTAAAGAAGCTGGTAAGTTTTACTCTAGAGTCTTGACAGCATTTTGTATAGAGGGTGGGGCTCACTAAAAAGTTTAAAATTGCATCAGGTCCTGCTTTTGACCACCTAGAGAAAGCTCTTCATAAATTTGATGATGGGCCTTTCTTCCTTGGCCAATTCAGTTTGGTAAGTTTACTTCTCAACTAAGTTATTTTAAACTTTGGTTGGTGCTGTATTGCGTGCCTTTTGTTTAATTTAATTTAATTTATTATTATTATTTTTTTTAAACTTGAGAGTGATGTTATAGATACTACTAATTTTTCTGCATAACTCTTATAAACTGATGTTACCAATTGAAACATTTATTTATCATGTTGAGGTGACACCAATCATTTCTATTGTCATATTAGTTTATAATACTTTTGTAATAAAATTGGTTGTAGTTTTAGAATTTTCCAACATATTAAAGATTCAAATTTTATTTTACCTACACTACAGACAGATTGTTTAGCTATATATATATATATAGTGGAAACCAGTTATATGATTATTAAACAATAATTTATGTAATCTTGAGTGTTTCCTCCTTTGATTTATGAGTGAAACTTTGTGATCCTCAGGTGGACATAGCATTCATACCGTTTGTTGAAAGATTCCAAATCGTCTTTTCAGCTCAGTGGAATTATGACATCACCGCAGGAAGGCCTAAACTTGCAAAGTGGATTGAGGTAAGTTAAAAACCATATGAGTTTAGTGGCAATTGTGAGTTCTAGTGGTCTAAGATTTACAGCTTGTAAGATTTGTAAGATTAATTATCTTTCCCCATTTGTTTTAATATCTAAGTCAGCAATCTTTACATTATATAGTAATTTAAGTAATTAGTTCTTGAAGTTGCACATCCTGGATACTGGATAGGACCTGATAGTACCTCTGTACCTGATAGTTGTGGCTTGGAAGTTATGACGTTGAGTTGCAACATTGGGGTTACAGTTACCATAGATAATGGTGATAAGTCTTGTGACTGAAAATCTTCCCCTAGCCTCCAAAACGGTGGTACATGCTAAGAAGAATGGACACTACAATACCCCTAGTGTGTCCGTGTCAGACATGCTAGTACACTCTTGCATATGTGTCCTTAGTGTATTAGGAAGATTTATTTATATATTTTAATTCCTTTGATTTTAGGTATGTATTTAAAGATTTTAAATGTTGTAATTTATTTTGAAAACTTGAAAAAACTATGAAAGAGCGCTATAAATAAGTAAAATATGCTTAAAGATGTATACATTAATTAATTAATTGTCATATCCCATTGTGTCTTAATATTTCAAGATTAGTGTCCTAATCCATGTTTCTTTGGCACTGTGGCTGAAACCTAAGGAAAATGAATGTAGATTGATAGGTGGACAAAGATATCTAGAACTGGCTCATGATATCATGTTTGAGTCTATTTAGCCTGATCATACTCTTCTATTTAAGTTTAGAAGCAATCAATTTACCTTTTGAATGGTGGGGCATACATGCACATGCTATATATTTTAATATTCTCTTCAGTTTAAATATGGCTTTGAAGGTGGCATGAGTTCCTAATGTATCAGAATTATTGGTTCCTGTAATGGTATTTATCCTTGTTAACCCTTGTGCAGGAGGTAAACAAGATTGATGCTTATAAGGTAACAAAGACGGATCCCAAAGAGCTCGTCGAATTGTACAAGGCCTGCTTTTTGGTACTATACATTTAGTACATTGAATTATGAATTTGATTTCATTAAAGTTTTTCTACTCAAGTGTGTTTTTGTCTAACACGTCTTTAATCTAATTTTCTTTCTCAGCCTCAGCACTGAACAATCCAGCAGGATGTCTTTGGGACTAATTAGTGAAATAAATGGCTGTGTGCCTTTAATGTTCTAAGTATATTAAAATTTGTCTTGTGTTTTGTACTAGTTGAAGATATGACTTGTCTCGGACTCAGCATGTATGGATTGGGTTGCTTAAATAAAAAGAAGTCATTTTGTATGTACTAAAACAGTTCTTGTTTATTGATAATTATATGTTTTTAACTTGTGTTTAAACATATGCATTTGATATATACACCAATTTCCAACAACATTGGGCCTTATGACTTTTCCATTAATGACTTAAACTTAGAAGGGGATTATTTTTGTACTTATGAATTTTATGTAGAAATTGTAGTTATTAATATTGTGAAGTGTTATAAATTTTCTATCTTTTTGTAGATTTCTTGGTTTTGTGAATGTTGTTCTTTCTTTAGTTTTTATATTATTAAACAGGATGGGTGACAAATAGAAATATCAACAATTAATGCTGATAAAAAAAATATATATATTTATGTTACAACGAAATGGTTGAAGCAATACCTTATCACAATGAAATAATCGAAGCAATAAAAATGCTATATAATTTTATTGCAACGAAATAGTTGAAGCAATATCTTATCGCAACGAACTAGTTGTGGTAATAAATGAAATTATTGCAACAAAAATCTTGTTGCAATATATGATATTTATTGCAATGACATATTTTGTTGCGAAAACCTATTACCACATAGTTTATTGCAACGGCTCAAACCTATTACCACAGAGTTTATTGCAACGGCTTGCAACGACTAACTTTCGTTGCGATAAAAGTTTATTGCAACAAAATGAAAGTTATTACAACAAAAAATTTCGTTGCAATTAACCTTTTTTCTTGTAGTGATATGTTATAGATGGATGTTTTAATTTTTTTGCGTCATACTTTTGGTGTTTAAACAGACGCTTTTAACAAGTTCAAAGACGAAATTGGCCAATTCAAGGAAAGCTTGACCACCAACGTTCAAGGCATGCTAGACTTCTATGAAGCTACACATCTCAGGGTGCATGCAGAAGGCATTATTGATGAGGCCCTTGTGTTCACCACCACTCACCTTAAGTCCACAGCATCCGCTATAGGCAATCTGTTGGCAGCACAAGTAACTCATGCCCTAAAGCAGCCCATTCACAAAGGCATACCAAGGCTGGAGGCTTGGAGATACATCTCTATCTATGAACAGGATGCTTCACATAACAAAGCTTTGCTCAAGCTTTCAAAATTAGATTTTAACCTGGTGCAGTCCTTGCACAAAGAGGAACTGAGTGATATCACTAGGTAATTGGTTGTAAAACCTCAAAGCAGAAAGACATTGTACATATGAAATTTTGGTTACCTACAACGAATCAATATTAACCTATATTCGAATTGCATTGCAGGTGGTGGAAAGAATTAGACTTTGCGAGGAAGCTACCTTTTGCAAGAGACAGAGTTGTGGAGTGCTACTTTTGGATAGTGGCAGTCTACTTTGAGCCCCAATATTCACTTGCAAGAAAAATACTAACCAAAGTTATTGCCATGACATCCATTATAGACGATATATATGATGTATATGGCACACTTGAAGAACTCGAGCCCTTCACTGAAGCAATTGAGAGGTTCATCAATAGATTTACTAGTATATATGTTTTATTAAGAATTTGTGTATAACGTCAATCTAACTTCGGTTTGTACTTTGGTACATGTTATTTTTAGGTGGGATATTAGCAGCATAGATCAACTTCCAGAATACATGCAAATATGTTATCGTGCACTCTTCGATGTTTTTGAAGCAATTGAGGAAGAGTTGGCCAGACAGGAAAGATCATACCGTATTAACTACGCTAAAGACGCTGTACGAGTTTAATTTCATGAAACTATACTTTTCATGCATGCTCTCCAACTTTTTCTATGTACTTATTTCATGCATGTTGTTATCTTAGATGAAACTTTTGGTACGCGCTTACTTTGATGAAGCGAAATGGTTCCACCAAGATTACGTCCCAACGATGGAGGAGTATATGCATGTTGCACTAAAAACCTCTGGTTACCCTATGCTCACAGCCGTGTCTTTCCTTGGCATGGGTGACATCGTTACAAAAGAGGCCTTTGATTGGATCTTCAGCAACCCCAAGATTATTACAGCTTCATCCGTAATTGGTAGGCTCATGGATGACATTAAGTCACACAAGGTATGCAATCGAAAAAGCTATACAACCCTTCCCATGTTTCCTATTTCCAAATTTCTTATTACTTTCTTGGAAAACTGTATGTAGTTTGAGCAAGAGAGAGGGCATGCTGCCTCAGCAGTCGAATGCTACATGAAGCAACATGGTGTCTCAGAACAAGTGGTCCATGATGAATTGAAAAGGCAGGTTGATGATGCATGGAAGGACATCAACGAGGAGTGTATGAGGCCTACTGTTGTTCCCATGCCTCTCCTTATGCGTGTTCTTAATCTTGCACGAGTAATAGATGTTATTTACAAGGAGGGCGATGGTTACACCCATTTTGGAAAAGAGATGAAAGATAATGATGCATCAGTGCTGATAGATGCAGTACCAATATGACTGGTGTGACAAAATAAGAATAAGATCCAACCCCATTAATATTATATAGGACCCCTTTCTATTGGAAAGAAAAAATATCTTTATTATACCATTTAATGATGCAGGACTATGATAGTGGGTGTAGACAATAAAATTATAAGTCTTGTTTAAAATAATTAACAAATATTTATTGATTTAGAATAACAGGAATACAATCTCTTTGATATATATTCTTTGCAAAAAAAATAAAAAATAAATTATTCATCTGATTCTTCTTTTTAAATGTGATTTTGATTCGAGGGCTTCCAGGAACTAGTAGACGAAACATCTATGTCGTAGGCTTGTTTAGAAGTTTAAAAAAAAAATGGTGCTATCTACTACCAAATTTGGATGGTGGAAACTATTGGACTGGTGTTTTTTTTTTTTTTTTTTCCTCCAGTAATACTCTCTTTTATTAAAATGAAGTACAAAAATTAACAAGCAAAGCAAGGGTCCAAGACCATAAGTACACAAAAGAACAAAAGGATGAAAGGGCCCTTATCCATCGCTGCCATTTGAATCAAAGAACCACTTCGGCAATTCAAAAAATGGATATTGGCCCAAACTTTTGATTACAAAAAGCCCAAGCTGCCAAATTGTGAGCAAAAGAATTTACATCCCTACTGATAAGAGAGATACTTCAACAGTTAAACCTTCTTAGCAAAAACTTTATATCTTCAATGATTGAAGAGATGACCCAATAAGGCTTTTCCCCATTTTCTTTCAGTGGGTTCAACACATTTGCAGCATCTCCTTCCAAAATAATATTAGAAAACTCAAATTCTACAGTCTTTGATAATGCAAATAGAGCAGCACGAGCTTCTCCCCATATGGGCTCACCTGGTTGTAATAGTTCAGTCCATGCATTAGTTCTGCAAACCATTGCTATCACATTGCCTGGGTCCCGAATTGCAGAATCAAAATTGCACTTTACCCATCCCATAGGAGGCAGACACCATATATGTTGGGTCCTTCGCTCCAAGAAGTCTCATAACCGATAATATTGTGTTAGTAACATATCATGATTCCTTGCACAACATGAATCAAAGAAGAGCAAAGAATACTTGTATGTACTACTTTCATATATATATACACACTATAGGAACACATTGGAACTATTACAAAAACAAACTATCCGCATCGCTAATCTAATGAAGCCCTATACATTGAGACCAATACCACAAAAATGAGATATTCTCTTTACTTTATGTGTACCAACAATGGAATCACCCAACAACAGCTCGGCACACTAACAAAAAATTTCAAAATGATTAACTAGACAATCATGAGATCTTCTCTTCACTTACTTTATTAAAATATGAACAACAAAAGCTATAGCCAATAAGGGAATCCCCCAACCAGAATTTTGATCGGTGTTCAAAATATAAATATTGGAACCCTAAGCCCAAAATTTTAAATATCAACCTAACGAAATCCATAACAAAACAAACCATAATATTCACACTATTAGCATGTGTTTGGACTTTGGATAGAGTTTGAAGCTGGAATTTGGGGAGGAAAAATTGTGATGGATGAAAAATGTTAACCTGACTAACGATTTTATTGGAACCCTAAGCCCAAAATTTTAAATATCAACCTAACGAAATCCATAACAAAACAAACCATAATATTCACACTATTAGCATGTGTTTGGACTTTGGATAGAGTTTGAAGCTGGAATTTGGGGAGGAAAAATTGTGATGGATGAAAAATGTTAACCTGACTAACGATTTTATTAAAGGGTAAAACTTAGGTAAAGTTTCTTAGGTAAAATACATTAGATTTCTAGTTAAATTCAAATATATTGAATTTAAATATTCTTGGAAAAGATAATATTGTTTGTGTTTCATTGGTTAATGCAACCATATGTTTGAATTCAATTGAAAAACCTAATATACCTAACCTAAAGAATTATACATGTTTTACCCTTTATTAAAATAATAATAAATGGTGATGTAGCATGTCAACTTAGATATTGGACAAACGTTAAATTAAGATCCTTTAAGCTCTACTAATCTAAATTGAACACTCTCAAAAAAGATTGGACACCGTTAACGTAAGATCCCAATAAAATCAACTCACTAAGACCTTCAAAATAGAAAGAAGAAAAAAAAACCCCAAATAACAACAAAAATTAACCCATATAACAACACCAGCAACCAATATATATATATTTATACATATATATATTCTCTCAAATATTCTCACTCTCTCAATTAGACTGTTAGACAAAATTCACACAATGTAATGAAATATATGTATATATGACAACTTTAATTAAAAGATATAAGTTTTGAGTTCATTTTTTCTCTCAACCTCTTAATAGTTGGAAACCAAAATACTCTACCACTCTACCTGAAGGGACTGGAAGACTCGAAATAGAATATAAACAAGTGGGAACTATTCAAACTCAATTAGCATACAAATTACAAAGAATACTAAAAAATTAGTATACAAAGCCAAATTATTGTATGCAAATAATAAGTGACATAGAGAAACTATTGAAAAAGATTAATGAGAGATTGAATGCTAGGCGCCTAAGAGAAGCTTGGATAGAAAATTACGTGAGTGAAGAGGACACAGTATGATGCTATATATGGAGGATGCAGTCTTTGGTTAGGAATTTCTGCAATTATCGTAAATGGGTTAGAGATTTCTGCAGAGGTGAGGTTTAATTAAGATATTTTTTTTTATTGACATGTTACGTACTTTAATAAAACTGTTAACTACGTCCGTATATTCTATCTAACACTTAACAAGTACCAAAATCACACAAAAATAAAAGATTAACCAAAGTGATACATTTGAACGTTGATGACTATTTTGATATAAAAAGTTAAGAACCAAAATGTTAATTAAAGCTTATTATTATTATTAGGATTTCATTTATTATTATGATTTTGCTCGGAATAAATGCACTTGCCAAGTAACCATTCGAACGCACTAAACCCACCCTTACCAAAAAGCCAAAAACCTCCTTTGGCCTGATTTGAAATGGGCCATCAGTGAGAAATTTCATAAAAATATAAAAGATTAGTCCGAGGAATTTTACATGACAAAAGGAAAAGTTTTTTTTTTTTTTTAGGAAAGACAAAAGGACAAGTCATTTTCACACGTTTGTGGAAACCCAAAATCAATCAAAAATAAGCTAGTGTGATAGTGTCACTCACATATTTGACTTTTGATTTGTTTTTCTTCAATCCTCTCTCTTCATTCTTTTCTCACAACGTGCTTTTAAAAAACAATTGTGTTATGACATGGCTTGACTTTGGAATACAAAGTCGGTAGCCAATGCCATGTTCTAGAGGTATTAGAAGACCTTAATATCATGTTCTAGTAGTATTAGAAGATCATTAGTTCTATGCTTGTGTACCACATAATGAACTGACTTTGATTAGTATATATATACTATGTACTGTGGCAAATAAGGTGTGGGTGCAAAGCCGCAACATTAGAATAGAAAGAGAAGGGTTTTCTCTTGGTCTATTCTTGGTGTGAGAGAGGTTAGGGTATAATTGGGGTTTGGATTCTTTGAGAGAGTCTTGGTACCACTGTTGTAATCTCCATATTTTCTTAGTAAAGCTTTCTCCCTGTCGTCGCTCGTGGATGTAGGCATATTGCCGAATCACGTAAATTCTTGTGTTTTTTATTTGTGTGTTTGCTCTATTTCTCTCTTTTTTAATCTTGTACAAACAATTAATTTTCACAACAAATTGTTTTACAACTAAAAAGCTATATATTGTGGAATAGTTGTGATCAAGGTTTATTTTTAAAAAAATAGTGATGATACAAACAATCTTTGTAACAACATTTTCATTACATTGTATATAAGTGATAAGTTGTTATTGGTTTTTATATGAACTCATTACTTATATCACTATATTATAGTTTGTTACCAAGATAATGTTGCGAAAATATTATGAAAACAATGTAATCTTAGAAGTTAGAACTACCCGTTCTTTCTTACTTTTTCTTTTCTTTTTTTTAGAAGAAAGAACTGTTTGTTACCAAATTAGAATTTCTAAAGAATGGTCGTCAATTTGTTTGAAGGAAACAAATAATTATGCTAGATGGGGATCTAGTACCTTACTGTAAAATCCTAATCTAATTTCGATCTAAAAGGGGCTTGGTATGTTTGGTGCTTGCCTTTGCTCAAAGGACTTTAAATTAAAAAATGCAAGTAAGCAAAAAGATTGAAAATGGTACTAAAGTGAAATGCAGTTAACAAGGTTAACTAATTAAGCTAATGCAAGTAAATGAGAGAATAATAAAGTAAATTGATAGGTGCATATCACCTAATACTCATTTCGTATACACCACTTAAATGTGAATATATATCTATAAATTTTAAAATATTATACACAAACAAAGAAAACTAAAAGTTAAACAAAAGACCACTTGGGCATTCGGCTCAGTGGTAATTTCTCTTCCCAAAAAGTCCCATCATTCTATGAAGGTGTGGGTTCGATCCTCGAAATCCTAAAAATATAGGTGTGTGTGAGTTTAGATTAGAATTTCTATCTTTTATATATATAAAAAAATAAAAAATAAAACAAAAAACAAAAAAGCTCAACTCAAAAAAGAAAAAGAAAAAGTTAAACAAAAAAGGGGTTGGAAAACGGATACTTACACTTATTCCATTAGTAGTTTACTAGTTTATACACTACAAGAAAATATATCAATTGCGGCAAGCTTTTTGCGTCAACCTAAAACTTGACGGAATAAACCTTATGTAATGACCGACCTAAATTTTAAAATTAAAAACTTTAAGATTTATTTTTGTCAGTTTTGTCACCTTGTAAAGTCGCGCGGAATTAAAAAAAAAAAATACTGATTCAGTCTAACCTATCTTTCAACGTCCTTGTCAGTTTTGTCACCTTGAAAAGAAAAAAACTCTCCCACAGCCTCACCTTTGCAAACAAAACCGCTTAACACTTAAAAAAAAATATTCCCTACTTTCAAATTTTAATTTTCTCAGTTTCCCTTTCAATTTTCTAATTGCCAAACACCTTTACATCAGATCGAGAAAGATAAGAAGTTCATTCTTCTTCGATTCTCAATTCTGTCTCTACTTTCCGATTCACTTCAGTATCAGGTACTTGCTTTGTTTGCGAAATTTTGATCTACATTTTGACAAGAAACTGGAACTTCTATGCTCATTGATCCTGTGCCGTTATAAGCATGGACCCATGCAAATATTTTAATAAGAATGGAACCATTTGATATGGTTAAGTTCCATATATATGTAGATCAGCTCCACTTGAATCCTCGAGACAAAGAGAGCAGCTCTTTAAATGGTTTTATTTTTATTTTTTATCGAAGGGCGTATATTTAAACTTTAATTTAGATCTCAATAAAGTGGTCCACCTTAAAGTCGTCATTTTATTATTTTTCATTCATATTTGGAATAATTTAACTTTTGGATACACTAGAAAAAATAAAAAAATAAAAATAAAATACATTGCTTGTTCATAGGCTTTTGATGGGATACCTCTCTTTTCTTTCTTTTTTCATGCTAAGTAAGAAATATTAAAACTCATACACCAGCTTCCAGGATTTCCAAGTTGCAGCTTCCAGAATCCTCCAACAGATTGTGAGCTGTCAAGCAAGCACCAATTCTGTTGCTGCTGCAATCTGTTATGACTTGTAGTTTCTTGGATTAGTTTTGTTGTAGCTTGTAGCTTATTGTATTGTTATTGTACAGCTGTCATTAGTTGATTGATTATAGAGTAGCTGGAGTCAGTTATTTAGTTGGTTAGAGAGTTTGTTACTCTCTCAGATTATTCATTACTCTTTCTCTGTTTTGTATAAATAAGGAGTGAGATTCATAAATAAAGTTAAGCAAGTATTTCAATCCTTTCTCAAGTTCTTTCTCTCCCTAAACTCTTCTTTACCTTTCTGCATTACTACTTGCTGTTCTTAATATGGTATCAGAGCAATTTTTTCTGCCATTGACGAATTCTTGATTCTCTGCTCTCAATTTCCTTCTACTCTGATCTTGAATATATGGCTTCCACTGAAGCTTCTTCTTCTTCTTCATCTGTTCCTGCTCAAAATTCTCACATTTCCATTGAGAATTTTCGAAGTCCTTATTATCTCAACAATGGAGATAATCCAGGAATTCGAATTGTTCCTGAGCCACTTACTGGAGACAATTATCAATCCTGGAGGAGTTCGATGACAACTGCTCTTTCTGCAAAGAATAAACTGGGGTTTGTGAATGGTGCTATACCACAACCTACTGATGAATCTGATCCTCTCTACTCAGATTGGCAGAGATGCAATGACTTGGTCCTATCTTGGATCACAAATTGCTTATCTCGAGGTATTCATGCTACTGTTCTCTATGTATACACTGCAAAGGAAGTGTGGGATGATCTGCAACAGAGATACACTCAAAGCAATGGTACTCGAGTGCATCATCTCAAACAGGCTATAGCAGCTCTTAAACAAGACAATTTACCTGTAAGTCTTTACTTTACACATCTTAAGGGATTTTGGGATGAATTTCTGAACTATAGGCCTATTCCTGGTTGTACATGTGGTGCTAAGTGTACTTGTGGATTAAGCAAAACCTTAATGGAATATCAGCATTATGATTATGTGCACAGTTTCCTTATGGGACTGAATGATTCCTTTTCTCAAGTTAGAGGCCAAATTTTGTTGATGGAACCACTTCCTTCCATCAATAAAGTTTTCTCCTTGGTTCAAAATGATGAAAAGCAAAGAGGTGTAGGGTTACTACCTTTACCCATTGGTATGCCCACTGTGGAAAGTACAGCTCTTGTCTCTAGGATGGATAATAGCATGCCACAGACTTTTACATATGAAGGCATGAATCAAACCATTCCATACCCTAACACCCAATCCAATACTGGTCTTACATATCCCAATGCTGGTTCTAATGCTTTGCTGAGTCGTTTTGACAGCAATAGGTCATCTCAGTATCCTAGAAAGGACAGGCCTATATGCTCACATTGTGGATTAAAGGGTCATACTGCAGATAAGTGTTATAAACTACATGGATACCCACCAGGTTTTCGAGGGAAGAACAGAAATGGTGCATCAGCTCACCAAGTTTCTGGTCATATGTCCACTGGATCCAACTTTCATGACAACAATCCACAGAACTTATCCACCTTGACAGCTCAGCTTTTGCATTTGTTGAATGCTCAGAATGGTCAGTTTTCTCATCAGCAAAATGTCACCAATGCTCACCCACACCAGGCTGCAACTTCCTTGGCTACTGTGACACAACCTCCTCTCAATATGGCAGGTATACCTATGTGTCTCTCATCCTTTAGTCAGCCAACTTTAGAACATTCTGTTTTCTCTAGCAAAATCCTTGATAAATTTGCTATCTCACACACAGAATGGGTCATAGACACTAGTGCCACTGACCATATGGTCATCAATACTCAGTATTACACTAGCATGCAAGTTGTTCATAACCTCAATGTTACTTTACCAAATGGGCAGTCTGTTGTTGTTACTCACATTGGCTCCATTCAAGTCACTTCATCACTTTTACTCACAGATGTCCTATGTGTTCCCTCCTTTGACTTTAATCTGATTTCTGTATCTAAACTCACCAAATCTCTGCATTGTTGCATCTTCTTTCTATCAAATTACAGTTTCATACAGGACCTCATGCATTGGAGGATGATTGGTATGGGTAAACAGCAGAATGCTCTCTACGTTTTGGATCTCTCTTCAAATTCCAAACATGTTGCAGCTCATACTTCTACTACAAATTTACAATCCTTTCTGTACAGCCTTAGTTCAGTGAAGCACATAGAAAATAATGTTCATATTTGGCATTGTAGGCTTGGCCATCCTTCCTTTTCCAAAATGTCTTTTCTTTCTAATATTGTACCCAATGTTTCTCATTCTTGCAAAGACAATCATGTATGTACAGTCTGCCCTTTAGCCAAACAAAAAAGACTCCCATTCCACACAATAATCATTTGTCCCCTTGTGCTTTTGATATATTACATGTTGACATTTGGGGTCCTTATCATGTTTCAACCGTTGAGGGTTACAGATATTTTCTCACATTGGTTGATGATTGTACTCGAACCACTTGGATCTATTTGATGAAGTCAAAATCTGAAACTAGACCTCTCCTTGTTTCTTTTATTACCATGATTCAAACTCAATTCCATGCTCTCATTAAGCACATCAGAAGTGATAATGGCCAAGAGTTTTCCATGCCTGATTTTTATGCTTCCAAAGGCATCATACATCAACACAGTTGTGTAGAAACCCCTCAACAAAATTCTGTTGTTGAGAGAAAACATCAACATCTCTTGAATGTTGCTAGATCTCTTTGTTTTCAATCTCATGTCCCTATGCATTATTGGGGTCACTGCATTCAAACAGCTGTGTATTTGATCAATAGATTGCCTTATCCTATTCTCTCAAATAAATCCCCCTATGAGCTATTACTACATAAACCTCCATCCTACTCTCACCTCAAAGTTTTTGGCTGTTTATGTTTTGCATCCACCTTATCTGCTCATAGGACAAAATTTGATCCTAGAGCTAGAACATGTGTATTTCTTGGTTACCCTTCTGGAGTCAAGGGATATAAGTTGCTTGACCTTCATACTTCTAAGGTTTTCATCTCTAGAGATGTTGTTTTTCATGAAACAATATTTCCTTTCAAAAGCAAACCTTGTTCCCAGGATTTTTTCCACATTCTTAGACACCAACCTTTCTACTCTTGATTCTGTTCCTTCTCATACTTCATCCTCCATTCCAGAAACACCTTTTACTTTTACTGATATTGTCCCATCCATTATATCTTGTTCTAGTCCTTCTTCTTCTCTTTTGGAACCATGTTCTTCTCCTAATTCTATTCCTGACATTCCTATACAGCATACAGTTTATGACATTGCTCCACCTTCATCTCCTACACACACTACTCAATCCTCATCTCCAATACAGCATTCTCCTCCTCCACTACGAAAATCTACCAGAGTTACACAACCCCCTGGTTATCTCAAAGATTTTCATTGTCAACTTGTTCATTCTGGTATCACTTCCACCACTTCTTCCTCCAATGCTTCTCTTTATCCTTTATCATCTTCTCTTTTATATGCAAAGCTGTCTCCTTCTCGTAGGAACTTTGCTCTCTCTGTTACTACCATCTCAGAACCTACCTCATTTACCCAAGCTAGTCAGAATCCTAATTGGCAAGCAGCCATGTCAGCTGAGCTTTCTGCACTTGAAGCTAACCACACTTGGTCTCTCACTACATTGCCTCCTGGTAAGCATCCTATTGGCTGTAAATGGGTTTACAAGGTGAAACTTAAAGCAGATGGTTCTTTGGAGAAGGTATAAGGCCAGACTTGTTGCAAAGGGATACACACAACAAGAGGGGTTAGATTATTCAGAAACTTTTTCTCCAGTTGCCAAGTTCTCTACTGTCAGAACTCTTCTTGCCATTGCTTCTGTCCAGCATTGGTCTCTCACCCAACTGGATGTTAACAATGCCTTCTTGCATGGAGACCTCAGTGAAGAGGTCTATATGGTGCTGCCCCCTGGTTTTCCTAGCAAGGGGGAGACTAATATGGTTTGTAAGCTGAATAAATCTCTCTATGGTCTCAAGCAGGCCTCACGGCAGTGGTTTGCCAAGTTCTCATCCACCATTCTTAAACAAGGCTTTGTGCAATCCAAATCTGACTATTCCCTATTCACAAGAACTCAAGGAACTACCTTCATTGCATTGCTAGTATATGTAGATGACATACTACTAGCAAGCAACAATATTGAAGCTGTGCATTCTCTAAAGGCTTCTCCTTCATTCTGAGTTCAAGTTGAAGGATCTAGGAAATCTCAAATATTTCCTTGGTCTAGAAGTAGGCAAGGTCTAACAAGGGGATTTCATTGTGCCAAAGAAAGTATTCTTTGGACATTCTGTCAGACAGTGGGATGCTAGGTTGCAAACTAGTGTCCACACCTATGGAACAAAATCTGAAACTTAGCCAATCAGATGGTGCTCTCCTTGATGATGCTTCACTTATATAGAAGATTGGTTGGTAGGTTGCTTTACTTAACAGTCACAAGGCCTGACATCAGTTACAGTGTGCAGAAACTGAGTCAGTTTATGGCTAAACCAAGCAGCACTCACCTTGCAGCAGCCTACAGAGTTCCTCAAGTACATCAAGGGTACTTCAGGTCAAGGTTTGTTTTTCCCAAGCACTACTAATCTACAACTCAAGGCCTTCTCAGATTCAGATTGGGCAGGCTGTCCAGACTCTAGAAGATCTGTAACAGGCTATTGTGTATTTTCTTGGAGATTCATTAGTATCTTGGAGGTCAAAGAAGCAACATACTGTCTCAAGGTCTTCTGCTGAAGCTGAATACAGGGCTATGGCTTCAGTTGTATGTGAACTGATGTGGATGGTTCCTTTACTAAAAGACTTTAAAGTTGATCATTCTAAAGAAGCTCTTCCTATTCTGTGACAGTAAGGCAGCTATTCACATAGCAGCAAATCCTGTCTACCATGAGAGAACAAAACATATTGAATTGGATTGTCATCTAGTTCGAGAAAAGATACAAGATGGACTGGTTAGAACATTGCATGTAACTTCCCAAAATCAATTGGCAGACATTATGACTAAGGCTCTTGGTTCTATCCAATTCCATTCTTTGAATAGACCAAGATGGGCATCAACAACATCTATGCTCCATCTTGAGGGGGAGTATTAAAGCTCATACACCAGCTTCCAGGATCTCCAAGTTGCAGCTTCCAGAATCCTCCAACAGATTGTGAGCTGTCAAGCAAGCACCAATTCTGTTGCTGCTGCAATCTGTTATAACTTGTAGTTTCTTGGATTAGTTTAGTTGTAGCTTGTAGCTTATTGTATTGTTATTGTACAGCTGTCCTTAGTTGATTGATTATAGAGTAGCTGGAGTCAGTTATTTAGTTGGTTAGAGAGTTTGTTACTCTCTCAGATTATTCATTACTCTTTCTCTGTTTTGTATAAATAAGGAGTGAAGATTCATTAATAAAGTTAAGGCAAGTATTTCAATCCTTTCTCAAGTTCTTTCTCTCCCTAAACTCTTCTTTACCTTTCTGCATTACTACTTGCTGTTCTTAATAAGAAATCTTTTTTATTTTTTTATTATTATTATTTTTTTTATGCACCACACAAAATCAGCCCAATCTCTTTGCCAAGCAACACCATCTTATGCCTCACTTCCGTTCTTGGTGACGTTTGGCTTCACTGCAAGGTTTGAAACAAAGGTGAAATGAATGAATGAAATATCGGTGAATATGTTATATGGTGGATAAAGTCACAGTGGAGTTGAGGAAAAAAAAATACAGGTGAAAAATAAATAAATAAAAAAGAAGACGAGAGATCAGAGAAGCACCGTGAGAATGAAAAATAAAATTTACTCAAGTGTGGCCATATAATTTTAGAAATGAGATTTTATTTTGAAAAATATTAAAATATAAACTAATCAGGTATTTCTACATAATTATATAACTTCACATGATTTTGAAATTTTGCATATTCACACAATTAGAATTGAACTATCGTTATATAACTTCACATGATTTTGAAATACTTATAAGTTTTGTGGTAGAATTATTTATTTATTTATTAAAAAAAAAGACTTGGACCTTTCGATTTCATAAAAGTAGTCTTGTAATAGTAAGAACACAAAAAAATATTAATCTCGCTTTTGGAATTTTTTTCACTAACTATTATTAGTTATTATAAATTAATTATATGTAATTATTTTTCAATAATTCTTAATTCAGGTTTCTTATGACGTTACTTGTTCAACCATCGTTCCAGCCCCAGTCAAACCTGAAATCCAAATTTAGCTTTGGGATTTTGAAGGGATTGATGGGGTTGTGTAACTTTTGTTTGATTTTGGCCTTTTTCAATCATGGTTGTAGGGTGGATTTACTATTTGTTGAGTTGTATTTTTTAAGATGCAGAGGAACGTCTTCTGAGAACAATGCTTCAAAGGGAATCTACTGTGATTAGATGGTAATGTTAAATTCATAAGATCTGTATCCTTAAGACAGAGAATGGTGTTACCCAACCAGTTGCTAAGGTCTACTTCCTTTTGTATCAGTCAAGTTAGATACTCCATATATAATACAAAAATATATGGGGTGAGAAGCTCGAAAAAATTATATTAGGACTTAGGAGACGAGCTTATACATGCGTCCAACCCCTCACAATATCCTCACAATATATGGATAAATGGCCCTACCAAATATGAAAAAATAAAGCTCCATACTCATAGAGGCAAAAATGTTTTACTCATACACATAGGATAAGGACAGTGGCCACACACAAAGAAGGCATGCACATAAAACAAAGAAAATGAAATAGGAAACTTCAGCAAAACAAAAAGTGAAAAGAAAGAATGGGCAGAGAAAAAGAAGGGGCGGAGAAGAAGAAGAAGAAAAAGAGGCTGCAGGGTGTTCAGATATCAACTAGGGTGTTCAATATTATTTGTGTTCAATACTTCAATATATATATAAAAAAAATTTTTATTGCATTTTTGTAAGAACTCATGCATTTTTTTAAGAACCAAGGTGTTCACTTGAACACCCTGAGCTACAAGTAGAGTGCCCCTAATGGGGTGAGGCTCGAAAAAATTATATTAGGACTTAGGAGACGAGCTTATACATGGTCCAACCCCTACAATTCCTCACAATATATGGATAAATGGCTACCAAATATGAATAGGAGTGTGGATATTTTCTTCTGAAATTGTGGAGGAAGTGGCAAATGGCCCTACCAAATATGAATAGGAGTGTGGATATTTTCCAGAAATTGTGGAGGAAGTGGCAAATTCTACCAAATATGAATAGGAGTGTGGATATTTTCTTCTGAAATTGTGGAGGAAGCGGCAATCCCTTCTGGGCGACCTTACAAGTAAAATCCTTCCGCCTATCACAGTACACGTAACTTGTAAGGTGTTACATGTCTCTTTGAGATTAGTCAAAGTGCGCAAAAGTTGGTCCGAACATTTTCATAAAAAAAAATAATAAAAAATAAAATAAAATTGTATTATCGGATTGGAAGAGCATCTTTAATTTAGTTATCCACAACCTAAAAATAAAAAATAATTCTTGTTTGTTTTTTTCTAAATGTCAAAAAAAATGTTGAAAATGGTTGAAACATCATTTTGAATTTTCCTAAACACCACATCAAACAAATAAATATTTCATGCAACATTGCACACGCTCACCGATCACATTTTCAAAAGTAAAAAACATGTGGGTGTAATGTGTGCTTAAACTTGAAAACTTGTTCTATACCAAGGGCTTATAAGTCCATAACCGCTACAGTAATATTTGGAAAATTTACAGTACTATCATTGCCTCATTTAATTTATAGTACTATAAGTGCCTGATTTTTCAAACATTGGAAAACCTTTTTATTGGTCCATCAATTACTTTGGATAGAATCTTTGAAAGGTATTGAGTACTGCTCACATCAATTTTCATACCATTCAATAATTTATGTCTATAATTTGGAAAAATTAAGGTTAACAATTAGGTGGTGTGTGATGTAACTTGTAAGTGATGCGAACTAGTAAGTAATAACTACTCATCTTTGAATACTAATCTTTTAAACCAGTAGACCTCTATTTCTCTTTTGTGCCCGAGCTTCCAACATGACCTACATTATCAGCCCGTGAATGAATTAGATCAATCTACACACCGATCTAAGTCGGCAGTGACAGGGGACCATCAACCATGGCCAAACTAAAAATATAATGACAAGTTTATATATATTTATATATACTATGTTTTTATTATGTATACTAGTACCAAAAAAAAAAAAAAAATTATAGCTAGACATAATTCAAAATTCAATAAGTATTAATTTTATGAAGTTCTTTAGTCTTTACCCCTTTGGAGATTTAAAAGAACGCTCTTTGAAATTAAAGTATTTTATGTGAAACATCAATAGTATAATACGTACTCAGAGTCAAACATCAATATGTGAAAGCTCAAAAAATATTTAAATTAAATTATAATTGAACTTTGATTTTGCGTCAAGGGTCAGTACAATTCGACCTCACATACTTTAATTTGTGCCAAGTACCATTGCAATTTAAAACTAATTATAGCCCATTTAAAACCGATTTCGAACCCATTTTAGATTTTACTTGAAGAACATTCAAAACCCATTTTACTTCGCATTCGATTTACGAATCAGAAAAAGATTCCCACAATTTTACTAAAGTAGTTCTTAGATAAAATGTGAAAATTTTGCATATTCACGCAATGTGAAAATTTTGAATATTATCACCTGATATGAGATTGTATTAAAAAATAAATAATAAATAAATCGTTGTATGTGCTTACAAAACAAATTATGAGATTGTATTAAAAATATTGGAATTGAAATTGAAATTGATCGTTGTATGTGCTTACAAAACAAAATATTGGAATCAACGGCTAACGTTAATCTTGATTGGTTTAAAAAATCATTTCGGGATGCATGGAGGGAAGTATTTGTCTGACTATGAGGGATGTAAAAAGGTGGTTATTACGAATAATTAACTGCAATCTGTACAGTGTACGTATATCCTTAATTTTGTTTTGACTTTCCAACTTGTATTAATTTGTTATTAATTTATATTTGTAGATTTACAAAAACCCTAGACTAGTATAATAACAACGGTATATATAAATATACATATACTAACTCTAAACATATAAATATACATATACTAACTCTAAACATGACTCATCGCTCACATTTTGGAAACTAAAAAAAGAGTATTACTAGGGGACACAAAGTCCCTACACTGTATCAAGGCCATAAATTCCTTAACCAGCACAGTAATAGTCCAGTAGACATTCTAGACATGTTGATTTTTTCAAACATTTGAAAACACTACAAGAAATTTAGCTTTTAGCGACCAAAATTTCAGCGACGACCTAAAAATCGTTGCTAATAAGTAAGCATTAGCGACGACAAAATATTGTCATCGCTAATTTTCAAAACAAATTAACAATAGCGACGACTTTTTAAGTCGTCGCTATAGGTCGTTGTTAATACGATAGATGTTAAAATGGAAGATCTATTTGCGACGACTAATTACTTTTTAGCGACAAGATTGGCGTTGCAAATTATTTTTTTATATCAGCGACGACAATAGTCGTCGTTAATTGTTATTTATTTGTGATGACATTGTGTGTTGTGGCAAAAATAATAATAACAAATATGATTTTATATTAGCGACGATTATTTTCGTCGCTAATATACTTTATTTAGCGACGATTTTGTGTGTCGTCGTTGATATTTGGCCAAAATAATAATAACATATAGGATTTTATATTAAGCTATTAACCGTTTAGCGACGACATTTTGGATCGTCGCTATAAGTACTTTATAGCGACGATATTATGTGTCGTCGCTGATACGTGACCAAAATAATAATAACATATAGGATTTTATATTAAGTTATTAACCATTTAGCGACGACATTTTGGATCGTCGCTATAAGTACTTTATAGCGACGATATTGTGTGTCGTCGCTGATACGTGACCAAAATAATAATAACATATAAGATTTTATATTAAGTTATTAACTGTTTAGCGACGACATTTTGGATCGTCGCTATAAGTACTTTATAGCGACGATATTGTGTGTCGTCGCTGATACGTGACTAAAATAATAATAAAATATAGGATTTTATATTAAGTTATTAACCGTTTAGCGACGACATTGTAAATCGTCGCTATAAGTACTTTATAGCGACGATATTGTGTGTCGTCGCTGATATGTGACCATTTTTAAAATCCTAAATTTTAGTATTTATTTTAATCATAGTTTAAAGCATTATAAAGAGGTTCAGTTTTTTTTTAAAAAAAAATGATAAAATCCGTAGTCTTTGTAAAAAAAAATGTATAAAAATTTGAAATTTTTTTTTTTTTTTACCAAATAATGGGAGTAAGATTGTAATTTATCAAATAGTGATGAGTCACTATTTCTGTATATATTTTCTGCTCATTTTCTGCTTATATTTTCCCTAAACTAAAACCCCAACCTCATTTTCTGCTTATATTTTCTGCTCCCACTTGGTTCTCTCTAGCTCTCTCTCACCCGTTTCTCTCTCACACCATCTACATCTGAATTTCCTTCATAGAAATCACCATTCTCACAGCAAGAACAAGATTGATAATCAATTAAGGTAAGAGCTTATGATTTTAATCAAGGTTTAGAAGTGGGTATGATTGAGATTGTTTGATTGATGAAATTTAGTTAGGGTTTTGATATTGGGGGTTTAATCTTTGAGTTTTGTTATGTTTATATGTGGTTTTGCTTATGGATTTGATATTCTTCTTGGTTCATGAGTATATGTGTGACCATGGGTGATTTTTAAGTTTTTGATGAAGAATACCCTCTGTTTCTGTTTTCTGCAGTGAGCAGAAATTTGTATGAAATTCTGGGATTTTTGTAAAAGGTAATTTGGGAAACGGTTTGTTGAAGATTGATTTATTATATGTCTAGTATAAGTGTTTAAAATCTCATTTGAAAATATGGTTATTTGAATACCTTTTGAGAATTTATAAGAAAATCCTACAAATCTGTCAAATGGACAGTGTCTGTGTTTGTAGTGATTAAATATTCATAGTAATTTATATATGTGGAATCTGGATACAAAAGATGAATATAATGAAAGCTAACACACAGGCCTTGAGTTTAGAATCAAGAATTATAGTATTTGGATTGATATTGAAAGAGTTATTAATTTTTTTATGAGACACTAAATCTGTCAGGACAGATTTGTGTTTACCATATGACGAGAATTTTAATAAATTCTAGATATGTTATAATGATCTGAATTTTCTGTGGCAGCTTGTACATATATATTAGGTAATCCCTGTTAAATTTCAAGTTACTTTGATAACTTTAAGTGTTCCAAATAAAATTTATAAAATGATTGATCTGCAGAAATCTGCTTAATGTCAAGTTGAAAATACAGGAACTTTGGGGAATTAATTATTGTATTTGATTAATTGATTTGAGTTGTAATTTGGTGTGAGTATTGTTTGGCATGTATACTACTTGTGTGAATTTTATCATGCCTTGGTTTTGTTATTTGAAACCAGTTTTAGCTGACACTGGTTGATTAATATTGATCTTATCTTAGTAAGTAACCAAAAGTCACATCAGCTCTATGTAAGGAAACCACTTCAAACAGCAATGACCTCAGCCCCATAAAAGAATTTTTATTCATATAAAGGGATAAGGGTAGAGAATAATATTGGCTTGAATTGGTGTCCAGGTGAAGAGGATAGGTCTGTTTCAATTTATGCAACTTCTGTTCCAATTTAAAATTAGAAATTAGAAATTATAAATACATGGTTGAGACCCCATCCTTTATGCCTTCCTCACTCATTATATTTTTTCTATGCCACTTGTATAGTAAACACTGAACCCTTCCACAAATCTCTTAATGAGTGTTATAATGAGCTATTAAGAACATAGGATTATGTGCTACTTTTTTTACACTTTAGTGCCTTCCCATTGATTCAATTGATTTTACCACTATAAATAACTTTTAGAATTCAAGAAACAGTTAAGAGATTTATTTATAATTTTATATCTAAGAGAAAATTGGGATGAGCTCGATGAGCTCAGTAAATCATTTTCAATGAACTCAGCAGCATGACTTTTATAGTGCCTTGTCTACATTAGATGAATCTTTCCATTAAAAAACTGAATCAATGTGGTAAAGAAGTCAAAATCACCCATCACCTTGTAACACGTTTGCACTACCACAATTATACAAACCACTTTAATTACTCTATTCTTTGAAAGAATCTATCTCATATACTCATAATATGATTCTTAATAGTTATTGTGGGAAGTTTTGTCACATCCTCTGTATGTTCTATGAAAAGTAAAAAAGGAAAGTTATAAATTAAACCGGTATTGGCAAGGAACGTCATTCAACTTTTAGTTTCTCTCTTGATAATAATTTTAAGTTCTTCTCTTCCTTCTCTAATCATTAAACCCATCATTCTGTTTGGTTCAGAGAATGTTCATAGCCTATATTCCACCGGTTCTCTCTAATTTATACCAACTATCCTTCCTTAAAGGCAATCTTAATCTTTCTTAATTACATGTATCTGTACCAATTAAGTGGAACATTTATATTAGTATAACCTCTTTAAGCTTCAAAAGTACCTTTAAAACTTCCTAATGTACTTAAATTTAGTTAACAGTTACAGTTGATATGTTCAAAAGGCACTGCATGCTTTGAAGTAATTCATCCTTTTAATATATCTCTAAACTTTAGTTAGCTGCTGTAAACATAAGCGTGCACTTATGGTATTAGTTGAACCAACTGTGAAATTTAATTCATCAGATGTTTATATGATGCTAATTATCCTATTAGCACTACCTATATTTTAGACTTACTGCTGTATAACTAAGGGTGGAACCATTAAATTGACTGAACTCAATTTAATTTATCCAATGAGATGATCTTCATTTAATAATAATTGGTCCAAAATAATTGAGATTTGACTTTGAATGTATCACTAATATGTAATCATCATTCCAATAAATTTCTATTGTTCTTAGTCATATGTTTAACTTCCAAGCTCCTTCTCTGAAATGCTATGTGAAACATAAAGGAACCATTTAAATTTCTTGGGATATCCAAATGAACTCATCCTAACTTGCTTGGAAATCAGTAAGTATTTCAATTAATCAGTAAGTATTCTATAGTTAAAATTATTCTATAGACATGATTTAGTTCCTATATACATAGATGGAGATGTATATTATTCTCTCATACATGATTTAAATTCTATAGACATGCTAGTTACAATCTCTTGAGTAACTGGAGATGTTTTCATGATTGCAGCAATTAACTATCTGAGGAAGGCTGGTGAAACCCACAATACAATTGGAATTCATATCTCTGTTGGTAAGCTTCTGAAGTACACATGAAACATACATATGCTACTTTAGCTAGTTCATTACCAAGTCCACTAATATTAGCTGGGTTTTTATGTTTATATCTCTGTTGGAATTCATATCTCTGTTGCTGGGTTTTTATGTCTACAATTGGAATTCATATCTCTGTTGCTGGGTTTTTATGTTTATATGTGGGTTTGCTTATGGATTTGATATTCTTCTTGGCTCATGAGTATATGTGTGACCATGGGTGATTTTTAAGTTTTTGATGAAGAATACCCTCTGTTTCTGTTTTCTGCAGTGAGCAGAAAGTTGTATGAAATTCTGGGATTTTTGTAAAAAGTAATTTGGGAAACGGTTTGTTGAAGATTGATTTATTATATGTCTAGTATAAGTGTTTAAAATCTCACTTGAAAATATGGTTATTTGAATACCTTTTGAGAATTTATAAGAAAATCCTACAAATCTGTCAAATGGACAGTGTCTGTGTTGTAGTGATTAAATATTCATAGTAATTTATATATGTGGAATCTGGATACAAAAGATGAATATAATGAAATTTAACACACAGGGCTTGAGTTTAGAATCAAGAATTATAGTATTTGGATTGATATTGAAAGAGTTATTAATTTTCTTATGAGACACTAAATCTGTCAGGACAGATTTGTGTTTACCATATGACGAGAATTTTAATAAATTCTAGAGATGTTATCTTGATCTGAATTTTCTGTGGTAGCTTGTACATATATATGAGGTCATCCCTGTTAAATTTCAAGTTACTTTGATAACTTTAAGTGTTCCAAATAAAATTTATAAAATGACTGATCTGCAGAAATCTGCTTAATGTTAAGCTGAAAATACTGGAAGTTTGGGGAATTAATTATTGAATTCGATTCATTGATTTGAGTTGTAATTTAGTGTGAGTATTGTTTGGCATGTATACTACTTGAGTGAATTTTATCATGCCTTGGTTTTGTTATTTGAAACCCAAATGAAAAGTATGAACTATGTAACCTTTGTTTGTTATAACGTTTTCTGGTTTAATTTTCTTACTCTGATTATATTGAGTTAAAATTATTCTATAGACATGATTTAGTTCCTAAATTGATGTTTGTTTAAATCCTTTCAAACATATCTATGATCTTCAAGATTTTTTCATTTGAAACTTTAAATGTAATTTGATGCACCTATTTAGTAAGCATTGTCATCTATTTTGGTAACCTTTATATTGGGTTTTGTTTTTTACTTCAGGAGGAAGAAATGTTTCGTGTCATGACCCACATATTGAGGGGAGATCCATCCCAATGCAACAAGTTTCAAGTCTATATATTTCTCATGAGGACATTTAATTAGTTAGTTGATAAGACTATGTTTTAATGTGATTGAGAATAGTGTGAAATTTAAACTTTGTATACAATAGATTGGACTTGAGTATTGTTTTTCTTTTATTCTATGTGTCAATTTAATAGATGTAATGAATTTATGACTATTTGTTTATTGAATTGTTGTATGATAATGTATGAATGTGTTTTCAATATTAATGTAAAAAGCAGAATGAAAACTATAAAAAATCTAAAAAATGAAAAAAGTAAATAGCGACGACATTGTGTCGTCGCTGATATTTACATATTAGCAACGACATTGTGTCGTCGCTGTTATACTACAATCAGCAACGACATATTTGTCGTCGCAAATAGTGACGTATCAGCGACGACGATTGTTACTATTAGCGACGAAAATGTCGTCGCTGATGGTATTATAATAGCAACGACAAAATGTCGTTGCTGAATTTCTAATAGTGACGGAGCAATAGCAATGACAATTAGCAACGATTTTGTCATCGCTAATGATAATTAGCGACAACTTTTAGAGTATCAGCGACGACTTTGTGTCGTCGCTAAAGACCAAATTTCTTGTAATGAAAAGAGATAAACGATGGACCCTTAATTACAGCTGATAGATTTTCTTTAATATACTACACTCTCTTTAAATTTACTACACCACTGTTTGACTGTTTCTCTTAGGTGTGCTTGAATTTTCGACATTATACGTCATCAGCAATTGCGGGTCTTTGACCCTCACTTACAGTGACAGATTTTTTTTAATACTACAATCATTGAAACCAGTAGACCACTGTTTGATTGTTTCTCTTAGGTGTGCTTAAATCTTCAGTATTGACAGTGGCTGACCTGACCTCATACTAAAAATGTAACGAAAAAATATTAATAAAGTTTAACCATGTGGGGTGGGTGCATGTTTCTGTCGCAACTCGCAACTATTACTCGCAACAAATCGTCGATCAGCAGACTTTCATCCTAGCATTTGGGGTGACCATTTCCTCACATATGCGTCTGAGTCATTGGTAAAAATGCGTCTTTTCGTTCGTTAAATTATCCTTTTGAGTAGGAGCTTATTTTTGTGTTTTTCCAATAACTTGATCTCAATCTCAACTAAGTTAAGCCTTAAATTTAGTTAAATTTAGGTGTAAAAGATCCATTCATATAAATTTACTAAGTTTTATCTTGGTTATCAACCTATTGTAACTTCCCTCTCCCAAGACTTGGGAGAGTTGTGTATAAGATTTAGGGAAGAAAAAAAAATGGAGTAAGTATGGTTTAGTTTAGCACAATAATGTAAGTGTGGGTTTTAAAATGACACATTTAAAATATGTGTTTTAGTTTGTGAATAGAATAAAACTATATATATAACTTTCCCTTATCATTTAAGGAACTAAGCTTTTTATTTGAGAAAAATGCATATGTTTTTATTGATTAATTGCTACTGTAGGAAATTGAGGAGAATTTGGAACAAAAAGTTCAGGAATTGAAGGAAATTGTGAGGAGGATGCTAACATCTCCGATTGAGAAGTTCTCACAAAACCTAAACTTGATTGATGTGATTCAACGCTTAGGTGTGTCTTATCAATTTGAAAATGAGATTGAAAAATCTTTGCAACAATTGCACAGGACTCTTCATGACAGTAATGACCATGAAAATGATGATGACCTTTATACTGTAGCTCTCCAGTTTCGTTTACTTAGACAACAAGGTTATCGCATTTCATTTGGTAAGTTTTTCTTTTGCTTTTTCTCTTAATGTGATTGTTTATCTTTATTATCTTTAAATTTATTCCAAGTGATTGGATTGTGAAATAGAGAAGTTCACCAAGTTCAAGGAAACCAATGGAAATTTCAAGGAATCACTTATAAGTGATGCACGATGAATGTTAAGCTTGTACGAAGCCACATATCTCAAGATCCACGGGGAAGCTATACTAGATGAAGCTCTTGTCTTCACTGCCACACATCTCGAGTCTATAGCATCCCACTTAAGCCCTCCTTTTGCCGCACAAGTAAGCCATGCATTAAAGCGGCCGATCCACAAAGGACTACCAAGATTAGAGGCAAGATATTTCTTTTCTATCTACCAAGAAGACCCCTCACATGATAAAGTTCTTCTTACCTTTGCAAAGTTGGATTTCAACCTATTGAAGAAAATGCACCAGAAAGAAGTTTTTGACCTTGCAAGGTTAGTTGTTAACCCATGTCATAGTTATAAGCATAAGTTAATAGTTATAAGCTTGTACATTTTAGCCAAAAAAAAAAAAAGTTATAAGCTTGTACATCATTGTATGTTGAAAAAATGCATGTTTCTATTAAATTGTATTTGTAGGTGGTGGAAAGACTTAAATTTTACAAGGGAGCTACCCTTTATCAGAGATATAATGATTGAGTGTTACTTTTGGATATTGGGAGTATACTTTGAGCCTGAATATTTGCTTGCTAGGAGGATACTAACCAAAGTGATAGCCATGACGTCAGCTATTGATGACATCTATGATGCATATGGAACACCTAAAGAGCTTAAGCTTTTTAATCAAGCAATCGAGAGGTTAAAATTAATTGAAACACATTTTATTATCATGGATTATTCTTCTTATGGTTTTGTTGAAGACTGAAAGTCTGTGTATTATATTATATGAGTAATGTAGTACAAGAGAGAGTCTTTATATAGACAGAGGTAAGAGTAATGTACAAGTAAAAGGAGTGCTATACAAGACAATGTATTGGGCCTAAGACCCATTGGGCTTATATTCTAACATCCCCCCTCAAACTCATTGGATTATTCTTCTTATGGTTTATATTAATTTGAGAAGTCAATTGAGATAGAAAGTCTACCTACGTTACAGGTGGGATATTAGTGCCATTGTTACAAAAGATTCTTTCGAGTGGGTGTTCAGCAACCCCAAAATCGTTAGAGTTTGTACAGTGGTTACCAAACTCATGGATGACATGGTGTCACATAAGGTATTATGTTATTTTTGTACAACAGTAGGTATTATGTTACTTCAATAATGTTCCAAACACGTGACACTCTTCTAACATAATGATTCAATACTTTTATAGTTTGAGCAAAAGAGAGGGCACGTTGCCTCGGCTGTTGAATGTTACATGGCACAACATGGTGCTACAGAAGAAGAAGCAACCAACGAGTTGTGCAAACAAGTTAAAGATGCATGGAAGGACATAAACGAAGAGTGCCTCAACCCAACTACTGTCCCCATGCCACTTCTGACGCGAATTCTCAACCTTGCACGTGTGATGGATGTCGTGTATAAGGATGAAGATGGTTACACAAATGCTGGAACTGTGCTCAAAGATTTCATAGCTTCTATGCTCATTGATCCTGTGCCGTTATAAGCATGGACCCATGCAAATATTTCAATAAGAATGGAACCATTTGATATGTTTACGTTCCATATATATGTAGATCAGCTCACATAAACCCTCTAGACAGAGAGAGCAGATCTTTAAAAGTTTTTTTTTTTTTTAATCGAAGGGTGTATATGTAAACTTTAATTTAGATCTCAATAAAGTGGACCAGGTTAAAGCCACCATTTTATTATTTTTCATTCATACTTGGAATAATTTAACTTTTGGATACACTAGAGAAAAATACATTGCTTGTTCATAGGCTTTAGATGGGATGCCCTTTTTTTTTCCAAGTGCATTAGACAGAATTGAACGAGTAGATGAGATTGTTCCCTGTTATAACTTATAATATAATAGTGCTTAAAAAAATAAAAAAATAAAATTTTAACAAATTTAAAAATTATCTTTGATGGGAAATGATATCTTATGCATCATCTCACAATGTGTGGATTTCAATACATATATGATATATAAGATAATTATTAATATGATAAGGTGGTTTTATAAGAAAATTCAAAATGATGCTTTCAATTTTTTTTTTTTTTTTTCATTTAGAAAAATAAAAACAATAATTTTTTTGAGTTAAAGAGGTGGATACATGGTCGGGCTAGGCTGGGCTACTGCCCCGCCCAACTTTTCTAAAAAAATTAAATTTACAACTATTATTTTTTTCTTTTTTAATTTAGCCAAGCTCAAAATAAGGCATTAGCCCACCCTTTATACCCTCTAACACAAAATCAGTCGTACTATAATCAAATTTGGCGTGCACACACACATACAATGCAACTCATACTCTAATTAAGTTCATTGTACACACACACAACTTGTAGTATAATCAAATTTGCTACACACACACAACTCATACTATAATACTTAAAAATTCTTTTTATTTAACTTTAAAATAGAGATTCATACAACTCAAGGCCTAACATGACCTTCACACTAATAGAACAAAGTTTGCCAATGTCAACTAATAGTCTAATACAGTAATACTACCACAGAAACAAACTCTAATACAGAAAATAATTGAAATTTTACTAATTCTACCATAAACAAAAGTCTAATACAGAAAATAATTGACCACAACCATGTCCACTTGAAAAATAACAATTCAAACTAGTTCAAGAAAATGCTTAACTAACCGTGATAGGATTTCCATATGTAAAGAGCCCTTTTGCTCCAGACTATTAGAAATCAAAAGGCACAACCTGAAAATCTCATCCAAAAATTCAACATTCTCAATCTTCCAGGTTGAATTATTAAATGAAACAATTTTAGTAACAAAAAGAAAAAGTTAATTCATAAATTCTACCTTTGTTTCAAGATTCAAATACTTGTAAACCCTAAGTTAACCAATTTTGGCATAGCATTTCAATTTTAATGCTTTATTCAAGAGAAAAAATCAAAACAAAAATCACACAGTTCAGCACATAATTCAAATTTCAGGAATTCAAAATCCTCCAGCACTTTACGTTCTTCGCAGATCAAATACATAGATTCCAAAATCTGCTAGCAAAAGTGAAATTGACCGAAAAACAATCAACAAGACCATGCTCCAACAATCACAGATTCAGAATTAAAAATTAAAAAATTATCTTCACAAAATTCAATTCCAAGAAAAAAGGATGAATCAGACGAGACAATGAGAGAAATAGCTTACAGCTTTGTTTTGGCATGGCTAATTAACCACGACATCCATCACACGTGCAAGGTTGAGAATTCGCGTCAGAAGTGGCATGGGGACAGTAGTTGGGTTGAGGCACTCTTCATTTATGTCCTTCCATGCATCTTTAACTTGTTTGCTCAACTCGTTGGTTGCTTCTTCTTCTGTAGCACCATGTTGTGCCATGTAACATTCAACAGCCGAGGCAACGTGCCCTCTCTTTTGCTCAAACTATAAAATTATTGAATCATTATGTTAGAAGAGTGTCACGTACGTGTTTGGAACATTATTGAAGTAATCAAATTGAGCTTACAATTATAACTATTGTTATACAGAAATAACATTATACCTTATGTGACACCATGTCATCCATGAGTCTGGCAACCACTGTACAAGCTTTAACGATTTTGGGGTCGCTGGACATCCACTCAAAGGAATCTTTTGTAACAATGTCTCCCATTCCAACCAACAATGTGATTGCTAACGTTGAGTAGCCAGAGGTAACACATGCGATGCGCATATATTCATCCATTGTTGGTATGTGTTTTTGGTGGAGCCATTTGGATTCATGAAAGTAAGCCCTAACTTGATTCTTCATCTGAGACAACAAAAAATTTATAGTTAGGATTACCATATTTAATTACAACCTAGTTAACATTTTCTTTCTTTCTTTATCTCGCTCTCTCATTTTGGAATTCTAAATTTAAATGTATAGGTGCTCACTGCTTCTATTGCATATTTGACGCGGTATGATCTTCCTTCACCTACTTTTTCTTCCATTTCACAGTAAACATCAAGTAGTGCTTGGTAAAACACTTTCATGTACCCTGGAAGTTGATCAATGGCACTAATATCCCACCTGTAACGTAGGTAGACTTTCTATCTTAATTGACTTCTCAAATTAATATAAACCATAAGAAGAATAATCAATGATAATAAAATGTGTTTCAATTAATTTTAACCTCTCGATTGCTTGATTAAAAAGCTCAAGCTCTTCAGGTGTTCCATACACATCATAGATGTCATCAATAGCTGAGGTCATGGCTATCACTTTGGTTAATATCCTCCTAGCAAGCAAATATTCAGGCTCAAAGTATACTCCCAATATCCAGAAGTAACACTCAATCATTCTATCTCTGATAAAGGGCAGCTCCCTTGTAAAATTTAAGTCTTTCCACCACCTACAAATACAATTTAATAGAATCATGCAGTTTTTCAACATACAATGATGTACAAGCTTATAACTATTTTAACTCATGCTTATAACTATGACATGGGTTAACAACTAACCTTGCAAGGTCAGAAACTTCTTTCTGGTGCATTTTCTGCAATAGGTTGAAATCCAACTTTGCAAAGGTAAGAAGAACTTTATCATGTGAGGGGTCTTCTTGGTAGATAGTAAAGAAATGTGTTGTGAAAATTAACTGTTTGCGCAAGATTAAAGAAGAGAGAAAGAGATCAAACACACAAATAAAGAACACAAGAATTTACGTGGTTCGGCAATATGCCTACATCCACCGGCGACGACAGGGAGAAAGTTTCACTAAGAAAATAGGGAGATTACAATAGTGGTACCAGGACTCTCTCAAAGAACCCAAACCCCAATTACACCCTAACCTCTCTCTCACCAAGAATAAACCTAGAGAAACCCTTCTCTAATTATTCTATATTGTGGCTTGTCTCAAATAAGACCTAAAGCCTTATATATATAGCAAGGGGTTTTGCTGAATCCTACCAAAACAAGGACTTGGCATAAAGTCAATTATTTTATTGACCAATTAAGGTCACCGACTCAACAAATCTCCACCTTGACTTGAATTGGTCAAGCCTCACGAACGAACTCCTCCATCGTCGCCACCTTGGCCCCTAAGGGCTATCACAAGCTGCTAACATTGACCAAGTCCAAGCAATGCTTGAACTTGGCTGTGGTAACTGGCTTCGTCAACATATCAGCTGCATTCTCTGAAGTGTGCACTTTCTCCAGAACAATATCTCCTGTAACAATCAACTCTCTTATCTTGTGGAACCTAACATCGATGTGTTTCGTCCTGGCATGATAAACCTGATTCTTTGCCAAGTAAATGGCACTCTGACTGTCACAATGCATCTGAACTCCACCTTGATTCAAACCAAGCTCCTTGACTAGCCCCTTTAACCACAATGCTTCCTTTGCAGCTTCAGCTACAGCCATGTATTCAGCTTCTGTAGTGGACATGGCTACTATGGATTGTAATGTAGACTTCCAACAAATAGGTCCTCCTGATATTGTAAACACATAACATGTAGTAGACCTCCTGTCATCCACCTCACCTGCATAGTCTGCATCCACATACCCTACAACTGAATTAGTCCCTGGCTGTCTTGAAAATAAGATCCCATGTTCCGCAGTGCCTTTCAAGTATCTGAAAATCCACTTCACTGCATTCCAGTGCTCTCTCCCTGGGTTCGCCATGTACCTGCTAACAGTACTCACTGCATGAGCCAAATCCGGCCTGGTGCAGACCATTGCATACATTAAGCATCCCACTGCACTAGCATACGGAACCTTTGACATATTTTCAATTTCTTCCTCATTCTTTGGACACTGACTACCAGATAATCTGAAGTGATTCGCCAATGGTGTGCTCACAGGCTTAGCATCCAACATGCTAAATTTTTCAAGCACCTTCCTGATGTAGTTTTTCTGAGACAACCACAGCTTTCTTGCCCCTCTGTCTCTGCGAATCTCCATACCCAGAATTTTCTTAGCAGCACCCAAGTCTTTCATTTCAAACTCTTTGTGTAGCAAAGATTTTAACCTGTTAACCTCACACATGCTCTTAGCAGCAATTAACATATCGTCCACATACAGTAGCAGAAAAATATAAGAACCATCTTCAAGTATACGAACATATACGCAGCAATCATATTCACAACGGGTATAACCAATCTGGATCATATACGAATCAAACCTTTTGTACCACTGTCTAGGAGACTGCTTGAGTCCATAAAGTGACTTCTTCAATCTGCAGACAAGATTCTCTGTACTAGGTTGCTTGAACCCCTCTGGTTGTTCCATGAAAATCTCTTCCTCCAAATTCCCATGAAGGAAAGCCGTCTTCACATCCAGTTGTTCCAATTCCAGATCCTGATCTGCTACCAAAGCCAATACTGCTCTAATAGATGTATGCCTGACTACAGGTGAAAATACCTCATCGTAGTCAATCCCATGTCTCTGTGAATATCCCTTTGCTACCAATCGTGCCTTGAATCTTTCCCCTTCTTTTTCTGATACTGCTTCCTTCTTCTTGAACACCCACTTGCAACCTATAGGTTTCTTTCCTTTTGGAAGTTCCGTTAACTCCCAAGTTTTGTTCTTGCTCAAAGACTCATTCTCCTCCACCATAGCTTCCATCCACTTATCCTTTTCAGAGCTTTCAATTGCTTCCTGAAATGTAGAAGGATCCTCGCTACTTGCGTTTAGGCCTATCTGATCTGGTGCTATCCTGTTCTTGATCATTACTGTGAGGTTCCTCATTTGACTGAGACTCCAATTCATCAAGCTCCACCTGCACTGTTGATCTACCAATGTTATTACTGCTTTCCGCTGCTTGAGACTTCTCTTCCTTGAATGCTTTTGTCATTGACTTCTCATCAAACACTACATCCCTGCTGATCACCACCTTCTGCGCAACTGGATCCCAAAGCTTGTACCCTTTTACCCCTTTCTTAAAACCAAGAAAGATGCACTTCTTTGATTTTGGATCGAGTTTTGACCTGTCTTCACCTGAGATATGAACATATGCGGGACACCCGAATATTCTCATGAAAGAGTAATCAACTTCTTGTCCTGTCCATACTTCTTCAGCGACTTTCCCATCAAGTGCAACTCTAGGTGATCGATTGATGATATAACAAGCCATATCCACTGCTTCCGCCCAAAAAATTTTAGGAAGCTCAGCATTCAACCTTAAACATCTAGCTGTCTCTGTGATGGTCCTGTTAAGTCTCTCAGCCACCCCATTTTGTTGAGGAGTTTTCCGTACTGTGAAGTGTCTCTTGATACCATGCTCTTCGCAGAACTTCAAGAAATCACCATCCCTGTACTCAGTGCCATTATCAGTCCTAAGGCACTTTATCTTCCTTCCAGTCTGATTTTCCACTTCTGCTTTCCAAATCTTAAATTTAGCAAAAGCCTCAGACTTGTTCTTCAAGAAATAAACCCAAGCTTTTCTGGAATAATCATCAATGAAGCTCATAAAATATTGAGCTCCTCCTTTCGAAGGAGTTCTCACTGGCCCCCAAATATCTGAATGCACGTAGTCCAATATACCCTTTGTCTTGTGTGTGGCAGTTTTAAATCGCACCCTACACTGCTTTCCCATAATACAGTATTTGCAGAAATCTAATTTGCATGACTTAATCCCAGTCAACAGATTTCTTTTATGCAATTCCCTCATACCACGCTCACTCATATGCCCTAGCCGCATATGCCACAAGAGTGTATCATCATCCTCAGACTCAGCTACTGCAGCAACTCCACCTAGAATGGTATTTCCTAGCAATTTATAAACATTGCTACTTATTTTCTGACCTGTCATCACAACCATAGCACCCTTTGAAACTTTCATTATCCCATTCTCAGACTTATAGCCATAGCCTTTTGAGTCTAGGGTTCCTAATGAAATCAAATTCTTTCTCATATCTGGGATATGTCTAACCTCTTCTAATGTTCTCACCACACCATCGGACATCTTAATTTTAATTGTTCCCATTCCAATAATTGTGCATGTAGCATCATTACCCATTCGAACAGAACCACAATTAATTGACCTATAAGTGTCGAACCAGTTCCTGTGGGGAGTCACGTGAAAAGAACATGCGGAATCCAGAAGCCAAGAATTGTTCAAACCGTCAGTGCTTGATGAAACAGAAAGCATGTCGCCATCAGATTCCGAGTCTGCTACTACGTTGACAGATGTAGAGGACTCTTCCTTCCCCTTATTCCATTCTGGACAATCTCGCTTCATATGCCCCTTCTTTTGGCATTTGAAGCACTTTACTGTCTTGCTCTTGGATTTAGATCTTCCCCTAGCAGATTTGTCATCCTTGTCTTTCTTCCTTCCACGATCTTGATAACCCTTTACTACTAGCCCTTCACCAGAACTCTCAGCTGAATCCTTATGTTTCCGTTGGTAGTGATCCAACAGGGCTCCTGAAACTTCTTCTAATTCCAGAGTTTCTTTTCCGTAGAAGTAGGGTCGTCACCAGGTGTTCGTAGGAAGCCGGGAGGGAGGTTAGGAGCATCATCGCCTTATCTTCATCCTCGAATTTTATATCAATTCGTAACATATCACTAATGATTTGTTTGAAAGGTATTGATGTGCTGCCTCAGGTCCGCACCCTCTGTCATTTTAAGCCCATACAACTTTTGCTTTAGATGCAGTTTGTTCGTGAGGGATTTGGACATATATCTTTTCTCTAGATTCAACCAAATCCCTGCAGTTGAGTTCTCCTCCATGACATCGTACATGACTTCGTCTGCCACTAGTAATAGTCGAATTGTACTCACCGAATTGTACCACCGCCTTCATGTCTAGTTCTTCCCATTCATCGTCTGTCATCTTCTCTGGTTTCTTTGTCTTCCCATACAAAGCCTTCACCAAACCTTGCTGCACTAACAGATCCTTCACCCTTCTTTGCCATAGCCCAAAGTTACCAGTCCCGTCGAACTTAACTAGGCCTACCGTCGCGCAATAGAAGCATTAATTGCCATTGTTTCGACCAACAGCTCTGATACCAATTGTTGTGAAAATTAACTGTTTGCGCAAGATTAAAGAAGAGAGAAAGAGATCAAACACACAAATAAAGAACACAAGAATTTACGTGGTTCGGCAATATGCCTACATCCACCGGCGACGACAGGGAGAAAGTTTCACTAAGAAAATAGGGAGATTACAACAGTGGTACCAGGACTCTCTCAAAGAACCCAAACCCCAATTACACCCTAACCTCTCTCTCACCAAGAATAAACCTAGAGAAACCCTTCTCTAATTATTCTATATTGTGGCTTGCACAAATAAGACCTAAAGCCTTATATATATAGCAAGGGGTTTTGCTGAATCCTACCAAAACAAGGACTTGGCATAAAGTCAATTATTTTATTGACCAATTAAGGTCACCGACACAACAAAATGTCTTGCCTCTAATCTTGGTAGTCCTTTGTGGATCGGCTGCTTTAATGCATGGCTTACTTGTGCGGCAAGAGGAGGGCTTAAGTGGGATGCTATAGACTCGAGATGTGTGGCAGTGAAGACAAGAGCTTCATCTAGTATAGCTTCCCCGTGGATCTTGAGATATGTGGCTTCGTACAAGCTTAACATTCCTCGTGCATCACTTATAAGTGATTCCTTGAAATTTCCATTGCTTTCCTTGAACTTAGTGAACTTATCTGCTTCACAATCCAATCACATGGAATAAATATAAAGATAATAAAGATTGATGAGTCATGAATAATGACTCATTAACCTTATTTTTATATGACTTTAATGGAATTTTCTTGCATTCAATTCTCAATTACACGTAAATTAGGACAATTCTTTCATACCATTGCATAACATGGAATTTATTCTTTTACGTGTATTATTTTATTAAAAATTCTACATGCCTCACTTGTACTTAATTTATTAATGCAGACCCACTCTCAATGGAGCACACTGAAGTACTCTTATTGTCTGGACTATTGGTGCAAAGTTTAGTCATTTATATAAATCTACAAAGTGTCAAGTGGATGCAATTGATTGCCTAATGGGTTGTTTTGAGGAGAATTCAAGGGAGAGATTCTATACAATAAAACTGGGCAGACTTGATAAAGGGAAGAAACAAAAAGAAAAGAAATAGTCCAAGGAGCAGCACGTGGCAGTGGAAAATATATGTTAGTAATATACTATGTTAGTACACTACCATATGCCTAAGGAGCAGCATGCTTATATGCTTGGTCCTAAGTTAATTTGTGATGATTTTGGAGATATATACTATCATTCCATCTAACAAACAGTGGCAATACATATATAATCTAAAGGGACCAAGCAATGTGCACGTGGGCGGCAAGCATAGAATAAAAAAAAGGGCAAAGCGTGAACTTACAAGGGGGCGTGAGAATTGAAAAAGGAAATTTTGTTTTATTAACCTAGAAGGGGGCGGCAACAAGGAAAAGGGGAGGATTAGTTTTATTCTTGGGACAGTCCAGCGGCAAGAGGAGAAAGGAGATGGAGGCAGTGCTGAACAGAAAAAGCGAAGAAGAAGAAAATCAAGACCATGAGTTTATCTTGTGCTTTGATATTTTTCTGCACTTTAATATTATTTTTCAATACTATGAGTAGCTAAATCTCCAGCTAGGGTTAAGGGTGAATCCTAATATATCTTCCATGTGTGACTTGGATTAGAGGATGTATTTTCTTGAATTAATGATTAATATTGGGTTTGATTCATTATTTGAAATCATTGTGTGTTGACAAGTTATTTTGATTCAGTATGATTTTAATATATCAAA